>CM045926.1:3016447-3271447 GCA_025177825.1 Aechmea fasciata
AATTTTAAATTGTTTATTAGCGGCACATAAATATAATGCCGCTAATACAAATATCTGATTTTAAAAATTAAAAATTTTATTTTTATTTTTTTGAGATGCTACCTGCTTTATTTATTTCTTTTTATCTTAAACTTAGCTGGAAATGATAATTAACTAGGATTCGAACTTGAGATCTCAAGTACCAACAACCAAACCCTTTGCCACTTGCGCTAGCAACTATTAGTTATATATATTTTAATTTTTTATACTTTTAGTCTTCTATTTTAAATTTTTAAATTTTTAAATTTAGTTACTAATTCTAAATTTTAAAATTTAAATTTTTAAATTTAGTTACTAAATTTAAATTTTAAATTTTTAAATTTTGTTACTAAATTTAAATTTTTAATTTTAAAATATGAAATTTGAAGTTTCAAAATTAAGTGTTTTAAATTTTAAATTTAAAATTTAAAATAAATTTAAAAAATTAAACTTTAAAAATTAATAATTTTAAAATTTAAAATTTAAAATTATAAGTTTAATTTTTAAAATTATAAGTTTCAAATTTTAAGCTTTAATTTTAAAATTTTTAATTATAAATAAAAACGGATATATTAATTATTATATATTAATTAGTAATGATATTTATTAACAAGTGCTGCTAGTTTATTATATTTAGCGGCATTCACTAATTTATGCTGCTGATTTATCATAATTTGCAACATTAATAGTAAATTGCTGCTAAATAATTAAATCTAGCGGCAATTATCAAGTAATGCTGCTAAATATATTAATTGACATGATTAAAATAAATGTTGCGGGGCAAATATTGCGGCATTTAGCAATAAGTGCTGCTATTTTGTAGCATTTAGCGTCATTTTTTATAAAATGCCGCAAACATCAGCGGCATTCACTAATATATGCTGCTAATTTATTTTATTTTGCAGCATTAATAGTAAAATGCCGGTATATTATTAAATTTAGCGGCAATTACCAAGTAATGCCGCTAAATATATTAATTAGCAACATTTAGATAAATGCTGCGGAGTAAATGCCGCTAAATCATGAATTTGTAGTAGTGGCACCTCAGCTTTCAACAGCCTGCTGCACCCTGTGACTCAGCCTCATAGCGGCGAAATCGTCGCACCACGCGGGCTGTTTCAGGTCATGACATAGCCATTCTGGTGGCGAACACGGCGTACTTACCCAGCGAGGACTAAAGTCATAACCTAACCATCTGACGGTGAACTAATTGTACCTCACCCAACAATGGTTCAAGTCACGTCTCAGCCACCTGGCGGCGTACGTATCGTACTTACCCAGCAATGGTTTCAATCAATCCTGGCGGTCTAATCCACAACCCGGCTCAACCGGTATAGAACTCAGCTCGGCTCACCCACCCGACGGCGAAATCGTCGCACATGCCACGTCAGTGGTATAGCCCTGGACGGCGAAATCGTCGCACACGCCCGACACCCGTCTCAGTGTCCAAATCTCGGGATTTCGGAATCCATTCCACTTTGCTTGGGAGTTGGTCTTAACCCTCAAGAGTCGGCCCATTTGGTCCATTGTTTTTTACATCCTAGGTCTACTTGACTCTAGGTTCATTGTCCACAACCTATGTTCGCTACATTAGATTTAATGTCATCCCGATTCGACCTATGTTTACTAACACTAGGTCCATTATCATCTTTGTTCAACCTATGTCCTTGACACTAGGTTCAATGCCACTCACCTAGATTCATGTGACTCTAGGTTTAATACAACCTATGTTCTTTAACACTAGGTTATATGCCACTCGATCTATATGTACATTTATGTCCACAAGTTACATACTTTATTTGGCATTCTTATTTTAGCATCTCTATATTCTTAGCATTTACCTCATGCTTACATTTGCTACTCTATATCATGCTTATCATGTATACTTTAGCATTCTTACACTATGCCACTAACATGCATAATCTACACATGCATAATTTAGCATTTAAATGCATCAACTTGAATTTATGTCACTCTTAGACATACGGGCGACCTAGTCGCTTCGGTAAACACAACCCTCCTTAGCTTTGCTCTCCGATTGCTCGTCGACACTTAATCGGGCCGCCATGGCACTCGTGACCCGGTTAGGCCCGAACTCTTGCGCGACCACCCGAACGGCCACCGAATTGCGATCCGAAGGTTTTCCCCGTTATTCCACAGCTTTACGATGCCCCGAATCCGATCTCATGAATTTTGGGCTTCTATTTCGCATGCTAAGGCTATCTGTTAAAAATATATTATTTTATTAATAAATTTGCACTCGCTCATCGGATCACCGAACCGAGCGCGCCAACGCGTTCGTTAGACCCTCAATTAGGTTTACAATAGGTCAAATGAGATCAATCTCATCTATTTACAAAAATCCTATTTTGGAGTCCTAACATGGCATTTACCCAAATCCACCATTTTTTATCTCTAGAACAAGCAAAAGAGTGCTTGGTCAACATCTATAAACTCATCTAGAAGCATTAGAGCCATTCTTAGGGTGTTTAAAACAAACCCTAGAAATCCACCATTAGAGCCCTATGAAGAAAACATGATTTTCATGTATTCTTCGGCTACCACAAGGTTCCGCTTGTAAAGAGATCAAAACCATAGATCTAGGGTTTAAAACCCACTCCTTAAAGATCTACCAGAGAGAGCTTAGAAGCTTACCTCTCAAAAGTTCTCCATGCACAAGGGAGAAGAAGAAGATGTGGATGATGATCTCCTCTTTGATCTTCTTCCACTTCTCCTTTTTTTTCTTCCTTCTTTCTTCTTTTTTTTTTTTTCCCTTCTTTCTCCTTTCCTTTCTTTTGGTCGACAGAGAGAATGAGAGGGAGAGAGATCTGTGAGGGAGTGAGGGAGAGAAGGTGTTCAACCCCTCTTTACACTTGACCCCCTGCACAAAATACCAACTAGCCCCTCAACTATCCATCCTGTGCACTGCCCAGACTGGGCAGTTTTCGGGCTCGGAGACCAGTCTCTCCAACCAGAGACCAGTCCTCGAGAGCTCAGCCCACCATTCTACGTACGGGAACCGGTCCCCCTCCGGAAGACCGGTCCCTCGAAGACCGGTCTCTCCTCTCAAGACCGGTCCCCGAGAGCTTGCTCTTGTGGGACACTTACGTGAACCAGTCTTTGGCTGTGGAGACCGATCCCCACAGGGACCTCCCAGCCAACACTAAGGACTTAGCCAATTTTTTAGCTCGTCCATTTTTTTTCCGTTTCAACTCACTTTTGGCTCTATGGGTCTTCGATTCACTTGAAAATCGTACCGAAACTCCCCACACATGATTTAGATCATGTTCACATCATCACTTTATCCGCGCTAATGCCGGATTTAGCTCACGGCCCATCATAGCCTTTCGGCTCCGTTCTCGCACCTACGGGTATCGAAAAATACCCGGAAGCTTCCGGACTTCACCGGAATCCAAAGGCTCTCTATGCCAACATACCTCGTAACTTCAAGACTTTAGAAGTTCGATATGTTACATCTTTGCTATCTTGCTCACATCTCCGCGACGTCGGTGGCGGCAAAGCAGGTTCGTATATGACATAGATCGTGGAGGTAAGGCTACGAAGGAGCGTATGACCGTAGATGACGACAGAGGCGAAGGTGCTGCAGGATTTGAATACGAGGAAGAAGGAGAGCGCGTCAAAGCCGGGGCGGCGACTGCGGGAGACGAAGTTGGAGAGGTGCGATAGTTGAAAAAACACAATGGGTAAAAGAAAACGAGGAATGTAGTGTTCCCGGGGTTTAACTGTCGGAATGACTATAATATCAGTGACTGATCGACACATCTATAGAGTCGGAATCATTTTGGCGTGAAATGGATGCGAAAACAGACTCGGCGCATTCAAATAAGCCAAAATTGAAGTTCTAGCAGTTTAAAGCGCCCAGAAGTAGTTTAGGGCCCCTAGATCTAGAGTGCTGCTTTGTATAGGATGCTGAAGTCATTTCGGACCCAGTTTTGTGTGCCCGAAAGTTGAGTCCAAAAATTCACCTCGTGAATATCAATCGTGCTGACACGTGGCTTGTAATAGGTGATATTTGCTGGAATAGTTTAGGGTGCACCAGACTGTAGCAGAGTGAGCCCAAATGTTGGAAAGAGGTTTAGGACGCCCAGAAGTAGTTTAGGGCGCCCGAATCTTGAGTTTTTAGCATAGTAATAGGTTAATATCCTTAAATCTTATGGCTTATTTTATTCAACTTATACCTCTATAAAAGCATTTGGACGACCTCTGAGAACTCCTTTCTTTTCTTCTCTCCTTCACAGAGACCTGAGAATTTTGCTTATAACTCCCTCCAAATCCCTGAAATTCCATCTCTTCCATTGGAGCATCAAAATTTATGCAGAGTAAGCAATTACATAAGGGCAGTTTCCTGGACCCTAAATTGGACCCTCTTTTCTAGATTCAGATTGCAAGGAGAGACTTTTGTGGTTGTTTTAAGAGCTCAATCTTTGTGAGGGAGCTGAGGATTAAATCTACTTCAATTCTTTTCACTGCAAGGGTTTGATGATGTTTTCCTGACTTTCAATCCAGAATTGAGCTAATTTTCAAGTAGAACTTAGGTAGACTTGGAGTCGGCGGTGAGTAGATCCGGACTCAAGATCTAGGCACCCGTAACTGTTGGAGGATCCAAATACCGACTTGAGAGGAAGTTAGCTATTTTGTTGGCTCTCAAGTCCTTTGTTCCATGATATGATTAGCACCAAAGGTGGGTTAATGTCTACTGAATTTTTCAGAAATCCTCCTAAGTTTTATAAAATTTCAGCATGCATAGCTCAGTGTTAATCATCATGTTATAGCTCAAATTCGTTGATTTGTATGTCGTAGTATGAAATCTGAATTTGGAGGTTAATGTAATAATTGTAAATGAATTTTTGCATGATGAATTGAGATTTGACTTAGAAGAAAACTCTCTAAACCTAGTGTATGTTAAGATTACACTCGTGTTAACTGTTTTAGTTTTAGTTTTATGAGCTGTTTTGTAGAGACCTGGATTTTGCACCTGAGGCTTGTCGACAGCTCTGGAGAGTGTCGGGACAGGTCCAGGTCGCGTTAGCGCCAAATAGACGCTAAACGGGCCCCGTGGGAACGCGAGAGCAGCGTGTGTCACGAAAATCTGCAAATAGCAGGTTTTTCTGTGAGCTGTACCGGTACAAGTCGGTTGCTATACCGGTATAGCAACGGTTGCTATACCGGTAAAGCCACCGTAGCTATACGGTATGGCCTCGCAGATGCTCTCGGGTTGCTGTTTGTACTGACAAGGAGGGATTTGTAACAAGGTGAAAGCATGGTGCAGTTTGACTTTTTGGCACTTGTCACATCACCCCCTCACCCCCCTTTTCTTGCAGCAGTGAAGTAAGAGAGAGGGACTCCTCTTCTTCTTCTCCTCCGTCCTCCATTGCTGCTGCTGCTACTCCACTTCTTCTTCCCCTAAGCTCAAGTGAGGTCCGAACCTTGCCGACGACACGCCGCGGAGCCGATCGAGCGAGTTTTCGACGAGGTGACGCCGCGAGGAGGCCGCGCGACAGCCGATTCTTGCCATCCTCGACGAGGTGCTGCGGGCTGGAAGGATTTTCGAGGTGAGTGGTTCCTCGAGTTCGCTTTTAAAGCTTTAATCCTCTACGATTTTCGGACTGCACTACCACTGCTGCTGACAGCCGCGTCGACCCGCGGCGTTTTCACTATATCTCTGTGTAGGAGAGTCGAAACGCGATGAAACTTTGGGCGTTGGATCCGCGACTTCAAGACGATTCCAACGACACCTTACTTGCTGGATTTGGACAAGGTTTGCTCAGTCCGAACCCATCTTTACTGAGCCGCTGTGTGCGAGCAATTTCTGAAACGCCGAACTGCAGGATTCCAGCGTCGACCGTCGGTGTTTTGCCTTGATCTCAGCGTAGGAGAGGCGGAATCCAGCGAAAATTGCGGCGTTGGATTCGTGACTGCGAGACGAAGATTTCGAGCCCTGAATCGCTGAATTCGGATAAGGTTAGCCCTGTTGGAATAAAGCTTTTCTCAGTCGCTGTTTTCTGGCAGATTTTGTGAAATCGGTGTGACGTCGAGCTACTTCTTTGCAGCGGGAGACTTTGGACCTCGGCGGACCAGCGAAGGAACTTTTGGACGCGGGCCACTTCCTTCGCTGCCAGGAGATTGCTATCGAGGTGGGTTTACATCGGAATACTCCTAAGTATTAATAGTCGACATGTATAAACTTTGATTTCGACTAGTATGTGATAGCTCGAATGCATGGATTAGTATATGAATATTTGAACTTGGAGCATGCTTAGCAAGTATTTAGTTTTATACATGTTTGGACTTGAATTTGACTTAGGAGAAAATCTCGTTTTGGATCGTCAATAGCCTACACTACCAGATTTAGCTCTAGGAGCCGTTTTGTGCCGTATCATCGCCGTGGGAGTGCGATGGATACCCAGGGTAGTGTAGTTTGCTTTTACGCTCGCGCTGGGGATGCCGAGCTTACTTTTCAGCAGAGTCTTGTCGTGCTGGTTGTCGGGCACCGTCGGGGGTTTGACAGGGGACCCAGTGTACTGTGTAGTTACAAATTGTGCCAAGGGGCACGTGGTGTGTTAGTGCTTGGACCCAGTGTACTTGACTATGCCTGTGAGAGCCAGATTGAGCTCGACAGAGATACGCTTGCATACTCGGTTGGTTCGCGCCCACGAGTGCCACTCCGAGTCTGGCTTAGTGCTTTTGCGTTGGTGTCGCCGCGCCTCGTTGTGGGTTGCTCTCCGCTAGCTACCCCCGGGGTAGTTGTAGTGTTGCTTCGACAAAGGGGACGGGTGCTTTCAGTCACTCGTAAGATTGGGTCAGCTTTTACTAGTTCTACAGAGTGGTTTAGAGCAGGATAGTATAGGGATTGTTAGCTGTCGAGTGTTTCCAGCTTCTTTTACTTTCTCGCTTACCCTGTAGACTTAGTGGGTGGACCGATGTGTTTAGGGCGGTACCCACTGAGGACTACTTGTTTTTATAGTAGTTCTCACGTCCTCTTTCTTTCACTGTTGTTGCAGGGCCTTCTGTTGCGGCTGCTGCTCCGTCTGAGTTGGACCGCGGGAAGGGCGTGGCGGTCTAGAGCCTACCCTTCGAGTTCAGTATTAGAGGGCTTCCACTGCAGGTAGTGATAGCATTTGGTTTGGGGCACTTTTGTACATACAGTTGAACTCGCTGGAGCGAGTGGTGTTCTTTTGTTTCTGCGATTGTATGTATATAAAGTTTGTTTTTCCTACCTGCGTGTCTATAGTTTATTTCAGCTCTATGCTACTGTTTGTAGCATTGTATGTTATACAGGTACTGCGATGCTTCGTATACAGAAGAAATTCTTTTGTGTACGGCAGATTTGTCGGCGAGCCCGGTGAATATGCAACCCGGGGCGTGACAGATTAAGTTGGTATCAGAGCTTAGTATTAGGTCATTGGGACCTAGGAAACCTAAGCTGGTTAACCTTAGGAAGGCTTGACGCGAGAGACGTGATTTAACGCGAAAGTCATGATTGATTGTTCTAACTCATCCTAGAGTGGAGTGAGTGACTGAAGGAGTGCCTGTTTCGGTCCAGAGAAATTATGTTGGCTGCAGACGACATAATTTTGAGGAGAAACAGGGACCGCCTTCGAGACTTTCGATGATTGGGTCGAGTGTTTTGTATCTGACCTTGATTCTATGTGTGCGCCTATGCCGCCGCAGAGGCCGACCGCCGCTTCGGGGCCGCGCCCCACCACCACTACCACCACTACCACCCCAGATACCAGAGCAGATGGATCAGGGCACCCGACTTGAGATGGGTGTACCTCCTGTAGTGGAGCCGAGCACTCGACCTGAGACGAGTGCCCAGTCAGAGTTGAGCGCCCAGATAGCCGCACTGACAGAGGCGACGAGGCAGCAGGGTTTATTTTTACAGCAGATGTGCGAGAGGTTAGTGGCATCATCGAGTACATCGTCGGGGGCACCAGCCCAGCCTACTCCGCCATCCCCTACTCCACCCATCGCACCCGCCACCGCCACACCCCACCGAGACATCTCCGACCAGTTGTGCCAGCTAGAGGACTGGATCAGCCGACTGCAGCAGAGCAGGAGCGGATGACTGAGCTCTTGTTTCGTTTCCGCCGCGACCCACCGATGTTTGACGGGGTGTGCGCTGAGCCCTGGGTATTGGAGAGCTGGATTAGCGCAATGGAGAGGATTTTGAGGACATGTTCGTCTGGAGGATCGGGACCGGTTCATTTGGGGTCCATTGTTTAGTTGGAGACGCACGGGACTGGTGGACGAGGATGAGGCGCGATCAGGGAGTTGTGGCTTCACAGACGAGTTGGGATGAGTTTAGCGGGATGCTGTGCCGCACATATTTTCCAGACAGTGTGAAGCAGGGGATAGAGGAAGATTTGAAGAAGATCCAGCAGGGGGATCGCACGGTTCAGGAGTACGTTCGGGAGTTTTCGCGGCTCCTGAACTGTGTGCCGTACGCAGCGAGAGATGAGACACACCGGGCATATCTATTTGAGCAGGGCTTGAGGCCGGATCTCTACCAGTTTGATAGGGCGCGGAGGTGGAGGACCCTGGATGCGTCTATTGAGCAGGCTTTGTTTGAGGAGAGGAGCGAGACGACACTCCGAGAGCGGACTCAGGGGCCGGGACCGAGTCAGGACAGGAAGCGCCCCGCTCCTGATGACGGTGGGCAGTCGAGCAGTAGGCGTCCGCCGAGGCCTCCACGATCACGTTTTCAGGGTCGTGGGTCCTCGGGGCGCCAGCGTACCAGGGATACCCGTCAGCGGGGGCAGCCACAGAGGACACAGCAGTGCGTGATCTGCGGAGAACCGCACGCGGCGCGACTGTGTGAGCAACGAGAGGGCCGGTGTTTTGGATGTGGACACCAGGACACTTTAGGCGCGGCTGCCCGCGAGCAAGATCGTCGGCACTATCGACAAGATCGCCCCTACCGGGTCCCGATCGTACGGGACACCGTCGAGCCACCGTCAGGAGCCCAAGGTCAGATCACGACAGTAAGCAGCGCAGCTGCAGCACTAGGGCGCTCACGGCTTCTGGGGTGTGAGCAATTTCAAAGTGTGAGGACTCTCAAAATGCGCATCGTGTGGGTATGTGCATCACCGTACTCTCTCTGGTATTAGAGCGCGTACATTATTTGATACCGGCTCATCGCATTCTTTTATTAGTCGAGCTTTTGCATTATTACATGGTCTAGAGTTAGGGTTGTTGCCTCAGACCCGGGAGATTCAGGTCCCCGACCATGTAGTACGGGTTGTAGAGTGCTGTAGGTCGTGTCCAGTGCAGCTAGATTCGTGGATTTTGCCCGCCGACTTGCTAGTTTTAGGGCAGCTGCATGACTTCGACATAGTGCTTGGCATGGATTGGCTGACGCGGTACTACGCGACGATCGACTGCGGAGAGAGGACGGTGACGCTCCGCGAGCCAGGCCAGGAGGTGTTCACTTTCAGAGGCTGCAGGAGCACGATATTTGCCGCGTGGATTTCTTCAGCGAGAGCTCGACAGTTGATGAGTAGAGGATGCATCGCTTTTCTAGCGACGGTTGCAGAGGTACCTACGGCGGCACCGAGACTCGAGGACATCCCCGTGGTTCGCGAGTTTCCGGGTGTATTTCGAGACGACGCCTATGCCGGGAGAGGGAGGTTGAGTTCGTGATTGATGTAGTTTCGGGAACTGCACCAATCTCGAAGGTACCTTACAGGATGGCACCTGCAGAGCTGAGAGAGTTAAAGGCGCAGCTTCAGGATTTGATGGATAAGGGGTATGTGAGACCCAGTGTATCGCCTTGGGGAGCGCCGGTGTTATTTGTAAAGAAGAAGGATGGTTCACTCAGGTTGTGTGTGGATTACCGGGAATTGAATAAAGTAACCATCAAGAACAAGTATCCTTTGCCGCGCATTGATGATCTGTTTGATCAGCTGCAAGGATCTTGTGTCTTCTCGAAGATCGATCTCTAGTCAGGTTACCACCACTTGAGGGTGAGGGCCGAGGACGTTCCCAAGACGGCTTTTAGGACTCGGTACGGGCATTATGAGTTTACAGTGATGCCTTTTGGATTGACGAATGCCCCTGCCGCGTTCATGGAATTGATGAATAGAGTATTCAAGCCGTTCTTGGACCGATTTGTGGTAGTTTTCATCGGCGACATTCTGATATACTCCCGTAGCGACGCCGAGCACGAGGAGCACTTGAGGATAGTGCTACAGCTCCTGCGAGAGAAGGAGTTGTATGCCAAGTTAAAGAAGTGCGAGTTCTGGTTGCGGGAGGTTACTTTCTTGGGCCACGTGATTTCTGCAGATGGAGTGGCAGTCGACCCGAAGAAGATTGAGGCTATTCGGGATTGGCCCAGGCCGACGACGGCGACCGAGGTGCGGAGCTTCATTGGATTAGCTGGATATTACCGTCGGTTTGTGGAAGGCTTTGCGAAGCTTTCCACACCCCTCACTCGATTGACTCGTAAAGGAATTAAGTTCACCTGGAGTGAGGACTGTCAGAGGAGCTTCGATAAGTTGCGACAGCGGTTGATGTCAGCTCCTATCCTTCCCTTCCAGTTATGGGGGAAGGATATGTGATCTACAGTGACGCATCACACAGTGGACTGGGTTGTGTGTTGATGCAGCATGGTAGGGTAATTGCTTATGCTTCACGGCAGTTAAAGGATTACGAGAAGAATTACCCTACGCATGACTTGGAGCTTGCCGCAGTGGTTTTTGCTTTGAAGTTGTGGCGGCATTACTTGTATGGCGAGCACTGCGAGATTTTCACTGATCATAAAAGTCTCGGACGCGGTGGTTGGAGCTGCGAAGGACTATGATATTAGCATTCGATCATCCCGGCAAGGCGAATGTGGTGGCAGATGCGTTGAGCAGGAAGGCAGTGCAGGGCTCGTGTTTGATGATCACGCAGCAGAGGCCGTTACTTGAGGAGCTACAGCGGTTGAGTTTAGAGGTTGTGTCCCCTGGGTCTACTGCAATACTAATGTCTATGGTTTTGCAGCCCACTCTGTTGGATAGGATCCGAGAGAAACAGAGTGGGGACCCACACTTGTTGAGGATTAGAGAGCAATGGAGAGGGGACAGCAGAGGGCTTCACGGGGATGCGCTTCGGGAGTACTGAGATACAGGGACCGACTGTGTGCACCCGTGGATTCAGAGATCCGAGCAGACATCTTGAGAGAGGCTCACTGTTCTCCTTATACAGTGCATCCTGGTGGAACCAAAATGTATAAGGACCTGAAGTCGCAGTTCTGGTGGAACGGAATGAAAAGAGACATTGGCAGATTTTTGGCTCAGTGTTTGACTTGCCAACAGGTGAAGGCAGAGCATCAGGTGCCTGCTGGCAAGCTTCAGAGTCTGCCAGTGCCCGAGTGGAAATGGGAGCAGATCACGATGGACTTTGTCGTGGGATTACCTAGAGCACAGGGTGGTTTCGATGCCATCCGGGTGATAGTGGACGATTGACCAAGTCCGCCCACTTCCCGCCGCTTCGACCACCCGGTCCAGAGAGAGACTCGCGCCTATACCCGGATGAGATTGTCAGCCGCATGGCGTGCCGTGTCGATTGTATCGACGGTGGACCCGAGGTTTGTATTACATTTCGGAGGAGCCTACGAGACGACCTTGGGTACAGTGCACACGACACGGCGTTTCACCTACAGACGGATGGTCAGTTAGAGAGGACCATTCAGACGCTAGAGGACATGCTGAGAGCATGCGTCATGGATTTTGGAGGAGGATGGCATCAGCATTTGAGATTAGTTGAGTTTGCGTACAACAACAGCCTATCAAGCGAGCATCCCGATGGCTCCGTTTGAGGCGTTGTATGGACGCAGATGCCGATCCCCACTATTTTGGAGCGACGTGGGTGAAAGGAAGACACTTGGGCCTGAGATTTTGCTAGAGGCTGAGGAAAAGGTGAAGGTGGTTCGACGACACCTTTTGACAGCCCAGAGCCGCCAGAGGAGCTATGCAGACACCAGGAGACGAGACTTGGAGTTTCAGATTGGAGATCATATATTTCTTAAAGTCTCGCCCTCCAAGGGGATACGCAGATTTGGAGTGCGTGGAAAGCTCAGTCCACGCTACATCGGCCCTTTTGAGGTTTTGAAGCGAGTTGGGCCAGTTGCTTACCGGATTGCTCTACCCCCGCGACTAGTCGGCACCCACGATGTTTTCCACGTCTCGGCATTGAGGAAATATGTATTCGATCCCTCTCACGTGATTGACTTCACTCCGCTTGAGCTTGGCGAGGACCTTCGATACGAGGAGCGACCGTTGCGGATTCTTACTCGCGAGGCGAAAGAATTGCGCAATCGGGTCATACCGTATGTCAAAGTGCAGTGGAGTAATCACGAGAAGCGGGAGGCAACTTGGGAGCCCGAGACGGCGATGAGGGAGGCCTATCCCTACCTGTTCGACGAGCAGAGCTGAGGTACGGTTGAGTTTCGCGGACGAAACTTTTTGTAGTGGGGGAGGATGTAGAGACCTGGATTTTGCACCTGAGGCTTGTCGACAACTCTGGAGAGTGTCGGGACAGGTCCGGGTCGCGTTAGCGCCAAATAGACGCTAAACGGGCCCCGTGGGAACGCGAGGCGGCGTGTGTCACGAAAATCGCAAATAGCAGTGTTTTTACGTGAAATTGCCGGTACAAGTCGGTTGCTATACCGGTATAGCAACGGTTGCTATACCGGTATAGCCACCAGAGCTATACCGGTATGGCCCTGCGCAGATGCTCTCGGGTTGCCTGTTTGTACCGGTACAAGGAGGGATTTGTACCGGTACAAGGTGAAAGCATGGTGCAGTTTGACTTTTTGGCACTTGTCACATCACTCCCTTACCCCCCTTTTCTTGCAGCAGTGAAGTAAGAGAGAGGGACTCCTCTTCTTCTTCTCCTCCTTCCTCCATTGCTGCTGCTGCTACTCCACTTCTCCTTCCCCTAAGCTCAAGTGAGGTCCGAACCTTGCCGACGACGCGCCGCGGAGCCGATCGAGCGAGTTTTCGACGAGGTGACGCCGCAAGGAGGCCGCGCGACAGCCGATTCTTGCCATCCTCGACGAGGTGCTCCGGGCTGGAAGGATTTTCGAGGTGAGTGGTTCCTCGAGTTCGCTTTTAAAGCTTTAATCCTCTACGATTTTCGGACTGCACTACCACTGCTGCTGACAGCCGCGTCGACCCGCGGCGTTTTCACTATATCTCTGTGTAGGAGAGTCGAAACGCGATGAAACTTGGGGCGTTGGATCCGCGACTTCAAGACGATTCCAACGACACCTTACTTGCTGGATTTGGACAAGGTTTGCTCAGTCGGAACCCATCTTTACTGAGCCGCTGTTTGCGAGCAATTTCTGAAACGCCGAACTGCAGGATTCCAGCGTCGACCGTCGGTGTTTCGCCTTGATCTCAGCGTAGGAGAGGCGGAATCCAGCGAAACTTGCGGCGTTGGATTCGTGACTGCGAGACGAAGAGTTCGAGCCCTGAATCGCTGAATTCGGATAAGGTTAGCCTTGTTGGATTAAAGCTTTTCTCGCCGTCGTTTTCTCGCGATTTTGTGAAATCGGTGTGACGTCGAGCTACTTCTTTGCAGCGGGAGACTTTGGACCTCGGCGGACCAGCGAAGGAACTTTTGGACGCGGGCCACTTCCTTCGCTGCCAGGAGATTGCTATCGAGGTGGGTTTACATCGGAGTACTCCTAAGTAATAATAGTCGACATGTATAAACTTTGATTTCGACTAGTATGTGATAGCTCGAATGCATGGATTAGTATATGAATATCTGAACTTGGAGCATGCTTAGCAAGTACTTAGTTTTATACATGTTGGACTTGAATTTGACTTAGGAGAAAATCTCGTTTTGGATCGTCATTAGCCTACACTACCAGATTTCGCTCTAGGAGCCGTTTTGTGCCGTATCATCACCGTGGGAGTGCGATGGATACCCAGGGTAGTGTAGTTTGCTTTTACGCTCGCGCTGGGAATGCCGAGCTTACTTTTCAGCAGAGTCTTGTCGTGCTGGTTGTCGGGCACCATCGGGGGTTTGACGGGAGACCCAGTGTACTGTGTAGTTACAATTTGTGCCAAGGGGCACGTGGTGTGTTAGTTCTTGGACCCAGTGTACTTGACTATGCCTGTGAGAGCCAGATTGAGCTCGACAGAGATACGCTTGTATACTCAGTTGGTTCGCGCCCACGAGTGCCGCTCCGAGTCCGCTTAGTGCTTTTGCGTTGGTGTCGGCTGCGCCCTCGTTGTGGGTTGCTCTCCGCTAGCTACCCCGGGGTAGTTGTAGTGTTGCTTCGACAGCGGGACGGGTGCTTTCACGATCACTCGTAAGATTGGGTCGGCTTTTACTAGTTCTCTGAGTGGTTTAGAGCAGGATAGTATAGGGTTGTTAGTTGTCGAGTGTTTCCAGCTCTTTTTACCTTCTTGCTACCCTGTAGACTTAGTGGGTGGACCGATGTGCTTAGGCCGGTACCCACTGAGGACTACTTGTTTTATAGTAGTTCTCACGCCTCTTTCTTCCACCGTTGTTGCGGGGCCTTCGCTGCGCCGCCGCTCCGTCTGAGTTGGACCGCGGGAAGGGCGTGGCGGGCTAGAGCCTACCCTTCGAGTTCAGTATTAGAGGGCTTCCACTGCAGGTAGTGATTGTCACGCCCCGGGTTGCATATTCACCGGGCACGCCGACAAATCCGCCGTATACAAAAGAATTTCTTCGTATACGAAGCGTAGCCGCACTGTAATAACATACAATGCCACAAACGAGCATAGAGCTGAAATAACTAAAAACAAACAGGTAGGAAAACAACGACTTTATATACATACAAAAGAAACACAACTCGCTCCAGCGAGTTCGATTGTATGTACAAAAGTGTCCAAACCAAAAACTATCACTACCTGCAGGAGAAGTCCTCTAGCTCAGCACAGAACTCGAAGGGTAGGCTCTAGCTCGCCACGCCCTTCCCGCGATCGGACTCAGACGGAGCAGCAGCCGCAACAGAAGGCCCTGCAACAACAGTGGAAGAAAGAGGGCGTGAGAACTTACTATAAAAATAAGTAGTCCTCAGTGGGTACCGCCCTAAACACACCGATCCACCCACTAAGTCTACAGGATAAGCAAGAAAGTAAAGGAAGCTGGAACCACTCGACAGCTAGAAACTACAATACTATCCTGCCCTCAACAACCCTCAGTAGAACAAGTAAAAGCTGACCCAATCTTACGAGGGACTGTGAAAGCACCCGTCCCGCCTGTCGAGGCAACACTACGACTACCCTAGGGGTAGCTAGCGGAGAGCAACCCACAACGAGGGCGCAGCCGACACCAACGCAAAAGCACTAAGCCGGACTCGAGCGGCACTCGTGGGCGCGAACCAACCGAGTATGCAAGCGTATCTCTGTCGAGCTCAATCTGGCTCTCACAGGCATAGTCAAGTACACAGGGTCCAAGAACTAACACACCACGTGCCCCTTGGCACAAACTGTAACCACACAGTACACTGGGTCCACCGTCAAACCCCCGACGGTGCCCGACAACCAGCACGACTAGACTCTGCTGAAAAGTAAGCTCGGCATCCCCAGCGCGAGCATAAAAGCAACTACACTACTCTGGTATCCATCGCACTCCCCCGGCGATGATACCGCACAAAACGGCTCCTAGAGCTAAATCTGGTAGTGTAAGCTAGTGACGATCCAAAACGAGGTTTTCTCCTAAGTCAAATCCAAGTCCAACATGTATAAAACTAAGTACTTACTAAGCATGCTTCAAGTTCAGATATTCATAACAATTCCATGCATTAGAGCTATCACATACTAGCATACTTAAACTAACAGAGTCTATACATGTTGACTATGAATACTTAGGAGCATTCCGATGTAAACCCACCTCTCAAGCGATCTCCGTCGTGAAGGAAGTGGGCCCGCGTCAAGGTGATCCTTCGCTGATCCGCCGAGGTCCGAAGTCTCCCGCTGCGAAGGGGCAAAAGCACGATTTCACGAATTCTGTCCGAAAAACAGCGGCTGAGAAAAGCTTAAAGTTAACTAAGCTAACCTTATCCAAATTCAGCGATTCAGGCCTCAAAATCTTCGTCTCGCAGTCAAGAATCCAACGCCGCAAGTTTCGACGCGATCCGACCTCCTGCGCGGAGTACTAGCCAAAGCAGACGGTCGACGCAGAATTCTGCGATTCGGCATCTCGATTCGAATCGGCGCAAACGGCGGCTCGGTAAAGATGTGTTCCGACTGAGCAAACCTTGTCCAAATCCAGCAAGTAAGGTGTCGTTGGAATCGTCTCGCGATCGCGGATCCAATGCCCCAGTTTCGCCGCGTTTCGACTCTCCTACACGAGAGATATAGTCAAAACTCCGCGGGTCGACGGTCTTGTCGGCGGCGACAACGATAAAATCCGAAAATCATGGAATTTAGAAGCAACGGAGGGGAACTCGATGGGCTACTCACCTCTGGAAAAACCCTAGGCTCGTCGCTGAGTCGAGGGCGGCGGTCCTGCGCGCACGCCGGGCTCCCTCGCAACGTCGCGTCGTCGAAAACCTCCTCGATTCGCTCCGCGGCGCGTCGTCGGTAAGCTCGGTTCCACCCTTGAGCTTAGGGAAGCAGCAGCAGCAGCAGCCAAGGAAGAAGAAGAAGAAGGAGAGGAGGAAGATGATCTCCTCTCTCTCTTCTCTGCTACAATAAAAGGGGAGTGAGGGGTGATGTGACAAGTGGCGCAAAAGTCAAACTGCACCATACCTCCTCTTTGTACGGTACAAAATCCCACTTGTCTTAGGTACAACAGTAACCCGAGAGCCTAATCACAAAACTATTTGCGCGAGGGGCTGGTGGTTATACCGGTATAGCAACCAATCTTGTACCGGTACAAAATCGGATTTGTGCGGTACGACTCACGTAAAACACCTATTTGCAGATTTTCGTGACACACGCTGCTCTCAAGTTCCCACAGGGTCCGTGTGGCGTCCATTTGGCGCCAACGCGACTCGGACTTGTCCCGACACTCGTCAGAGCTGTCGACAAGCCTCAGGTGCAATTTTCCAGGTCTCTACAGTGATAGCATTTGGTTTGGGGCACTTTTGTACATACAGTTGAACTCGCTGGAGCGAGTGGTGTTCTTTTGTTTCTGCGATTGTATGTATATAAAGTTTGTTTTTCCTACCTGCGTGTCTATAGTTTATTTCAGCTCTATGCTACTGTTTGTAGCATTGTATGTTATACAGGTACAGCGACGCTTCGTATACAGAAGAAATTCTTTTGTGTACGGCGGATTTGTCGGCGAGCCCGGTGAATATGCAACCCGGGGCGTGACATGTTTTCTCTTTTGTATCACCGCTGTTAGTGCGTTGTGGATATTTAGACTAGTGTATTTTAAGATTACGCTCGTGTTAAGATGGCGAGCTCATTTTTACAGCAGTGTTTAGGCTGTTCTGTACTATCGGGTGCCATCCGGACTGACGGTGGACCTAGATCCTTATTGTTTACATCAGATTTTGCCGGGAACATGCGAGCTTTGGTTCTTCGATTCGTTTGAGTATTTGCATTGATTACAGCCTACATGAGCTTATTTAAGCTCGACAAAGACACGCTTCTATATTTGGTAGGGGTCGCGCCCCCTCCCTTCCCCAAATGTCGCTCCGAAGTTTGACTTTCTTGCAGTGATGTCGCAGTAGCCTCGTTTGGGCATTTTTATTTGTACCAGCCACCCAATGGGTGGTGTGCAGTGTAGTTTGGTCATAGGCTGAACTGGCCAGTTGACGGTCCCTTAGAATTCGGTCAGTTGTGACTGTTTGTAGCTAGTGATGCATATATATGTCTACTGAGAGTATGAAATAGGTAGCTATAATGTAGTGACATTTTAGCTGTAAAATTTCTTCCAGTTTATTTTACTGTTATTTTACCTATTAGCTTATTATTAGCTTTGCAGACTTAGTGGGTAGGTCATGGGGTCAGTGACGGTACTCATTGAAGACTACTCTGTCTTATATTAGTTCTCACACTCTTGTTGCGACGTTTCTTATAGAGCCATCGGTTGATGCTGTTTCCACTGATCGAGGTAAGGGAGTCTCTGATTAGATCCCCACCTATCTCGGTCATTGAGCTAGAGGGGTACTATTTTGAAGTCAGTTGATGTTTATTTTAGTTATGTATGTATAGTTGTACTTTATTTTACCTGTTGAGAGTTGTGAGACACTTTACTTTTGGATTTTTATTGTACACATTAGATTACATGTATACGACGTATTTCTGTTTTAACAATTTTGTTACTCTGTAGAAGTTGTTCTTGTATTGTTACAACTTCTTCTTTTCGCGTCATGTACACAGGACCACCTGTGTATGTGGTGGATCTG
Source organism: Aechmea fasciata (assembly GCA_025177825.1). Lineage (NCBI taxonomy): Eukaryota > Viridiplantae > Streptophyta > Magnoliopsida > Poales > Bromeliaceae > Aechmea > Aechmea fasciata. The sequence goes on from CM045926.1 coordinate 3,034,812, forward strand.
TTTGTGAGCCCGGAGAATCTCATAACTCAGGGTGTCACAAAGAAGAGGAGAAGAAAAAACGAACGAGAGAGAAAAAAAAAGAAAAAATATTTTAATCAAGTTTACGAAAAATTTAAATCTAATAGAAATCTAAAAATATAAACTATTTATGTAAAAACATAAAATCAATTTCTTTTTTTTTTCTTTTTTCTTTTTTTTTTTTTTTTATTTTTAATTTTTTCACGAAAGAGAGAGATAGGTAGCACGCGCTGGCCACTTACTTATTTAATTTAGAAATAAACATTTAGAAATGTGAATGTTAGGATTGACTTGAATCTCGAATCAATCTCAAATCCAACCCATCTTATTTTTTATGCAAGTTGGTCTTAAAAAATTGACATGTTGACAAATTAAAGATAAGTGAATGTACCTCAAATTAAAAATGTAAATTAATGGATTGTGAACGGTGCATGCAGCCAATACGATGCCTAATATTAAAACAAAAACTTGAAAGTGACAATTGATAGCAAAGTATTAGACTATATGTAATTAAATTTAATAAACTACTATGTTGCGTGAATGCAAACTTTAAGAAACATAGTTTTTAATGAAAAGCTGATTCCCACATGTCTGTATAATTGTACTAAAAGGGGCGTTGGAGGGTCACTTTAGGGCTTGGTCGGTTCACATTATTATCCTGCCAAAATTATAAGATATTTTTATAAAAAGTGTTTAAATTATTGTATTTAAATTATCATGTACGTAATGTGATTGGTAATATAGTATTAGTAATAGCGCAAGATAACCTCTAAATTATTATCAACGAGGGGATGAGTATCATATATTACTAACTGTGGGTGGGTTATTCTACAGCTTATACAAAATTATAAAACTATTCTTTTCCATCACTGTGACATCCAATAGTCCCACATCGGATGGGAATGGGATTGTCATTGGGTTTATAAGATACTTGGACACTAGTAATAATAACTGGGCTTAAGCATTTTGGGCCGTTGGTTGGGCCCAACGAGTTGTTGTTGCTAGTGGGCTGGGTCGTTACATTTGGTATCAGAGCCGGTTCACCAGCTGGACATGTGTGGCAAGTCTCGGCTGAGCCAGGGTCTGGATGACGGGTTAGCGAGACGAGTCTCACATCGCCTGGTGTTCTTGGACTGTGTGTGTGTGATTGGACTGACGAGAACGTCAGGGCCTTAACGGGGGGAGTCTGTGACACCCAATAGTCCCCCACATCGACACTAGTAATAATAACTGGGCTTAAGCATACACACGTGAGTGGCGCAGCAGCAGCGCGAGACAAGGGCGTAGCTCTGTAGATAGCGCCTTACCCAGAGACTGGAGACAAGGGCGTAGCTCAGTAGATAGCGCCTTACCCTCGATATTGTATTGATTGTGACGTCTTGGACGTACAGGAAAAACTCTGTCCGTTCGACTGTCTGTTGGTGTGCCCGAAACAGACCAAATAGGCAGGCTCGGGGGCCGTGACGAGAAAACAGAAAACAGAAAAAAGACAAGTGCACAAAGAGGAGGTGAGAGAAAACAGAAAAGAAAAAACAACAAAAAGGAGAGAAACGAAGAGAGGGAAAAAATGATCCAAAGAAAAAAGTGAGGGAAAGCGAAATAAGAGTATTTTGATTAGTTTACTAAAAATTTAAAAATGAAAAATTCAAAAAAAAAAAAAAAAACAAGGTATTTTTTTACAAAAACACAAAATTAATAGATTTTTTATGCAAATTGATCACCATTAGTTAGCTATTTTTTGATTTACTATATAATTTTTGATTAAGCAAATTATTCGGACGTAGTATATAAATTTTTTATTAAGTATTAGTTGAATTTGCTTTTCTGATTAACTACTAAAAATTCATTGTTTTAACAATAAATTCTACTGTAATTGATAACTATTTATCATAATAATAATCTTTTATAATAAATAAAAATTATTGAACGAAATGTTATGGCAGTAAATGACTAAACAATATGGTTTGTGTTATCAAAAATACACAAGCTGTTGCAGTAAAATATATTTTGAAATAATTTAAGTTTTCGTTCACTTCAATTGACGTAATAAAGTAAAATTGTTGCAACTAATTAAGTATTTTCCCGAAGAAGAAACATTTTCTTTAAGTAGGATAATGAAAAAGGACAGTTTTAATTGCAGCTTGATTATTGTCGCAGAATTAATGTAAGAATTTTACTTTTAACCTATCATAAACTTCTAAAGTGGGTTTAAGTAAGAATTAGTTATTTCAAGAATCACTACAACAGAATTAGGTTATAGAGACACATGTTTAGAACACTTTTGTATAAGTGTCATATTTAAACCAAAATTTTTAAAAAAATCTACTAATGCCTAAATATAAAGCTCAATCCAACTAAAAATAAAAGGTCACTCTATTATACCCACCCTATATATCTAGCCCATTTGGCCCGAATACAAACAAAAAAGAAAAAAAACAAAATCGATTACCATCTTCTCTTCTCCCTCACTCAATTCATTGAAATTCTAGACGAGTAGCCCTTCCCTCTCATCCTCCTCCGTCACCGCAGCCAACGAGGTAGAGTTCCGCTGGTTGCTAAATGCTTAAATAAGTGTTGTAAAATTAGCAGCACTCTTTAACTATCACTATATACCTAGCGACCCCACATGTAGAGACACTTTTTAAAAGTGTCTGTAATTTAGCCATAAGCACTTTTTTTGACCTATATCGATATTTAAAAGTGTCGCTATAGACTGTTTTTGATATAGTTGATAAGGTTAAGTTCAACGTTAAGGTGAGATTAGATTAATTTTGCATTTGGCTGAGAATTGGATTTAGTCCTGGTATAAGTAAAATAGTGTTTGTTTGGAATAGATAGAAAAAAAATATAGTGGGTTGTTATAAATGGAAAATAATAATTTTGCCCAAATTTTTATATTTGAATTTAAATTTTTTATTTTATATTTAAAATTTATAAATTAAATAGATTAGTTTTAAAATTACATAATTCAAAATTAAAATTTATTTTTAAATCTCAAATTTAAAAATTTAAAGTTATAAATTTAAATCAAATCTAACAAATATAAAATTTAAATAATTAAAAATAACAATTGAAAATTTTAAATTGAAAATTGAAAATTTTAAATTAAAAATATAAATATATATTTTAATACGATTACAAATTATAAATTTTTGAAATTTCAAATATAAAATATTAAATTTAAATTTTAAATAATTAAAAATAGAACTTTAAAATTAAAATTTGAAATTTTAATATTAAATTTTAAATTTTCAAATTTCAAATTTAAAAATTTAAATATTAATTTTAAGATTACAAATTAAACATTTTAAAAATTTCAAATATAAAATGTCAAATTTAAAATTTAAATAATTTAAATTTAAATTTAAATTTTTAAATTCCAAAATATATTAATATTAATTTGGCCAATTTGCATAAAAAAATCCACTAGTTTTGCGCTTTTGCAAAAGTGGGCCACTTTTTTCGATTTTGTAGATTCGGACTGAATTTTCAATAAACTAACCAAAATATTCTTTTTAATTTTTCACTCTCGTCTTTCACTCTCCTCTTTTTCTTTTTTTTTTTCTATCGTTCATTTTTTTTTCTTTCGCCAATTCGCCAACGCCGTCGAGGCCGCTGTCACGCCCCGGGGTTAATAATAAAGTGAAAAATACAGCGAAATTTTTTTTAAAATTCTGACCCCAAGGTATGCCAGATCCGCCACAAATACAGAGAGTCCACTGTTCACACGGACAGAGTCTCCCCTGTATTTGCACGGCGTCGCACATGTACAGAGTGTAGTAGACTACCAGGGAACAACCACAATCAAATGAACAGAATACAGATATTACTATTCATACAACCATTCACCACATGTTCACAACTAGAGATGTAAAAGCTTATAAACATAGTAAGAAAATCCTTTGAAAACTGTTTCCCACACGGAAACCTTTTCTTTAAAAGCACGCTACCACGAGGAGTAGAAAACCGTTTTATCACATAAAACCCAAAGCCTTTTATTATAAAACATCTCATATTCAAAAGCAAATACTGAACTGAACCATAAATAAGTCTAAGTCATAACACAGGAAAAGTAAAGGAATAACCAACGAAGGGACGGAGCTATGTCGCGAATTAGACTCGCTCCTCACCAGCTGTCCCACTATGACCTGCAACGTCACCTGAAAAAGAAGGCGGGGGGTGAGAACATGTAAACATGTCTCCCCGGATACCTCGCGGAGATAAACACAAGGGAGAAGATAGTAGTACAGTAGCTATGATAAACAAATAAACGGGAGAGATATATAGATATGAAACAACAGCTACTGTAAGTATGCGTCAACGGTACGAAAGTCCAAAAATACCCAATCAGAAGCGCCTATTGGTCCGCAAACCTCAGGCCTATGCCCACTGCCACTCTACCTGTGTACAGACCAGTACTGACCGCTGGGCCCACAGGCTGCATATGACCCACTCTAGGGCTCACGGGTCGAACCTCTGCGACCACTTTTTCGAAAAAGAACACCCTCTTGCGGTGGCCAAACCGCTGGTGTTCGTGAAAGGCGAAGGAGTCTCGGGCGATCGATGCTGATATGCTCAATAGCCAAACGTCGGCAACCAGCCGACAATCCTGCCTCTCAGGCGTACTGACCGTATAGGTCGTCAAACTGTAAGGAAGTACCGTAACCGACCAATCAAAGTGTCAACTACGATGGAACAACTCAACATCCTCTCAACTGTATGCAAGTACTACTGAAGGAAACACAAGAACTAACCACTCAGGTCAACTAGGATGGAACAACTCAACATCCTCTCAACTGTATGCAAGTACTACTGAAGGAAACATGAGAACTGACCAACCGAACAACAAGGTCACTAAGTATACTGAAGTAAACTGACAGAACAGGTCACGGGTGTCATAGGCTGACAAGAAGTAATCTACTCTACTCCTACACATGATACTAAACATGGAAACACCGAGTAGAGAAATACTGTAACAAACAAGTGCAAGATATATCTAGGATAAACGACATAAACAGTAAGGGTGGAAGGAACGTCACCCAACGTGCACCACTGAACGGACGTCGAGTCGAGATACCCACATGTACGACTGTAGAAGATCTGATCTGTCAACTGTGGAAACGAAGTAACCGGACTTAAGAGAAGGTCCACCGGGTTAGCATCTAACCCACCAACACAAGTACCACTACTCACAAAGCCCCACAACGAACCGACGGGAGTCGGTTTCCCAAAACCGATTGCCGAAGTGCCCGAAAGTCTCGAAAACTGTACCGGAACTCCACCGTCACTCACCCGTCGTTTCCGAACTCTTGAAGCGACGCGGGTGACCAGCCAACAAGGCTCGGCGACATCGCAAGTACCCTACAACAGTTGTCGGAAGAAATCCGAGTCGAAACTATGTTCCGTCGACGAATTTCGCCGCGAAACGCACCGAAAATGACTTCTGCTTTTCTGTAAAGTCCTGGGGCCTTGGACAGTCAGTCCAGAGGTTACCCACAGCATGCATACGCAGTCTACAGCGACCATAAAATCCACAATTGCATAAAAGCCCCTGTTCCAACATAAAATCGCATGATTTCATGTAATTTTAGGGTTATTATGGGCCGTGCACGCAAACCGATGCTCAATAAATCGAGCCATCACAGTCGCTGAAAGTTTTCGACATGCCGGAGACCGTGCTCACCTTTCGGAGCACATTCAGTCACTGTAGCACTCGTACGAGCGACACGAAGTTCTGTCAACAGCGCGCACAGCGTGAAAGGTACGACTTTCCCGTTAATCGGGGCATCAGAAACCCAAACGAAGGTGAGCATCGCGTTCAGCACGAAAAGGCGATGACCGTGCTCACCTCACGAGATGTCGGGGCCTTATCGGATCACCTGAATAGTGATCCGAACCCGATAACTAGTGGTGTAATACAAAAACAGCTTACCCGAGCCTAGGGGAGCTAGGGCTTGGCAGCCGGCGGTTGGGCGGCGGGTGGTCCGGCCGGGGACGGGCGCGGTAGGTCCGGGGACTCGGGGCACTGCGGCCGGCGGCGGGAGGCGGCCGGCGGCGCGGTCACGGGGTGTCGGTGCGCCCCTCGGTGGGCGGCGGCGACATGCGGTGGCCGAGTTGGCTCGGTCTTGCTCCGCACGGCCTCGGGCGGCCGCGGGATCTCGGCGGCGGCGGCGTGCGATGACGCCGGGGAGGTGCGCCGGAAGTTGCGGAGGTCACCGGAGGCACGAGGAGGCGGCGCAACCGTACGGGAGTGGCGACGGCGCGCGAAGACCGGGACCACCCGAGGCTCGGTCGGTTGGTGTTGATGGCCGCAGGAGCACGGCGGCCGTCGGCGGCGCTCGGGGACGATATGGCCTGCCGGGGGAGCACGCCGTCGAGGGATCTCGGCTAGTGGATGTCAGATCCAAAGGTTGGGAGATTTCCCTTGTAGATCTTGGGTTCCTCGGCCAACAGGTGGAAGTTGTGGCCGAGGGAAAGGAAGAAGAAGAAGGCTGAGCTTGCGGCCGGGCCCTAGGTGGCGGACGCGCGCACGGGGTAGCGAGAGGAGGCTGGCGCGGTTAGGGTGGTGGAGGAGGTGAAAGGACTTCTAGGGTTAGGGTTCGATGGATGAAACCCTAAAACCTTAGTTTCATACAATTGGCCATTTTGCATTTAGGTCCGCCTCAGCCCTCCGTTTGCAATCTAGTCCCTGCCAATAGGTACATTACGCATGAAAGTACTTCAGCATTCGAACCCTCGCGATTACTCCGTTTTGTGATTTTAACCCCCCTGCGAACTTTTCGCGATTCCCGAAGATCCGTCCGTCGGATTTCTGATCGGATCGCGCCAGCGCGTTCAGAACGACGGAGACATCGAATCTAGCATTTTATTTCATTCGATTTGGTTTCCGATCTCATTATTTCCTCCATAACTTCACTTATTTATTTATATATGTATAATCGTTCAAAACCCTTTTTCTCGACAACCGTGCATCGGAATTTAATTCCGTCAGTGCCATTGGTTCCGGAATAGTCGAGCTGTTCGAAACGAGCTATTGAAGTCCTATATTCGGAGTTCGGTACGCTTCTGGACCCTTCTCTACTCCGCGATTCGCCGAAAATCCGGAGTTACTATTCACTTTAAGTCAAACTTCCGGGTCGCGTAACTTTTCCGTTTTAGCTCATTTTCACCTGAAATTTGACGAGTGCTTTTGTAATTAAATTACACACAATAATATCATCAACAAAAGGGTTTATTTATTAAGATGAAAATGTGCGCCACGACTTTTTTTTTTTTCCCTCTCCGACTCTCCTCCACCGTTTTCAACGATAACGCCTCTCGCACCCTTCTCCGCCCTTCTTGTCCTCTTCCTCTCCCTCCTCCTCTGCCGCCTCCGATGACAACGTATCTTCATCGACGCCAACGCCAACGCCGACACCGACACCGACGCCGCGGAGGTCGCTGCGGCACTGCAACCTCAGAGCGGGGGTCGTTAGCAGCATCGTCGCGGGTGCCGTGACCGTTGGCTGAAAGGGATAACCAAAAAAAATTATAGAAAAAGAAAGAAGAAAAAATAAAGACAAGAAATGATAGAAAAAGAAAGATGGAAATAAAATTGCACAATTAAAATAAAATTACATTATTTTGAAAAAATATTGCAGTATTATGGACATAAGTTGCTCTACTTAAGATGTAAACTGCACATTTTAAGATGAAAATTACATTCTTTAAATAAAAATTGCACTATTTGAAAAATATTTATACTGTTTCACTTCTTATTGTACTCTTTGACATGTAAATTTATATTTTAAGATGAAAGTTACACTCTTTAAACAAAAGTTACATTTTTTTAGAGATATTTACATTGTTTATTCTCTTCTTGCACTATTTGAAATATAAACTGCACCCCTTTAAGAGATATTTATACTGTTTGTCCTTTTGTTGCACAATTTTTTCTCTTGTTGTACTATTTTTTCTCTTATTACACTTTCTCTTCTTAAACTGCACCCTTTAAGATGAGAAACAGTATGATAAGAAAAGAAATAGTGCAATAAAAGGAGAAATTGTATAAATATTTCTTAAATGGGTGGAATTTATATCTTAAAGGGTGCAATAAGAGAAGAAACAGTATAAATATCTCGCAAATAGTATAATTTTTATTTTAAATAATATAATTTTTATTTTAAAGGCTGCAACTTACATCTTAAGTAGTGCAACTTATATCCATAATAGTACGACATTTTTTTTAAAATAGTGTAATTTTATTTTAACAGTACAATTTCATGTTCAATCTTTCTTTTTCTATAATTTTTTATATTTATTTTTTTCTTCTTTCTTTTTCTATAATTTTTTTTTTGTCACCCCTCTCAGCCACCAGTTACGGTGTCGGTGACGATGCCGCTAAAAACCCACGCTCCGAGGTTGCGGCACCGCAGCGACCTCCGCGGCGTCGTCGTCGGCGAAGTTGCGTCGTCGTCGGAGGCGACAGAAGAGGAAAGAGAGGGAGAGGACGAGAAGGGTGAGGAAGGGCGAGAGAGACATCATCGTTGGAGACGGTGAAGGAGAGTCGGAGAGGGGAAAAAAAAAGAGAGTCGCGGCGCGGTCTCGGCGGCGTTGGAGGCGGCGGAAGAGGAAGAAGAGGGAGAAGACGAGAAGGGCAAAGAAAGGTGAGAGAAGGCAAGAGAGGTGTCGTCGTCGAAGATGGTGGAGGAAAGTCGGAGAGGGAAAAAAAAAAAAAGAGTCGCGATGCAGCCTCGGCGAGGTCGGAGGCGAGGAATTGGGGGGTGCGCAGGCGAAAGCGAGGGCGAGGGCGAGGGCAAGTGTGAGAGCATGAGGGTGAGAGGCGAGGCGAGCCGTTTCCGCCTTCACCTCTGCCTCCGTTACCTTCTTCGAGAAAAAAAAAATGAATGAAAGAAAAAAATAGGAGAGAGAAAAAATAATAAAAGTATTTTGGTCGGTTTACTAAAAATCCGATCCAAATCTGCAAAATTAAAAAAAATGGCCCACTTTTGCAAAAGCGCAAAACTAGTGAATTTTTTATGCAAATTGACATATTAATTTTAATTAAGATTACAAATTATAATTTTAAAATTATATTAAAAATTAAATAGAGGGATTAACTCTAACCCCACACCAACGCTTTTGGGGTAATCCGGACTAGTCTATTTGGGATGAGGTTAGCTAATCTCACCCTCCTAAAATCTTGTTTAGGGTTAAGGGGGGAATAACCTCCTTATCTCTCCCTTTAACCCCCAACCAAACACGACCTTAATTACCTCTGGACAGGATTTGATTATAGCGGTGACATCTTTATATTAATGTTGAAAAGGATTCAGTGAATCTGTCTCCTTTTACTAAAATCAATCGTACTCTATTAACAGTTATTTTACCCTTTCAGGGTTATAACTTTTCCAACGAGTTGATTTATTATATAAGTAGAACAATTATTCAAAAGGTTTATGCAATAAGTAGTTTATGGACATCTTTTTATACTACTGGTACTATTAAGTAAAGTAGTCCGTGGAGAGCACTGATTGTCGACCGTAAATTTGATCTTAGACTATTTAGACTTCCTAAAGAGTCAATCTTATAATTTTTTAAAATTTTTTGTTTAACTAACAAAATTTTAGTGGAGAGCTCCTTAACGATTTCATGGGAAAGGGCTCTAGATTCGTTGCCATATGTTAGTTTTATTTCAATTAAAGAGTTCGTTGAGCATTTTAAATACTAAAGTACAAAAATAAATGTTTTAAAATTCTACATATTGCATATTGTAAAATTCATTTATTGTAACCATAAAAGCAGATTAGGACTCCTCAACGAGGCCTTGTCACATGACACATGACATCAGATTAATTGGGGGCTCCTCAATCAGGTATCGTTAAGAAGGTCCCCACTGAAATTTTTTTCTTTGTTTACTAACTATTAACATAAGCAACACTTGATGCGCTTGATCTTTATTTTATTAATTATAACATTGTAAAATTGTAAAATTTAGGTTTTAAAAATTGCATATAGTGTAGATCGTTTTTTTTTTAACGGCATCAATTGTTAATTTGGAAATGACGGCCTTTGTTTACTTGTTGAAGTATTTCAACTTGTCCAAATAGTCATTTCGTATGCACATGATATATCTCATGGAGTTAATCCATAAAAGGGAAATTTTATTTACATGCACTTAAATATTCCAATTAATTGCTTAATCTTGTTATTATTTTTTTCTATTAATTAAGTGCCTATTTGCATGGTTACGTAAACAATGAGAATGTTTACAAAAGCTAAATCAACTTTCCAAATGAGCAACCGACCGTCCCTAGAGCAAGTGGCAGAGGGTTTGGTAGTTGGTACTCGAGACTAAAGTTCGAATCCTAATTGATTCACATTTTCAGCTATGTTTATTTTTAAATGAAATAAACATAGCGGATAGCGTGCTATCTATCTCTCTCTCTCTCTCAAAAAAAAAAAACTTTCCAAATGAGCAGCCCATATGAATATATAAAATCTTTCTTACACAAAGGAAAGGCGCAAGGGACACCTAAAATTGTTTTAACTTAATTTTATCATTGGCTTTGCAATGTGTACTAAAAAAAATTTACTTTTAATAACTATATATATGTTTGCAACACCACACACCTTTAAAATATGTTATTAGCATACATGAGCTACCTATGAATTAATTTCTATTAAGAATGTAGAGGAGGAGCCATGGCCATGTTCTCTGACCTCATCAACAGTCACGCGATTATTGACTTACCTTTGTCTGATCAAATGTTCACATGGTCTAACATGCAACAATGCCCCAAGCTCGACAGGTTTCTTGTCTCGACGGAATGGGATCAATCCTTCCCATTCAGCAAGGTCAAAGCCCACCCCAAGATCACTTCTGATCATAACCCGATAGTGCTGGCAACGGGGCCGCCACCTGCCCCGCGTCGGTTTCGTTTCTAGAGGGTTTAGCTCACTAGGGACGACTTTACTTCAAAAGTGCCCTACTGGTGGAATGAAGCCGCCAATAAGAACTCTGCCATCCTATCTATCTCTACAAAGCTCCGGCACGGCAGAGTCCGGATAAAAGGATGGTGCAAGACTCACTTCCACAGCATCTCCAAAGCTAAAAATCAATTACAAGCAGAAATCCAAGCTATTGACCAATGGGAGGAATTGTAGAGCCTGCCTCAGGTAACCTTGGATAAGCGGGCAAAACTCAAGTCGCAGCTCTTACTAATACTTGCAGAGGAAGAAATATTGTGGAAAACTAGGGCTAAACAGCGTTGGTTAAAGGAAGGCGATGGTAACACTAAATTCTTCCATGTCGTCGCTAATGGTCGCAAGCGTTCTAATACAATCGTCGCCATCGAGGATGACACCGGGCAGCAGATAACCAATGAAGAGCTTAAGAGATCGTACTTCTACCAATCGTTTAAGCGAATGTTTCGGAATCAAGCCGATGAACCTTCGTCTTTCGGTGATCGGAGCGGCCTTTATCATTCCAACAGACTACTGGACCCTGACTCCTTAACGGTGCCATTTACCCACACAAGGAAGTCAAGACTGCCACCTTCCAACTAGGTAGCGACAAGGCGCCCGGGCCTGACGGCTTTCTACTGATTTTCTTTCAAACCTTCTGGGAGGTGGTCGAGCGGATGATCCTTCGTCTTTCGGTGATTGGAGCGGACTTTATCATTCCAACAGACTATTGGACCCTGACTCCTTAACGGTGCCATTTACCCACGAGGAAGTCAAGACTGCCACCTTCCAACTAGGTAGCGACAAGGCGCCCAGGCCCGACGGCTTTCTACTGATTTTCTTTCAAACCTTCTGGGAGGTGGTCAAGGACGATATCTTTAGGGTCTTTTCTGACCTTCACGATGGCACACTTTTCACGGGCCCGATAGACTATTCTTTTGTCTGTCTCGTCCCAAAAAAGGAGGGCGCGCGCAGAGCTAGGGACTTCCGACCCATAAGCCTCATCAATGGAATTCAAAAAATTATCTCCAATGTTTTGGCTAACAGACTAGCAATTAAACTATCGACCATCATCTCTTCAACACAGTCGGCCTTTCTCAAAAACCGACTGTTGACAGACTCGTTCGTCACTGCAAGCCAACTAGTAAACTGGTGCTCTAAATCTGGCAGGGAATGCACAAGCATCAAAGTGGACTTCGAGAAAGCTTACGACAATGTCAGATGGTCGTTCCTAAAGTGTATAAGGGCTAAGTTTCAGCGATAAATGGTGGGCATGGATGGAGCAATGTATTTGCAATGCCAAAATAGCTATTCTAGTGAATGATGTCCCGACCCCGTGGTTGAAATCTAGGAAGGGGCTTCACCAGGGAAACCCCCTATCCCCGTACCTTTTCCTATTAGTGGCTAACTGTTTAGCCAAATTGACTGAAACGGCGAGGGGAAACAATCAGCTAAGCGACATTGGACCTACCGATGAATGCCAAATGGTGCTTATACAATACGCCGACGACACAATCTTCTTCTGTGAACCAAGAAAACGTTTTATGCATAACCTGCTGTTTCTCTGGAACATGTTCGAATGGGTCTCTGGTCTCAGAATCAACAAGGAGAAATCCGAACTGCACTACCTGGGGCCCAAACCAAGCATGGCCGCAAGACTCGCCAACATTTTAGGATGGCAAGTCGGACGTCTACCATTCCGCTATCTGGGGCTACCACTACATAATAAACAACTCCGTAAGGAAGACTGGGCGGTGGTTATTAATCGCATTGAGACAAGAATCAAAGGATGAAAAGCTAAACTACTCTCGCTAGGGGGAAGATTTACGCTTGTTAACTCGGTTCTCACCAACTGCCGCTTTTCTACTTTTCCATCTTTAAGGCGCCACAGTGGGTACTAAATCTGATTGAGGGACCCAGAAGAGCATTCTTTTGGAGGGGGTGTTCCAAAATCACCGGTGGAGCTTGCCTCGTCAACTAGAAAGCTGTTTGCAAAAGTAAAAGAGAATGTAGACTTGGAATCTTAGAGTTAAAATCTATGAATCTGGCCCTACTAACTAAATGGTGGTGGCGCTACTTTACCAACACAGATCTCCTTTGGTGTAAATTGGTTAGAACCCTCTACTACGTTAGGCAAAAACTGCTGCTTAAGGGTAGAGCCTTTGTCCCCTATTCGCAATGGTGGAAGAGCGTGCTCTACTGTCGAGAAATGTTTTCCTGTGGAGTAACCTATGAGCTCGGCGATGTGAGAAATATCAGGATGTCGCACGACATTTGGATTGGAGGAACCCCTCTTCGAACTTTATTCCCTGTCATATTTCGAAAACATCAGGAATAAAGAAGCTCAGATTTCTCAGTGCTGGAATCAGGGCAGTTGGAGATGGCATTTTATCTGTCGAGGTTCCATGGCAACCCTCTCTACCGAAGGCCGCGGACAGTTATCAATGCTCAGACTTGCTACGAGGCCGCCGCCCAAGCAACTTGATCAGATGGCGATGGACATCTGACCAACTATTCATTGTCAAATCTCTTTACCAGCTCATCACGGATGCTGGACTGCGTGTCCCGATGAATCAGCACATCTGGAAACTGAAAATTCCTGCTAAAATTAAAGTCTTCATTTGGCTGCTCCTTCGGAAGAGATTACCCACTGCGAACAGATTGATTAACCGAGTCATGCACGTCAACCAGAACTGTGCTTTCTGCGCGGTCCTCACGGAAAGCTGCGACCATCTCTTCACCGATTGCGAAGATAAAGCACAGTTCTCTTCGAACTACAACTTATGTCATTCTCCTAGGTCCACATGACTCTAGGTTTACTACAACTTATGTTCTTTTCGAGTTTAAGACTTCAAGCACCAATCATCTAGCAGTGCTTAATCTAAAAGCGGATTAAGTGTGATCTGATACGTTTGGGGCCGGAGCTTTTACATTTGTTTGTTGCGCTGGAACTTTCTATCTTTTTGGTAACAAAAAAAAAAAAAAGAAAAAAAAAACAGAACCTAATTTGATATACTCCTCTATTTTTTAATACTTCTCAATCCATTATCCACTTATTAAGAAATTAGTTTCCTCCAATACAAATCGCCAACGTTCCCGTCTCGGAAAGCGAGATTCGCCCTAGACGCAAATAAATAAAGCCCTATCAACTATCAACCAACCAGTAGAAACAAAAATAAATTATAAATCAGCAATACCTAATCGAAAAGGAACAAAGAAGTACAATCATCAATAGAAAACAAAATGAAAATAATTTTTTTAAAAAATTTCCCACTTAAAAAAAATGTTTTTTTGCTTTTGTCTCTTTCGTCGCCATCGCTCTTCGTTTTCCGCCCGTCTCGTGAGCACCGCTCGAGCAGAATCTCCAACGTTAGGCTCCCGCCCCGGAACAAAAAATACAAAAAAAAAAAGGAGCACGGTGGGGCCCAACCCCATCCAGGATTCTGACGTGTTAACCGCCCATTGGATGCTGTACGTTTCAAACGTTTTCGTGTAGAATCTTCTTCAGATCCTGTGGTCATCCGAAGATCATCCTTCTGAAACTCATTCGACGCGTCACGCATCAGTACCCCTTTCCAATCAACGGCCCGATTTTTAGTAGGAGTGCGGTAGATATGTGTGTATAATATGGAGGAGAGGTCTAGGATCTAGGATTAGAAGAGCTGTTGCTTTAGCAGCAGCAAGGAGAGGGCGAGGAGGGCGAGGGCGAAGGAGAGAGCGCGGCGAGGCGCTGCTGCAAGGGATGCAGCGGCGGAGAAGCTCGTGTCGTCGTCGCCGTTGCCGCCGAGGAAGACCATCGTGTCATTGACCAGCGGCAGGCCGGCCGCCTGCGAATTCACGCCCGACGATTTTTGGCTGTTGAAAGAAAAGAATCAGAAGAGACATCTTATCTACCAACTCGGATTACTTAGATTATAAGAATAGAAGATCCTACAATTCAAAACAACAAGAAACAATGTTATATGTTAATTTAATAATAAATATAATATCTTATCTAATTTTTAAGGTGCCGTGAATTGACTCACCACCAATTATATTCTATATTAGTTTGGGTGCGCAGTGTAGTCACCCCTAACATATATAGTTATAAAAAGTTAGAAAGGTATCAAAATCGAAGTTATATGATGCATCTTTGACGGGTAAAGCAAGTTGAGTTAATTACAAGCTAACAAATATGATTTGCTTTTTGACTTTTCCCCTTGTCCCCCATTCGCCGCAAAGTAACCAATTTTGACCCTTCTATTAACTCCTTTCACGCTCTTCTTCGAAACAAACTCAAAATCATCCTAAATATTATTGGCTATAATAATAATAATTACTGAATTGTATATACGGAATTAAATTTATTATTATTGTGTGTATAAAATTGACTCATAAAAATAAATAATGATTATGATAAAAACCTGGCGGTGCTGGGGCAGAAGGTGATGATGTAGTTGGCGGAGGCGCAGGTGAAGGTGGAGGTGGCGTCGTCGTAGGCGTAGCTGTAGGCCCGCGGGCAGGCGTTCTTGAAGAACTCCGAGTATGCGGAGGGCTTGCAGGTGCTGGGGTTCCCGTACGCCCCGCTGCAGCAGTACTGCGGCGACCCGAACGCCTCGCACGCACTCTTGCACGCCACCGCAGCCCCTCCGCCGTCGGCCGCGGCCGCGGGGAGCACCACCTTCAAATCCGACGGGCACACGCCGTTCAGGTCGACCAGGCACCCCGTCGTAGTACAATTGCCCGCCGTCCCTCCCTGCGGCACCACCAGCATAGGCAAATTATACCTGCAGCAACCAAACAGTCATGTGAATGTGAGATCATAAAACATATTACATCCGAAAGCATGCATTAATTTGTAAACATTTATTAATTTTTAGAAAAATTAATGAAGAGTAGTAATTAATGGCTGATTAATTGTTCGTTCGGCATTAATTACCCGTCGACGAGGCTGACGTCGTAAAAGTCCATCCCTCCGCTGCCGTCGAGCGTAAACTCGGCGAGGGTGGCGGGGGGAGCGGCGCCGGTGCCGGAGCAGGCGACGGTCCCGGACCCGCAATCCCCGGTGGCGCAGGAGAAGACGCCGGTGGTGCTGTTGGTGGAGCAGAGCGTCCGGCCCCAGAACCGGCCCGACCACCCCGACGGCACCTCCATCGAGCTCGACTGCCCGCTCGCCAGCGCGAACCCCGTCGTCGACAGCGGCGCGGTGCCGGCGCCCGACAGCGCCCCCGGCCACACCGTGTACCCGCAGTTGTTGCTTATTGTGAACGTAGCACACATTGCACCCGATGTGCAGAGGAAGAGGAGGAGCGATATTATTATTCTGCGAAGAAGAATTATTACCGGGTATTTTCTTACCATTTTGGGAATTCGGAATTCGGAATGTGGATGGAGATTTTGCTCTCTCTTTCGTTTTTTGGGGGGAGGGGGCGGGGCAGATTTTAGTAAGGGAGAAGTTGGGCTAGTGGCCTATTTATAGGGAGGAGGAATCGAGTGGGTGG
The DNA here is from genome assembly GCA_025177825.1 of Aechmea fasciata. Classification (NCBI taxonomy): domain Eukaryota; kingdom Viridiplantae; phylum Streptophyta; class Magnoliopsida; order Poales; family Bromeliaceae; genus Aechmea; species Aechmea fasciata. The sequence goes on from CM045926.1 coordinate 3,051,254, forward strand.
GGCCCACAGAGGAGGAACCCAGCGGGTTCGAAGAGCTCGCCAACGTCTCTCTCTCTGGCCTCCGTAGTCCGTGCCCCTGCAACAACAGGGGGAGGCTGCAGAGTGTGTCTCTTCAACGTCTCAAATGGCGAAATTCTTTCATTTTAGCAATAATAATAATTTAATTTCTTCTCAAAACAATTTAATATTTTACATTCTAAGCTTTTTAAATTAAAAGTTTTGTGCACGTAATCCGCTCTAACTATAATAATAATGATAAGACTAATTAAACAACCAATGAAATGATTTTAATTCTCAGGAAATTTAACGTCGGAGACGAAAATGAAAATTGGCCCAAGTTTAGAAGCTAGTGGTGCAATTTACCCAGAAAACAGTGAGATTTTTCATTCAGTACATCAAATTCATATAATTAAATCAGCTGATAATAACTAAATTTAATGAGAAAAAAAGAAATTTAATTATTGAGGAGAGTTGGGGTTATCGTGTTTAACTTGGCTTTCTTTTTTTGTTTTTTTTATTTCTCCCCCCTTTCTACTAGCTACTTGGATCATATAGTATTAGTGGTTGGCGCTGGGCTTAAAGAATTGGGATTGGTTAAACGAACGTAGAAAATTTTCACCTGTTTGTAGAATTAAAACCTCACTGGAGGAGAAAAAAATGTAAACGAACTAATTCTCCACCTTTTCACCAATCACCAGTGCCCCTCTACGGACAAATGTACAGAGGCCCCCTCAGCTATATCCCAATTTGAAATAGATACATTAAATTTAGCTCACTTGTTTTGATTGGTAACCCTTTTAAGTTCTAAATAATTTGCACTCAAATTATTTAATTTACTTAAGTTAATAATTTTATCAGTTATTAGTCATTAATTGTTCAGTTTTATTTTCGATCAAGCAATTAAAGTTATTGATTTTTTTTTAGAACTATAATTAAAATTTATAGATATTTTAACTCAAATAAATAAATATTGGTAAACTTCTGAAGCTCAAGAGCTAAGGAGATGCCGTGGCTTGCTGAGTACTACAATAGGTGTCGTCTAATGCAGCCAAGTTCTAAATTTTAGCTGTAAAAGTTGATGAATTCAGTTTGGAGGTGTCAGAGCCCGCTGAGTATTAAGTGTCGTTTTATGCAACTAATTTGTTCGAAATCTCTGTAAAATATTATAAGTTTAATTTAACTTTGACGTTTGCAATAAATATACTTGAATAAGTATATTATTTTTAGTGTAGAACTATTATATGCTTCCGGAATGATATAAAAGAGTTGTTCGTTCTGACTTTTTAACTCTTGAATTAAGAATTATAAAATTAGAATGGCAGTGGCCTATCTCCACAGAATTTAGTGGTTTTCCTAAGCTCCCGTTTGGTTGGGGGTTAAGGGGTGGAATAACCCCTTAACCTCCATTTTATCTCCATACACCATAAAAAAGATGTGGGGTTAGCAAATCGCTCAAAAAGTTATCACGACATTGTCACCTAACCACCAAATCACAAACACTATTTTTATTATAATAACTCACTATCCTTATCATCTCTTGACCAAACACTATTTTTCATTATCATAAGCTAACTCGACTCCCAAACACAAAAATACTTTAAACCTTAACCCCAAACTTAACACTATTATGGAATAACTAGTTTCTTAACCTTAATATTAATCTAAGGATCATAAATAATCACAGCATTGATTCAAGGATTAAAAAAAATGAAAGTACCAATTCTTTTATATTTTCAAAAGCATCATAGTCAGACTCTTAATTATTTTCTATTATATTAATTTTTATTTATTTTATTTTTTGTTTTTAAAGTTAGAGTTGCTAAAAATTGTAATAGGACTCGAACCCTTTTATAAGAGAAGCGAAGGGTTTATATATCATTCACCTTGGTAGGGTTTAGGCAGAGTAGATGAAGATTAACGACCCCCCCCCCCCCCCTAGTTCGGTACAACGAACCCAACGCGATTCGAGGAACGAGCACGAGAGTCGCGTAGCACGTGTCACCACCTGAGCCTGAGTTGCTCCTAGAACGTGCATTCCGTTTTCCAACCTCCTGAATCGAGGGAGCAACTCTTCCTGCTCCTTCTCTTTTATCAGTACTAAGACCCCCTCGATTATACGTAAATTCAACATGGTCCCTGGACTTTTTCTTATCAGTCACCATATTTGTTCGTTTTACACGGCTGTTTATTTAGTATAAAATCAATTGCTTTGGATATCTTAGTTTATTTCACTTTTTTGGTTTGTACACAAACCTGGTGTGTGTGTGTGTGTGTGTGTGTGTGTGTGTGTGTGTGTGTGTGTAAGACAAAAAGAGAGTGAAAAGAAATTTCACAAGTTAATTTTATTTTTTTTCCTCCTCGTTGAGGAGCACCCGATTTGTTATCACGTTTGAGTTTTATTTCTATTCAAAAGTTATTATCCACCTATTTAGAAATTTTTCAATGTGTTAGGAGCCGAATTCACCTAATCCCTGACCTAGTCCAAGATCTTCCTCGGAAAACGTGTCGAGATGCGAAGCGGCTATAATTAGTGACCCTCGAAGATTGCGCCCTTCGACTGGATCAAGTGATTCGATCGGCTGATGAGGGATCGGATCAGCCGAGTTCGAAACCCTCTATTGTAAGATCAGTTCGGCTAAAAGAGCCGAATAGATGAAATGCATAATAACTGGTTGGCTAAAAGAGCCGAATAGATGAAATACACAGTGACTGGTCGGCTGAAAAAGCCGAATGCTTTTATACATTAAAATGAAGTTTGAAACTCATACAAAACAGGGTGTGCCCGAAGGGCATATAGACTCTGAAAATCTAGATTATAATAGAGTGTGCCAGTGGGGCATACAGACTCTAAAGATCTAACTTGAAAATTACTCCAATGAAAGTGGTAAATGCGGGTAAAAAAGATTACATGTAGACTACTCCTAGAAAAGCGATAAATGCAGAAAGTAAAAATATTGAAAATGCGGTGGTCTTCTCGTTTAGGGGGAAAAGGACCCCTTTTACAAGCTTTAAAGTTGCTATTTATAATATCTTTTCTGCCAACATTATTGGTTGGTTATAGTAGTGGGGGAAGTGGTGTAGTAATGCATGATCATGGAAGTTACGCCCCACTTCTCAACCGTTTCCGTCTAAATGCTCTTGACTTTCAGGCGCCTTATTATCGACTCCTAGTGTACTACGTGTCATTATTTCTTTGGCTCATACGTGAGTTAGGTCGGTGTGTTAATTTTTTGGTATCAACAATGCCCCCCCAATAGTCTTTTGAATGAACGTTCGAATGACTATTGGTGTCAAATCAACGGCTCAATGACACAGCCGAGACATGAGCTTAATTTCTCTAGTCTTGGTCGGCATAAAGGAAACGATTCTTTACTATCCTAACCGTATATACCTCGGCTTCATCAACTGATTCTTTACTTTTACTCTATTGGCTCGGCTCTTCTTGAACCAACTATTCTTCTATCAAGGATTTCTCTCTGAAGAAAGTGGTACATTTTTACCCGGTAGCTAGCCTCGGCCATCAACCGTGATGGCTCGGCTCTTCTTGAACCGACTATTCTTCTATCAATGATTTCTCTTTGCCTTTACTTTTCTTTTTATATCGGCTCCATTGCAGCTGAATATTCTCACTTTCCTTCCGGAATTGCTCATATTGGGCAATTCGAACACCTAGATCAAATAGGTTAGAAAAATAATTATTTTCAAAATGATCTTTTATCTTAAAATGCAGACCATTTAACGCCATTTTGGCGAACTCTGATTCCGACATTCTCATAAAGTACCGAATTTTGGCTATTTTGAAACGGTTCAAATACTCTTCGACCGTTTCACCAGACTTTTGTCGGTATAAAGCCAAGTCGGCAACCAATAATTATTGCTCCGACCTATAGAATTGCTCATGAAATTTTCTTTCCATTTCATCCAAATCTTGGACGGAATTGGTTGATAAACTTGTATACCAAGTAAACGCCGTTTTAGTCAACGACGTGTTAAATAATCAAAGTTTAAAAAATGAGCCAGCGACCGCTTCTCTACATTGGACCACGAACCGGGCTATATGCTCGACCGTATTCTCGGTCTCATCACCCGAGAACTTGCCGAACTTCGGCACTTTCCAGTTTGCCGGTGTCACTCCCCAAGCCCGCCTCTTTGGTCAAATTCGGGCATGCCAACAGACCGTCGAACGGACAGGGTTTCCTCTATACGGCAGAAAGAGTCTCCCCAGTACGTTCAAGGTGTCACAATCCAAACAATGTGCAAGGTTCCAACCAGGAACAGCATACGACAAGATTGCATAAGGAAGGTATCGAAAACATAAAGTTTGAAATCTACACAGATCACAAAAGTTTGAAATATCTGTTCACCCAGAAAGAGTTGAACATGCGACAGCGGCGGTGGTTGGAATTGATAAAAGACTATGATGTCACTAATATTATACCACCCGGAAAAAGCCAATGTCGTGGCCGACGCGCTGAGTAGGAAATCTGTAGAGAACTTGGCGACGGCAATTACGTCGCAACCGTTGTTGCACAGAGAGATGCAACGGTTAGGACTTGAGGTAGTAGCGCCGGGAGTACCGGCAACACTTGCGACATTGATAGTGCAGCCGACCTTGTTGGAGAAAATCAAAGAGCTGCAGGCTTCAGATGTATATCTCCAGAAGGTGCGGAATGATGTCGAGAGAGGTAGTGCTGATGATTTCAGCATTGGGACCGACGGCATACTTCGATTCAGAAATCGTTGGTGTGTGCCTAAGAATGAGGAGATTCGAAGGATAATCATGCAAGAAGCACATCAGTCTCCTTATAGTATTCACCCGGGCGGCACCAAGATGTAACGGGATTTGAAAGTGCATTATTGATGGCTGGGTATGAAAAGGAAAATTGGAGAGTTTGTGGCACAGTGTCTCACGTGCCAACAAGTGAAAGTAGTGCGCCGATTTCCGGCGGGGAAACTTCAAAGTCTACTAATACCCGTCTGTAAATGGGAAGACATTGCGATGGACATCATTACTAGTTTGCCTCTATCACATGGCAGACATGATGCGATATGGGTTGTTGTGGATCGATTGACGAAATCGGCCCATTTCTTGCCGATTCACACTACGTGGTCGGGAGACAAGTTAGCTAAGGTATATCTTGATGAGGTTGTAAGATTGCATGGGGCCCCGATGTCTATAGTGTCGGATCTAGAACCTAGGTTCACTTCTCATTTTTAAAAGAGCTTGCAGGATGCTCTGGGCACACGGCTCGATTTTAGTATAGCGTTTCATCCTCAGAGTGATGGGCAGTCGGAGAGGACAATTCAGATACTCGAGGACATGTTGCGAGCGTGTGTGCTTGATTATAGGGGTGGATGGCACGACTACTTGCCGATGGCGGAGTTCGCATATAATAAAAGTTATCACTTGGGGGCCTGAGGACGCGATGCGGAAGAAGTATCCGCATTTGTTTGAGTCTACAAGTTGAGGTATGTTTAGTTTCGCGGACGAAACTATTTTAAAGGGGTGGAGAATGTAATATACCGAAATCTCGGAAAGCGAATATCAAACTTTAGTCAAAATGACCAAAGTGCGATGTTGGAATACTTCGGAAAGGCCGAAGGCATCTACAAAGCAAAAGTGCATTGTAGAGGATCTTCGAGAGCTATTAGAAGTGGAAATGGAGAAAAATCTGCAATCTGCAGGTTTTGGCTCTCGGGGACCGGTCCCCAGTGACAGAGACCGGTCTCCGCATGCGTGGAAATCTTGCGAGGTGAAAAATCGGCTAAGTTCTGAAATTCCAGCGTACGGGAACCGGTCCCTATTGGGACAGACCGGTCTCCGTAGCTGCGAAATTCAGGAAAATGGCTAGGTGTGGAGTATAGAGTTACGGGAACCAGTCCCTGACGGGATAGACCGGTCTCCGTGGGTCTGGTCCTCAAGTGAAGACCGGTCCCCGTGTTCGCAAGAAGGAAACCAGTGGAAAATTTGGCTAAGTCCTAGAAAACCCACGTACGGGAATCGTTCCCCAGTGGCCGAGACCGGTCCCCGGTTGCGAAAAGTCTAAGGAAGGGCTCTCGGAGACCGGTCCCTACATGGAGAGACCGGTCCCCGTACCCGAAAAATGCCCAGGTTGGGCTGAGCAGTGAGATGAAAGTTGAGGGGTCTAACTGCAATTATGCATTAAATGGGCTATGTATAGGGGAAAGAGAGTTCTTTCTCTCATTTTTTTTTGCCCCAGCATACTCAAGAGCTCTCTTTTTCTCTCCCTAGGATTCTCTCTCTCTCTCTCTCAAAGGAGTGGAGCTAAAGGAGAAGAAGTTGGGGAAGGAGCTTGGGAAGTGAAGTAGCTTCCTCTTCTCCCTCTTTGGTGCCACTTCGGTGTTTGGAGAAGGAAAGCTTTAAGGTAAGCTTGCTTCCTCTCATGATAAAACCCTAAGTAGGGTTTAGATTGACCCAGAAATGGTTTTAATTAGGTCTCTTGGTGGATTTAAGCTTTCATTTGCTTATTATTGAGATGAAACTAGGGTTTTGCTTTTGTGCTAACCCTAGAGCACCCAAAGTTGGGACATTCATGTGGGATGGTTCTTGAATCAAATTGATCCTTAGGAAACCTAATTGGGGATGATTCTGACGCGCTCGAGCGATCGGTTCGTCGAAATGAAAGGTTATGTAGTAATTGGAGCGAAAAGCCAAATTCGGCTTCATTTTGCCGCAGATAAGGAAATAGGCGGCCGTGGATCATGAGATCCGAGTTTAAGCATCCTACAAAAATACTCAATTCTCCACGAACAAAGTTCACAAGCAAAGTTAGTAGTTAAAATATGAAAATAAAAATCTCTCTCGTTTTGTTCATGAAAATCTCCCCCTTTGTTCATGCATCAAAAGATTAAACTTGAAAATCTCTCCCACTTTGAATCTTTTATTTTTTACTTTTGAATATCATATCTCTCCCCCTTTTTGTCAAAATTTGCCAACAGAAAGTACCGAAACAGAGAGAGTACCAATAATGTTAGTGTATGAACACAATGAATTCACATAGACTTTGTTCAATTCACATCAATTTTATAGAAATTAAAAATTTCACTACAAGATCACCAAGATGTAGATAAAATATAATAAAATTTCTTTATCCATATATACTTCAAAATCAAGTCATAAAAAATAATCTAAAGGCTCAAAATCTATCAAGATGTAACGGATTATAAAGATGACTTATGAAGATTCACTAAAAGATAGAAATTTGTCGCATAAGCGTTCAAATTCGAGATCAAGCAATAATGTACGAGGGGTGGCTCTTTGAGCATCTTTTTACTAAACCACCTTATGACGCCGAATTTTTTTTTATATGAATATTTCAACATTTTCGGTTATTCAATCAATTCCCATGTGGTAGCTTCACACACTTATCGGACGACCGGGGTGGTAGCTCTTTCCTGCATGTGGTGGTAATTTTCATACTCCCTTTAGGATGTAACTCTTTACACATCTTTTAAGTACTTGGAGTGTTTTTTATTTTTAATTTATATATATATATGACTCCTCCTTAATTATGCAATCTCTTATAAGAAAGAAAATTTGACAAGTTTTAGTCGATTAGCAAATTTTCATTCATCAAATTCAACACTCACAACCGAGATAGGTTAAGTGCCGAAAGATCACACAAGATTATCCAAATTTGATGAATATAAGAATTAAGATATCCTATTATAAATTATCTTCATCAATAATGAAAATGAAGTGAAACCGATAATTAATATGAAATTAATCCAAAATAAATGAATTGTAAATTATTGATGTTCAAAACACTATTTAATGTTTAATCACCCAATTGTTCTCAAAAATTCGAAGCACATGCAATGATCAAAAAATATGCAATAAAACTGATCATAGCAAAACATAAAGTTAAAACAAATTAAGGCTTGGGACAAGAAAAGATATCACTTTTTCGAATCCAAACTTCTCGGATACAATTCGTTTTGATTTTTGATCCACCGTCGGTATTGCGTGTGGCTTTGGTTGAACTTGATTTGTCGCCTTTGATTTCCGGTTCACTTGAGATACTCGACTCAATTGTTTTGTAGACGTTGCCGAATGAATATTCCTTTCTTTGTTCGGGCAACTCTTTTTGATGTGTCCTCGGATGCCACATCTATGACACACTTTCTCCTTCAAAATTGTTGAGACTTTCGACGTTGTCTTTTGATCCTTCTCAATATATGTTCGTTCATATCCAAGTCCAACCTTATTCGTTTGACCCAATCCGAGCATGTGATCCACCTTCTTCGATCCGGAAGAAAATGTTTGAATGTCGGATTTGAGTTGATGAACTTGCTCGGTCAATGCTTTGTTGGATTTGTGCGATTCCTCGAATTGATGCTCCAAAAATCTAACTTTGTCCTTAGATGATTTGATCTTTAATTCCGCTTCATCTAGCTTCTCTTGGAGGATCGATTATTTTTCAATGTTGATTCCCTTTCCTCCTCGAGAGCTTTATTCGTGGTCTTTAAATTTTTGTTTTTCTCTTCAAGTTCAAGTAGACGCTTCCTTAATTTCTTATTGTGCTTCGCCATCTTTTTGGATTCGACGATGAGTTGATGATATGCTTCCGCTAAATCCTCGTTGTTTGAATCCTCCTCGCCGGAATCCGAGTCCACCTCTTCTTCCTTTGATGTTTTCAACGCAACCCCTGTACTTTTAGAAAAACACTTGGAAGAATATTGATTAGTAGGAAAAGTCATCTCATAAGTTTGCAACGCACCTACTAACTCTTCGGCCATTAGATAACAATATATCTAGATCCCGCTCTGATACCAATTGTAAGTTTTGCGGAAACCCAAGGATCTAAATAGATTGTATCCAACACATAGAGGGGGGTGAATAGGTGTAAAGGCCGAAAATCACAAATCTCGATGCAATAAAAATAAAAGCGGAAAAATAAAAAGCACACCGAGATTTACGTAGAAAAACTCCAACTTGCAGTAAAAAACCCACGGGACAAACACGCGACAACAATCCACTAAGAATAAAAGATTACAAGGTGATTTACCGAATCCACGGACTCAAATCTCTTTTTATCTTCTTCGGATCTCGCATACGCCGCCGGGTTGTCCACGCCCCACGTTCAAATCCACGAACGCCTCCACTTCGAATCCACGAAGCCTCCGATCACGTCGAATCCACGACGCTCTCTCGAATCCACGAGCGCACTCCGTCCGGAGCAAGAACAATACGATCGATGATGATTTATTGCTTAGATAATCATTAAAGAACCGTAGAAGATATTTCTAAGCAATAGCCGGATCAATTCTCCATGAAGCACGAGAAATTAGGGTTTCAAGAATTGATCCGATAGAAACTTATTGTTGGAGAAAGAAAGAGAGCACCCAACAAGTTTTTAGGGTTTCAAAAAGATATTCTATGCTTAGCCTTATTTTAGAAACACCCCCACATCTTATTTATAGGTTTAGAAGATAAATAAATAGACTAGGATTGAAAAACTCAATTTTGGAATAGAATAGGATTTGAAAAACTCAATTTTGGAAACAAAATAGAGATAGACCAGGATTTGAAAAAACTCAATTTGGAAACACATTCGGTTTCAGGGAAAAGACTTAGAAATAGACTAAGATTTGAAAAACTCAATTTTGTCTAAATATTCAATTTAAAAACATCCTAAGTCTTCCAAACACTTTTAAATATTTATAAATTATCATCAATAGTATTTGAACTTGCCGAGCATTGTGGATTTATGTTTTGAGTCTACGAGTCTTCGATCTTCGTCTCTTCTTTTTAAACCTTCAAGACTCCAGAGTAACTTCACGAAATATGCCAACATAAAATTCGTAACAAAGTGAAGTCATTAATTTTTATGAAATTAATTTGATTTTGGAGAATTTTTTGAATGAAAAAAGGGCTATTTTCGAAATACGTCGATCGATGCCGTCTGATTCATCGTGTCTTTGGTACAAAATCTTTATGTGACGACATATAATCTAGGTTTGATACCCTTTCAAAACGCGCTCTCTCTCTCTCTTTCTAAAAATCCCCATAGACCTTCTCCTTCAGATCTACTCAGTTTTCCTCGAGATTATCAGGTATTTCACTCGAATTTTTGGTTCAAATACCGATTTTAGCTTATTTTTTAATTTATTCCGTGACACTTGATTGATCTCTGTTTTTACTCGTTTTTGATGCAATTTTTTGCTATAGATCACTGTCTAATGATATTATATTGCATCTAGAACACTTAGAACTAGTTTAAATTCGTTATTTTTCGCAGATCTATATTCTAGGGTTCATTTTTGTTGGAATTTCAGGATTTTTGAGATTTTGCCGATTTTGATGAAATTTTCTGCATGAATTAAGTTTGAAATAACGTTATTATTTATTCTGAGATTATTGGTTAATTTTTCGCTATTTTTAGAGAATTTTTCAGATTTTGTGTTCATGCAAGATTTATGTTGTGTAGGAAAATGGCATTTTCACTCGTTCTCGTGCTGTTGGTACTCATGGCCACGGGAGGTGGTCGCGGTAGAGGTAGAGGTCGTCGAAGTGTATCTAAAAGGACCCGTAGTGTTGAAGAATCAGAGGGCTCAGATCCTGACTACCAGGAGAGCTCACCTGAGGAAGCTGAAGAGCCTGTTTCCCGCCCTAACAAGGAAAAGGGCATTGCTGGTGAATCATCTCGGGGAGGTGGTTCACATGTTCAGGACGACGAGCAAAGAGGATAGCAGAGATTCCTCTTGAGAGAGCTCGTGCTTATTCTGGCCGGACGTGTATTGCGGAGCGGCACGTAAACTTCAAGGAACTCACTTAGCAGGTTCCTGAGTTTGGTCGTCTAATGTTGAGAGCGCTCATTGAGCCAGTTGGACATGTAGCAGCTCGCACACCTTTTTGTGTGGAACTCATTCGGGAGTTCTACATGCGGGGTGTAGTGCTTGCAGAGGATGAGAAGACAGGGACTTATGTTTTTGAGACATCAGTGCGTGGCAAGAGACTGACAGTCACTCCTCATGATATTGGAGAGCTCTTGGGTATGTATGTTGACACGTCGAGGCTTCGCTACACTGCTGGGACACTTCAGTCTTCAACTCACTGAGAGACTGTGATTGAAGCTATATGCAAGCCAGGAGTTCGGACGAATAGGGCGATAGTGGAATCAAAGGACTTGCGTTCAAAGTGTTAAGGATTTTATGTTAGCATATTTCGTGAAGTTAGTCCGGAGTCTTGAAGGCTTAAAGAAGAAGGGATAAATCGAAGAATCGAAGACTCAAAACATGAATCCACAATGCTCGGTAAGTTCAAATATTATTGATGATGATTTATAAATATTTAAATGTGTTTGGAAGACTTAGGATGTTTTTAAATTGAATATTTGGACAAAATTATGTTTTTCAAATCCTAGTCTATCTCTATGTTTTCTAATTGATTTTAAACAGGTTTTCAAATCCTAGTCTATCTCTATGTTTTCTAATTGATTTTAAACAGGTTTTCAAATCCTAGTCTATCTCTAATTTTATTTTCAAAATTGGGTTTTCACAATCCTAGTCTACTTCTAAGTCTTCTAAATCTATAAATAAGCGATGGGGGTTCTATTAATTCGTATGCTTAGAGTTTAGACCATTATAAAACCCTAGAAACTTGTTGGGTGCTTTCTTTCTTTCTTCAACAAGTTTCTATCGGATCAATTCTTGAAATCCTAATTTTTCATTCTTCATGGAGAATTGATCCGGCTATTGTTTAGAAATATCTTCTACGGTTCTTTAATGATTATCTAAGCAATAAACCATCATCGATCGTATTGTTCTTGCTCCGGACGGAGTGCGCTCGTGGATTCGAGTGGGCGTCGTGAATTCAACGTGATCAGAGGCTTCGTGGATTCGAAGTGGAGGCGTTCGTGGATTCGGGCGTGGGGTGTGGACAACCCGGCGGTGTGTGCGAGATCCAAAGAAGATAAAGAGAGGTTTGAGTCCGTGGATTCGGTAAATCACCTTTGTAATCTTTTATTCTTAGTGGATTGTTATCGCGTGTTGGTCCCGTGGGTTTTTTACTCCGAGTTGGAGTTTTCTCACGTAAATCTCGATGTGGTTTTTATTTTCAGCATTTACTTTATCGCATCGATATTTGTGGTTTTTGGTAGCTACATCTATTCACCCTCCTCTAAGTGTTGGATACAATCTAGATAGATCCTTGGGGCAATCCCATAACTTACACAGAGTACCACCTTTTGTCCTTAATCATGTGCTACAACGTTCAACCTACTATCGGAACCAAGAGGATTCGCTGGGATCGATTAGTAGTATTATATCTTCTTGGCTACCCTGAGCAGAGTTATGGATTGAACATCAACATACCATTTCTGATCTGGCAGCGGATGGTACATGTTATCCAGTCTTCAGTGCGGCGAGAGCTACTACCGTTTACTTTGCTCATTACTCGGATTTTACGGGCAAACGGCGTAGACACGAGGTGCGACAAATATGATTATGGACTTGGCTCGATTGATGCTATGACTTGGGCAAAGTCTGTGAGCACTTTGAAGACATTTCAGCAGACCAAGGGAGCTCCACCGCATGCTGCATCGAGTACAGCTGCGCTTTCTCCACCTGCACCTTCACGACATGCAGAGCGTACAGCGCGTGAGGGATCCTCTAGCTCAGGGGGAGCAGTTACTCTTGACTCACTCCATCGTGAAGTGGGTTCGCTGAAGAAAGGCTTTAAACGCCTTGAGCAAGGGATCAAGAGGATCCTAGAGACGATGGGCTGCAGACACGACGATATCTTTCCTACTCCGTCCATTCGCTCGACCTATCAGAGGTCTGCTTCAAGGCAGCCGTTTCGACCATCATCCACTGATGCTCCAGAGGCTGGAGATTCTGGATCTCATGCGGGAAGCGATGACGATGACGACGAGGCTACTGAGTGATTTCTGCCTCGAGCTTTTTACTGCTTGTTTACTGCTTGTCTTAGGATTATATTTTGTTTCATTCCAACTTTATGTTTTTCTCTTTTACTTTGTTTTCTTCTGCATCTAGGTCTGTAACTATGATATAACTACTCTTTGTTTAGTTTATTTTTCTCTCTATTTGCGTTTCTTTTTGACAATTTTTGACAAAAATGGGGAGAATAGAGAACAGGTACAGAGGGAGACATGTGTTTGATGCATACACAAAGGGGGAGAGAGACGTAGCTTTGAAATGATGAGTTTAAGGAGGGAGAAAGAGTTATGTTTAAGAACAAAGGATGTTGGAGAAAAGAACAAAGAAGGTAGAAGGTATAAGAATTTAATGTTTATCATTATTGTTGAAAATTGTTTTGCAGGAAATCAAGACTTCAAGACTCCTAGTTGCGTTTAAGTCATAGAGTCTGTTTTAGGAGTTTTGATGAATTTTTGAGTTTCAAACTGTATTTGGATTACACGCGAGAAGTTTGATGTTTTGGTGATGACATTGAACTTTGTTTTTCTTTTATGATGTAATTTTAGTTCGGTTTTGTGTTTTGTCACGAAATTGCCAAAGGGAGAGATTGTTAAGGATTTTGTGTTGGCAAGTTTCGTGGTTTGAGTCGGAGTCTTGAAGGATCGGAGCGGATCGAAGATGGTCGAAGAATCCTAGACTTCGAAGAAAGAGACAATGTGAAACACGACGTCCAGGTAAGTTTTTAATTCATGTTATGGTGATTCATACTTAGTTGTAGGCATTAGAATCATAAAATCATTGTTTAACGGATTAGAAATTGTATCGGAACTTTATAATTTTCAGAAATAGGAAAAATCAGAAAATTTACAAAGTGTACCGGTACAAATTGGAATCTGTACCGGTACAACCATAGTTGCTATACCGGTATAGCTATCAAAACCATTACCGGTAACAAGGCTTCGAAAATTCTATCTTCCATCATTGTGTTACCGGTAACACTATAGAATCTGTACCGGTACAGATGGTAAAAATCTGAAAAGTTTCTAATCCGACTCTAATTTATTCTAAAGTCTATAAATAAGATATAGGTGTAGAGACCTGGAAATTGCACCTGAGGCTTGACGACGGCTCTGGAGAGTGTCGGGGCAAGCCTGGGTCGCGTTAGCACCAAACAGACGCCAAACGGGCCCCGTGGGAACGCGAGAGCAGCGTGTGTCACGAAAATCTGCAAATAGCAAGTTTTCTGTGAGCTGTACCGGTACAAACTGGTTGCTATACCGGTATAGCAACGGTTGCTATACCGGTATAGCCACCAGGACTATACCGGTGTAGCCCACTTAATCTGTCACGTCCCGGGTTGCACATTCACCGGGCACGCCGACAAATCCGCCGTATACAAAAGAATTTCTTCTGTATACGAAGCATAGCTGTACCTGTATAACATACAATACTACAAACAGTAGTATAGAGCTGAAGTAAACTATAAACAAGCAGGTAGGAAAACAACAACAACTTTATATACATACAATCACAGATACAAAAGTAACACTACTCGCTCCAGCGAGTTTGACTGTATGTACAAAAGCGTCCAAACCAAAAACTATCACTACCTGCAGGAGGATCCTCTAACTCAGCACTGAACTCGGAGGGTAGGCTCTAGCTCGCCACGCCCTTCCCGCGGTCCGTCTCAGAAGGAGGAGCGACGGCGCAACAAAAGGCCACGCACGCGACGGTGGAAGAAAGAGGCGTGAGAGACTACTATAAAAACAAGTAGTCCTCAGTGGGTACCGCCCTAAACACATCGGTCCACCCACCAAGTCTACAGGGTAAGCAAGAAAGTAAAAGAAGCTGGAAACCCTCGACAGCTAAAAACCCCTATACTATCCTGCTCTAACCACCCTCTGTAGAACTAGTAAAAGCTGACCCAATCTTACGAGGGACTGTGAAAGCACCCGTCCCGCCTGTCGAAGCAACACTACAACTACCCCAGGGGTAGCTAGCGGAGAGCAACCCACAACGAGGGCGCAACAACACCAACGCAAAAGCACTAAGCCAGACTCCGGAGCGGCACTCGTGGGCGCGAACCAACCGAGTATGCAAGAGTATCTCTGTCGAGCTCAATCTGGCTCTCACAGGCATAGTCAAGTACACAGGGTCCAAGAACTAACACACCACGTGCCCCTTGGCACCAACAGTAACCACACGGTCTGCGGGTCCACCGTCAAACCCCCGACGGTGCCGGGCAACCGACACGACTAGACTCTGTGAAAAGTGAGCTCGCGTCCCAGGCGCGAGCGTAAAAGCAAATTACACTACCCTGGGTATCCATCGCACTCCCACGGCGATGATACGACACAAAACGGCTCCTAGAGCTAAATCCGGTAGTGTAAGCTAGTGACGATCCAAAACGTAGTTTTCTCCTAAGTCAAGTCCAAGTCCAACATGTATAATATTAAATATTCGCTAAGCATGATTGCATTTCAGATTACTCTACGATAATCATGCATTCAAGCTATCTCGTACTGGTCAAAACAGAGGTTTACACATGTTGACTATTATATTTAGGAGTATTCCGATGTAAACCCACCTCGATCGCGATCTCCTGGAAGTGAAGGAAGTGGCCCGCGTCAAGGTGATCCTTCGCTGATCCGCCGAGGTCCGAAGTCTCCCGCTGCGAAGGGGCAAAAGCACGATTTCACGAATTCTGTCCGGAAAACAGCGGCTGAGAAAAGCTTAAAGTTAACCAAGCTAACCTTATCCAAAATCAGCGATTCAGGACTTGAAATCTTCGTCTCGCAGTCTAGAATCCAACGCCGCAAGTTTCGACGCGATCCGACTTCCCTGCGCGGAGAACTGGCCAAAGAGCCGACGGTCGACGCTGGAAAACAGCAAATCTGCACCTCAGTAATTGCTCGCAAAACGGCTCGGTAAAGATGGGTTCGACAGAGCAAACCCGATCCAAATCCGGCAAGTAAGGTGTCGTTGGATGGAATCGTCCGGAAGTCACGGATCCAACGCCTCAAGTTTCGCCGGATTTCGACTCTCCTACACGAGAGAACAAGCGAACACCGTGGGTCGACGCGCCGCGATCGGCGGCGGCCTTGCGGTCCGAAAATCATAAGAGTTTAAAGCCGTAAAAGCGAACTCGAGGGGCCACTCACCTCGAAAACCCTCCCTGCGAGTAGCGCCAGGTCGAGGATGGCAAGAATCGGCTGTCGCACGGCCTCCTCACAGCGTCACCTCGTCGAAAACTCGCTCGATCGGCTCCGCGGCGCGTCGTCGGCGGAGTTCGGGCTCCTCTTGAGCTTGGGGAAGAAGCAGCAGCAGCAGCAATGGAAGGGGAAGAAGATGAAGGAGAGGCCCCCTTCACTCTCTTCTCTGCTGCTAAGTAGGGGAGGTGAGGGGTGATGTGACAAGTGGGAAAAAGTCAAACTGCACCATACCTCCTCTTTGTACCGGTACAAAGTCCCACTTGTACCGGTACAAACAGGCAACCCGAGAGCCTAACTGCGCAGGGCTATACCGGTATAGTCCTGGTGGCTATACCGGTATAGCAACCGTTGCTATATCGGTATAGCAACCAGTTTGTACCGGTACAGCTCACAGAAAACCTGCTATTTGCAGATTTTCGTGACACACGCTGCTCTCGCGTTCCCACGGGGCCCGTTTGGCGTCTGTTTGGCGCTAACGCGACCCAGGCTTGCCCCGACACTCTCCAGAGCCGTCGTCAAGCCTCAGGTGCAATTTCCAGGTCTCTACATGTAAGGAAGTGAATTCTCGAAATCCGAGAGTTGCACCACGATTAGAATCGACTGATTGTCGAGTGGATGGACTTCGGAAAGTTCGAAGTTGATCCGAAGGCAAAAAGTGCACCGGAGTTGATCCCGGTGAAGTTCGGAAGCATTCGGGCGTTTTGGTGCGCTTAGGTGCAAAAATGGAGACCGAAAAGCTATGTTGGGCCATGAGCTAAATTCGACATTAGCGTGGATGAAAAGATGATGAAAACGTGCTCGAAAACATGTTTGGAAAGTCTCGATTCGATTTGAAACGAATCGGAGGTCAAACGAGCGAAACGGAGAAAAACGATGAAAAGTGAAAATTTTGGCTAAGTCCTTGAGGTGGGTGAAGGTCCCGAGGGGACCGGTCCACGAAAAGGGAGACCGGTCCCCTGAAGGCATCCCGCGAGAGCGAGCTCTGCAGGACCGGTCTCTTAAGGGGAGACCGGTCTCAGTGCCGCGAGTGGAGCAAGGCTCTCGGGACCGGTCTGGGTAAGGGAGACCGGTCCCTGAGCCCGAAAAATGCCCAGTTTGGTGCAGGTTGCATAGTTGAAGGGCCTTTTAGCATCTTGTTACAATAGATGCTATAGAGGGACTCTCCCTCCCTCTCACACTGTCATTCCCTCTCCCTCACACACACAAGCTCTCTTTCTCTCTCTAGAAAGAAGAAGAAGAAGAAGGAGAAGGAAAAGGAGTGGAGATCTTGGTGGAGGATCAAGCTAGGAGCAAGCCTAGCATCATCTTCCTCATCTTCTCCACCATTAGGGCTTCTACTTGAGGTAAGCTCTTGAGAGCTCTCATGGTAGACTTTGCTAGGATGGGTTTTATCCTTTGGGGATAATTTTTATGGAACCCTAGCTTCTCTAAGAAGTGATCTACACGGTCGATTTGAGCTCAAGAGCGAGATTTTTGCTCGAGGCAAAATCTAGGGCTCAAATTGGGACTTTTCTTAGGATGAGGTTTTGATCTCTTTTAACCTCATTTCTAACATATTGTTAGGTCCACGAACGCGTGCGAGGCGGCGGTTCGTCGATTCGGCGAACGGTTTAAGCGATCCGAGTCAAACGAAGGCTTTCAGCTTCGATATTGGGCCGGGGAGTCAAAGTAGTGGTTGGAAGCGTCGAGAGCGGCATTCTAACCTCGTGGAACATCCCAAAAGGTGGGGGGTGACACTCGAATACTTCAAACTCCTTTCTATGTCTTAGAATTGCATAATTTTCATCTCTTGCATGTAGCATAGTAGAATTGCATGTTTAGGCTACTCCTTATGCTTTCTAGTGATAACCTAGTGTACTTGGAATGCTAGGTGAATGGATAGGTGAGGATTGGGTTCTGGACATTGGATTCTATAGTGCTAAGAAAGAGATGGACTCGAGGGTTATCTAGTGACATAGATCGAGTGGCATCTAATGTAAAGAACATGACGAGTGGTATTAACATAGTGTATTTGACACTAGAGGTCTTTGGACATAGGGATAGGTGAAATCCCAAGAGAAATAGCTCGTGAACATAGATCTTAGTAAAGCTAAGTACATGTTACTATTGGTCGGAATAGTGGAGTTCCGAGAGAACTGTTGGCCCTAGTCGGTAGGGTATCCTCACGTGGAGAGGATAGATCAAGCTCACGGTCTGTGTCAGTGGTGGTATAGCCATCGGTGTCGTCGAGTACTCCGGAGTGTCGCACGATCGGGACCACGTGGAGGTCCACAGACAATCCCGGGTTGGAGTGCACGTGGAGCCTCCTCCCCAAAAAGGGATCTATATGTGAGGCGTAGGCGAACCCAAGGGTATCGCCACGGATTGGGTAAAGGAAATATTAATGTTAGCATTGAATAGTCATTGTTGAACATAGTGAGAACTTCTAGCATGTTAGTAAACCTTTTACTATATGATGCATGCATTCGTTTCACAAGATTATGGGCATAGTAGCATAGATTTTCTATTATGCGCTTACTTTTCGAGATATCTATCTATATCTAGTTGTTGTTACTTGTGCCCACTTGGACCTAGTGGGGAGATCGGTGGAGTCGAGCCCACCGGGAACTAAGGAAGTTAGTTCTCACCCCACTACTTTTCCGGTGCTAGGTGCGGAGTTCGTCGGGCGAGGACCGCAGCAAGGGCATCGCCCCCGTCCAGTGAGGACCTAGTAGTATAGTAGCTTCCTTTCTGCATTAGAGTACCATTGTATCTAGATGCTATACTTTTGGAGAGCTATGTATTTTGAGTAAATGAACATGTAATCATTTTGGGATGTAAATGTAAATCAAAGTATATGTGATGTAATAGCTAGTTGTATTCCCTCTTTATTTCACTTGTGTATTACTTGTGGATTACTCGCTCTAGTTGTTGGCACTGTTTGTGCCCCGTTGATTGTGTATGTTTAGAATTTAGTATTCCTGGGTAAATTCTTGTACACGATCTGTTGGGGCGGGCGGGGAGAGTCTTTGTCCGTCCGCGTCGCTGCGCGCCGAACCGGACCAAATAGGTAGCGGTTTTCGGGGCGGGGGCGTGACACTACATCCTCCCCCACTACAAAAAGTTTCGTCCGCGAAACTCAAACGTACCTCAGCTCTGCTCGTCGAACAGGTAGGGATAGGCCTCCCTCATCGCCGTCTCGGGCTCCCAAGTCGCCTCCCGCTCCTCGTGATTACTCCACCGCACTTTGACATACGGTAAGACCCGATTGCGCAATTCTTTCGCCTCGCGATCAAGAATCCGCAACGGTCGCTCCTCGTATCGAAGGTCCTCGCCAAGTTCAAGCGGAGTGAAGTCAATCACGTGAGAGGGATCGAACACATATTTCCTCAATGCCGAGACGTGGAAAACGTCGTGGGTGCCAACTAGTCGCGGGGGTAGAGCAATCCTGTAAGCGACTGGCCCAACTCGCTCCAATACCTCAAAAGGGCCGATGTAGCGTGGACTGAGCTTTCCACGCACTCCAAATCTGCGTATCCCCTTGGACGGCGAGACTTTAAGAAAAACATGATCGCCAATCTGAAACTCCAAGTCTCGCCTCCTGGTATCTGCATAGCTCCTCTGGCGGCTCTGGGCTGTCAAAAGGTGTCGTCGAACAACTCTCACTTTTTCCTCAGCCTCTAGCAGTAACTCAGGCCCCAGCGTCTTTCTTTCACCCACATCGCTCCAAAACAACGGGGATCGGTATCTGCGTCCATACAACGCCTCAAACGGAGCCATCTGGATGCTCGCTTGATAGCTGTTGTTGTACGCAAACTCAACTAATCTCAAATGCTGATGCCATCCTCCTCCAAAATCCATGACGCATGCCCTCAGGACGGCCTCCAGCGTCTCAACGGTCCTCTCCGACTGACCATCCGTCTGTGGGTGAAACGCTGTGCTGAAGTGTAGCTGTGTACCCAAGGCTGTCTGTAAGCTCCTCCAGAAGTGTGACACAAACCTCGGGTCCCTGTCTGATACTATCGACACAGGCACGCCATGCAGCCTGACGATCTCATCCAGGTATAGCTGCGCGAGTCTCTCTGGACTGTAGTCCGAATCGGTAGGAAGTGGGCGGAACTTGGTCAATCATCCACTATCACCCAAATGGCATCGAAACCACCCGTGCTCTAGGTAATCCCACGACAAAGTCCATCCCGATCTGCTCCCATTTCCACTCGCGCACCGGCAGACTACGAAGCTTGCCAGCAGGCACCTGATGCTCGGCCTTCAGCTGTTGGCAAGTCAAACACTGAGCCACATATCTGCCAATGTCTCTCTTCATTCAATTCCACCAGAACTGTGCCTTTAAGTCCTTATACATTTTGGTTCCACCAGGATATACTGTATAAGGAGAACAATGAGCCTCTCTCAAAATCTCCGCTCGGATCTCTGAATCCACGGGTACATACAGTCGGTCCCTGTACCTCAGTACTCCCGAACTGTCCACTGTGAAACCCTCTGCCTGTCCCCTCTCTAGCTGCTCTCGAATCCTCAACAAGTGTGGGTCCCCACTCTGTTTCTCTCGGATCCTCTCCAACAGGGTAGGCTGCAAAACCATAGACATTAGTATTGCAGTAGACCCAGGGGACACGACCTCTAAACTCAACCGCTGAAGCTCCTCAAGTAACGGCCTCTGCTGCGTGATCATCAAACACGAGCCCTGCACTGCCTTCCTGCTCAACGCATCTGCCACCACATTCGCCTTGCCGGGATGATACTGGATACTAATATCATAGTCTTTCAGTAACTCCAACCACCGGCGCTGCCTGAGGTTCAATTCCTTTTGGGTGAACAGATACTTGAGACTCTTATGATCAGTGAAAATCTCACAGTGCTCGCCATACAAGTAGTGCCGCCACAGCTTCAACGCAAAAACCACTGCGGCAAGCTCCAAATCATGCGTAGGGTAATTCTTCTCGAAATCCTTCAATTGTCGCGAAGCATAAGCAATTACCCTACCATGCTGCATCAACACACAACCTAGTCCACTGTGTGATGCGTCACTGTAGATCACATATCCTTCCCCCATAACGGGAGGGCAAGGATAGGAGTCGACATAAACCGTCGCAACTCATCGAAGCTCCTCGACGCGGTCCTCACTCCAGGTGAACGTAATTCCCTTACGAGTCAATCGAGTGAGGGGTGTGGAAAGCTTCGCAAAGCCTTCCACAAACCGACGGTAGTATCCAGCTAATCCAATGAAGCTCCGCACCTCAGTCGCCGTCGTCGGCCTAGGCCAATCCCGAATAGCCTCAATTTTCTTCTGGTCAACTGCCACTCCATCTGCAGAAATCACGTGGCCCAAGAAGGTAACCTCCCGCAACCAGAACTCGCACTTCTTTAACTTGGCATACAACTCCTTCTCTTGCAGGAGCTGTAGCACTATCCTCAAGTGCTCCTCGTGCTCGGCGTCGCTACGGGAGTATATCAGAATGTCGTCGATGAAGACTACCACAAATCGGTCCAAGAACGGCTTGAATACTCTATTCATCAAATCCATGAACACGGCAGGGGCATTCGTCAATCCAAAAGGCATCACTGTAAACTCATAATGCCCGTACCGAGTCCTAAAAGCCGTCTTGGGAACGTCCTCGGCCCTCACCCTCAGCTGGTGGTAACCTGACTGGAGATCGATCTTCGAGAAGACACAAGATCCTTGCAGCTGATCAAACAGATCATCAATGCGCGGCAAAGGATACTTGTTCTTGATGGTCACTTTATTTAACTCCCGGTAATCAACACATAACCTGAGTGAACTATCCTTCTTCTTTACAAATAACACCGGCGCTCCCCCAGGCGATACACTGGGTCTCACGAACCCCTTATCCATCAAATCCTGGAGCTGCGCCTTTAACTCTCTCAGCTCTTCAGGTGCCATCCTGTAAGGTACCTTCGAGATTGGTGCAGTTCTCGGGACTACATCAATCACGAACTCAACCTCCCTCTCCGGCGGCATAGCTGTCGTCTCAGGGGGAAATACATCCGGAAACTCGCGAACTACAGGGATGTCCTCGAGTCTCGGTGCCGCCGTAGGTACCTCCGCAACCGTCGCTAGAAAAGCGATGCATCCTCTACTCATCAACTGTCGAGCTCTCGCTGAAGAAATCCACGCGGCAAACATCGTGCTCCTGCAGCCTCTGAAAGTGAACACCTCCTGGCCTGGCTCGCGGAGCGTCACCGTCCTCTCTCCGCAGTCGATCGTCGCGTAGTACCGCGTCAGCCAATCCATGCCAAGCACTATGTGTAGGTTATAGGTCTCAAGGATCTAAAAGGTAATTAACACCTAGAGGGGGGTGAATAGGTGCACAATGGCCTAATAAAAATTCTCGATGCGATTTTAAATAAATGCGGAAAAATAAAATCAACACACCGAGATTTTACGTGGGAAAACTCCAACTCGGAGTAAAAAACCCACGGGACCGATCACACGAAAATTCACTAAGAAACAACCGAGTACAAGGCGATTCACCCACGACTTTACCCGATTAACCGAATCTTCTATGTGAATATCCTTCCGGTCCACGATCGATTGAAGTCCTCCAACCGATCACGCCGCAACTCCTTGCCGCGCCAACGCCTCGAATCCACAAAGCGTCCACCGAGTCCTCGGCTCCCCCTACACGCGATCCCCGCGCAACACACCTCCGTCCGGAGAAGAAGAACGAAGATTTATGGTGATCTCCAAATTAAAGCACCGTAGACGATGGGAAGAATTCGTCTAATTGATCATCAAGTTGATTCACAAGAGTAGAATCAAATGAAAGAAACTAGAATCAACTTGACGATCAATACTCCATCAAATCTCTCTAAGAACTAGGTCAAAAAGCTTAGGAGAGAGATTCTAGGGTTTTGAGGATTAATAATATTCCGGTATATTTTTTTTTTTCTTAAACTCCCATGGTCTATTTATAGTGTTTAGAAGACTTGTTAATTAGAGTAGGATTGAAAACAACCTTTCAGAAATAGATTAGAATTGAAATCGATTTGGAATAGATTTGATTTGGAAATCATTTTGAGTCCACTTTGTCAGGTCAAACCATCTCTGTCCGGTCTCAGTGTGTCGTCAAATTTTTCGCATCGAGCACCGACCAGGTCGGACTGTGGATTGTCCGGTCCTAGGCTATAGCACTCGAAAGTTCATCTCACCGTGGACGGAATCCACGATCCGGTCAAAGCCTGCGAAACTTTCGCTATCAACCTCACCGTGTCCAGGTCAAAGAAGTTGGTCGGACAGTGTTGCGAAAGCGGATAAGACTCACTGTGTCCGGTCAAAAGGGCTGATCTGGACAGGGTTTATACAGAAAATATTTTTCATAAAAACCAATATTTTAAACCCTTTTTAAGTCTTCTAACTACTATGTTATTAATGTTAATCACCATAAATGATCTTAAATGCATACCTGAGGTGTCGAGCTTCTCTGACGAGTCCTGGAGGGTCCGATCTTCTTGTAATCTCTTGATCTCTTCAAGACTCCGACAAACTCACGAAATCCGCCAACTTACAAAATCCTTAACAATCTCCCCCTTTGGCGATTTCGTGACAAAACACAAATTAAGCCCGTACATTACTCAAAAACAAAAAGACGAGAATTATCGCAATCACCAAACGATAACCCCCAGCATGATCGATCCAACAAAAAGTAAAAAGATTTACAAATTGAAGTCCTATTACAAACTCTATGACTTAGACATTGGAGTCTTGAAGTCTTGAACGTTCCTGCAAAGAAATCTCAAACACACATTCAAGCCTCAAGAGATTCATTAAGCACCAAAAGTAAAAGTCATAGATATAAGCATAAAATTAAGCATCTACGCATCAAAGATCAGATCAGAAAACATCATCATCATCCAACTTTTATCGCCATCTCCCCCTATCATCATTAATCATCTCCCAGTCTTTTCCCCATATCTCCCAGTCTTTTCCCCATATGTCATCTTCATCTCTCCCCCTTTTTGTCCGAAAGCGCCAAAATAAGAGAGGGCTTAATACTAAAAACATTGAGTCATTGTCTGAAGAAAAACATATTCACAACTTATCTTGACCTCCTCCAACCACAGAAGTAACTAGTACCAAAAATTTATGAATACATGATGTGGAGGATAAAATCCGCTGTTCACATATAAGTCTATACACATCAAACATAAATATATCAATAATTAAGAAAACCTTTTTTAAAAAAAAAAAAAAATGATCTCTAGAGCTTCCTAGGGCCATGCACATTAAGTTTAATACTGACAATCATGCATATAAGTGTTGCAAAATACAGTTAATTTCAAAAAGCAACAAAATTCTTAGCCAAGACCGGACATAGCTTCCAATGTCCGGATGCCACAATGTCCTGTGCAGTTTGCTTGTGTGATGTCCGGACATGGCGATGAAGACCGGTCCTTCCTTGTGAAGAAATTTCAGCAACAGCAGTTATCAGGATTTTAGCAATCTTTTCATGAAATATGTATTAACAAGCTCCTAGTCACTTAAATTCAAGGATGTCATAAATGTTGAACCGTGCATCAACTAGAAATTAAAGAAGTAAACCGTGAAATTATGCACATCTTTTGAGATCTAAACAATCATTGTACTAAGTTTAAATTTCAAATTTGCAAAAATAGAGAATAAAGAAGATCCCATGTGAAATAAGCACAAGAATATCACCCAATTGAGTTATGCACATATCTAAGACAAGGAGTGGCTCTTTGAGCATCTTTATTATAACTTCCACCTTATATCATTCGATAATGGAGCACTCACCAAAACACCTCAATTAAGAATTTGACTTTGATCTTTTTCTTAGAGATGTATACTTGAATTCATGTAATAGCTTCACACACTTACCGGACGACCGGGGTGGTAGCTCTTTCTCACATGTGGTGGTAGTTTTCACACTCCTTAGAAATGATGTAACTCTTTCCACATCTTTTCTTTTTAGGAAAACTCCCCCTCAAAAAGTGCAACCCACAATGAGATAATTTTATTGTGATTTCAGAAAATAAGGAAATCATTTATCTTCATCAAAACAATCAATTCAATTCAATACACTTTCGATAGTTCATAAAAGATGTACTAATTTAACAAAGATACAAAAATAATTTCTAGAAGATGTTGAGTGTCAAATAGAATGACATAGAAGAATTGAAGTGAATTGAAGAATGTTAAAATAAATCATGCAAAACTATGAATCAATTCAAAACCTTCGTGCATAATAGTCAATATGGAAATAATGGCCCATAGAATGTATCTAGATAGAAGGATTCATACCGATAGCCTTTCTCAAATGTAGAAAACGTTTTTGATCTAAAGGCTTAGTCAAAATATCCGCTAGTTGATCATCGGTAGAAATATATTCAAGTTTAAGAGTGTTTGATTCGACCAATTCTCTTAAGAAATGATATCTTAGTTCAATGTGTTTAGTTCGTGAGTGTAGAACAGGGTTTGTAGAAATATTTATGGCACTAGTATTGTCACAAAGAATTGTAAGACAAGAGGAAGAAATCCGATAGTCACTCAGTAAACTCTTCATCCATAACAACTGAGTAGCACAACTACCAGCAGAAATGTACTCGGCCTCGTAGATAGAGCAATGCAATTACTGTTTCTTACTATGCCATGACACCAAACAATGTCCCGAATAGAAGCATCCTCCACCGGTGCTCTTCCCGTCATCCACAGATCCACCTAATCGCATCCGAATAATCAATAATATCGAGTGTGGTTCCCATTGGATACCAAATTCCGAAATCCGTTGTTCCTTTCACATACCTTATCACCCTTTTTACAGCCTTTAAGTGTATTTCTTTAGGGTTAGCTTGATAGCGAGCACATACCCCAACACTGAAAGCAATATCTGGTCGACTAGCTGTCAAGTATAATAGGCTCCCAATCATGCTCCGATATAACTTTTCATCCACACGATTCCCTTCAATGTTTACTCCAAGTCCTTTGTTACTTGTTCCCATTGGAGTGTCAAAATGTTTTGCATCAACCAACCCAAACTTCTTGACCAATTCCTTAGCATATTTAGTTTGGGATAAATGAATTCCCTCCTTCGATTGTTTAATTTGAAGACCGAGGAAATAATTGAGTTCACCCATCATAGACATTTCGAACTCATTGGTCATTAACTTGGCAAATTCCGTGGCATCCTTATCTTTTGTTGCTCCGAAGACAATATCATCTACATAAATTTGCGCCACTATAAAATCATCCTGTGAGTGCTTGACAAACAAAGTTCGATCCGCTCCTCCTCGGTTGTACCCCTTTTCCAAAAGATATTTAGTGAGTCGTTCATACCATGCGCGTGGTGCTTGTTTAAGACCATACGATCGATTGAAGTCCTCCAACCGATCACGCCGCAACTCCTTGCCGCGCCAACGCCTCGAATCCACAAAGCGTCCACCGAGTCCTCGGCTCCCCCTACACGCGATCCCCGCGCAACACACCTCCGTCCGGAGAAGAAGAACGAAGATTTATGGTGATCTCCAAATTAAAGCACCGTAGACGATGGGAAGAATTCGTCTAATTGATCATCAAGTTGATTCACAAGAGTAGAATCAAATGAAAGAAACTAGAATCAACTTGACGATCAATACTCCATCAAATCTCTCTAAGAACTAGGTCAAAAAGCTTAGGAGAGAGATTCTAGGGTTTTGAGGATTAATAATATTCCGGTATATTTTTTTTTTCTTAAACTCCCATGGTCTATTTATAGTGTTTAGAAGACTTGTTAATTAGAGTAGGATTGAAAACAACCTTTCAGAAATAGATTAGAATTGAAATCAGCCTGATTTGGAATAGATTAGCCTGATTTGGAAATCTGTTTTCGAGTCCACTGTCTGGTCAAACCATCTCTGTCCGGTCTCAGTGTGTCGTCAAATTTTTCGAGCAGGCCGGAGTCGGAGGTGGATTGTCGGTCCTAGGCTATAGCACTCGAAAGTTCATCTCAACGTGTGGACGAGAATCCACGATCCGGTCATGCGACGACCGGACCTTGCAAATTGCCGAGGTTCGAGTGTTAGATGTGAGATCTGAGCTTTTCCAGATTTTCTGGAGGGTCGTTGACTGTGTTCCGACCTAAGGCACGAGTACCGAGGTTAGTGGATGATTTCCAAGCACTAAAGTCCAAAAAGCTGGATTTTAGGTTGCTCTCGGGTTGGAATTTCATGCTCTTGTACCGGTACAAAATTGTTGCTATACCGGTACAAAATGATGGCTATACCGGTACAAGCCAAGATTTATACCGGTATAGATGAGCTGCTGGGCAAACCCGAGGCTCGGGTTTGCTGTCTCGCAGGGTTTATACCGATACAAAACGGGTTTGTTGCAGTCGGGCGAAAATCCGAAAATCGCAGGCCGTTTGGCATTTTGTTGCTTTATACATATGCCCCTTCACCCCTAGGGCTCATTTTGAGCCCTTCACTGCAGGAGAGAGAGGTAGGGAGCTCTCACCCTTCTTTCCCCTTTGATTTCTTGGGTCTAGGGTGCTCTTTGGTGGTCTAACCCTTCTCTCTTCTTCTCCTTTTTGCTTCTTGGTGCATCCTCCACCATGGATGAAGCTTGGTGCTTGGTTTGGGAGCAAGTTGAGGGAAAGATCTTCAAGTTTGGTGGACTTGGAACTTGTTTGTGAGCTTCTTGAAGGTAGGCATCACCTCTATTTCCTCTAGTTTGGGATTTTGGAGCTTTCTACTTGTTGAAACCCTAGTTTTTGTAGAATAGGGTTTATTTTGGGGATTTGCAACCTAGGGCTTTTAGAGTCCAATTAATTGGTTTAGAACCTTTGTTTAGGTTGCCTTGGAAGAGATCTCACCTCCATTTGAGGGTTGGAGAAGGATTTTTACTCTAAGGTGAATTTTTCCTTACTCTCTACATAGAAGCTTAAAGTTTGAACTCAAGACTTATCTCTTGAGGTTGTAACTCCTAGGATCTCCTTTGTAGGGTACTAGGAGTAGGAATCGAAGCTTCGTTAGCGGTTCGGAGCGACGCTTGGAGCGACGGTGGGTTTGGCCTCACCTAGCATAATGAGAAATTCTCATTGGTGCTTATTTGCTTATGGTTAAATGAAAATTAGTGCATTTTCATGTTATTTGATTTATTTGTGAATTTTAGAATGCTTAAGATACATATGCTATGTGTAATGCAATTTTTACTCTATATAGTAGAGACGAATGCATGTGAGAGCTGAAGTGTTGTAGCATTCTTTTTGGGAACTTGAAACTAAGTGTTTGAGAGGACTTTGACATGTGTTTGAGAACATAGAACTATACATGATATAGGAGAAAAGCCCTTGTCATTAAGCGGCATTGGCTTGGCATCAAAAGTGTAGAATAGTGAGCTAATGTCATCAAGCGGCATTAGGCTCGTGAATGAACTTGACATAGAAATCCCAGTGTCATGAGAATTTGTTGTACTAGACCTTAGGGTTGCTAGTGACATTTGCCATGTGTGGGACTTGGGACTTGGACTTGCTTGTTGCCATTTGTGCTCTTCGCACATGCTTGTGAGTCGCTCCCTGGCGGCACTCGGAGTTAGCCTTTGCGATGTATTCGCACGTGCGGTATTGAGAAACCTATGGGGCCGAATTGGTTAGACTCATTCCTACGGGGATGTTGGGGCTACCACGACACTTAGGGGGCGCAAGCGGGATTGCACTTGTGTAGATCCCACATTGAGATTGACCGTTGTCTTTCTATAATAAAGGATAATCACTACTTAACTTAGATTAGTAGTTGGATATATGTGTTGTGATATAGTATTGGACATAGTAGTATACTTGATAGGTCTTCAATTCTATTATAGTACACTCGTGAACTTATTTGAACATACTTGTTTAAAGTTGGCTATCGGGTAGTTTAAAGCATGTAATTCATTTACCTTGGGTTATTCATTCAGCTTTACAGTATGCCTTTATTTCAGTTATTTACTTCAGTACTCGTATATTACTCTTTTTGGGCCTAGTGGAGCAATTTTGTGCAGGTCAGTAATTGCCCACTGGGAACTATATGTTTATAGTTCTCACGCCCTTTGTTTCGACTCGTTTGATGCATACGCATCGGGGAGGCTCGGGACCGCGGACAAAGGAGTTGCCTCGGGATAGCGGCTTGTGAGAGGGTTTTGGATAGGTGGTTTCCTTTTCTCTGTTTTATTTTGGAGAGAAGGAGTGTTTTTACCTTGTATAGAGACCACCACTTTTGTGTTTTTGAGAGCTTTTGATGTTAGCGTGTGCTACCCTCTATTCCTATGTTAGTGTTTTAGACGCTTTACTTTCTTTTACTTGTGGTTTGGTTCTTGTTTAGTTGTGGCTCTGATATTCATAGTTGTAGCCTTTTATTGTTTTAAATTTCGCTGTTTTTAGTTAGACGCCCTGTATGTGTTGACATATGGCGGGTCTGCGCACGCTTTGGGGAAGGTCTGCCGACCCGGGCGTGGCAGTTAATTTGGTATCAGAGCCTAGGGTGACGTCTTAGAGGACCTAGTAAACCTTAGGCTGGTTGGACTATAAGGATTAGACTCGTGAGAGACGTGATCTATTTGACTTATAAGCGAAAGTGTTTGATTGGGTTTTATGATAACTCTAAAAAGTTGGAGTTTAATCGAAGTGTATAACTTCTAGCTTCGCGGAGGGTTACGTTGGCGGCCGACAACGTAACATCGGAAGTTAGTAGAAAGCGCACTTCCTTACTTTCGCACAATTTGGGTTGCTGAGTGTGGATTGCGATAGCGTGTGTTTTATTAACTTGCGCTTTATGTTGTTGCAGTGTTGATGCCTATCACTCGCTCCCGATCTATTGGAGCGACGGACATGGCACATCTTGAGGAGGTCGAGACCTCCGCTACTTCGAGTCCAGCCGAGGTCCGCGAGCCGAGGATCGTGGCGGTCCTCACCGACCTTGTGGCTCGGCGAGACGGCGGCGGCCCAGCAACAGGCCGAGGCGGCGCGCCGACAGGACGAGAGGATGAAGCGACTGGAGGACCTTCTTCTGCAGCAGGCGGCTGCCAGGGAGGCCAGAGACACTGTACCACCAGCCCCAGCCGAGGTGGTAGCACCGAGGGCGCCGACTCCAGCGCCCGGATCTTTGCACTCTGTGCCGTCTGTGGTACGCCAGGAGAGGGTAGCGACGGCACCGCCGGTTCGGATGCCCCGGGAGGAGCGGTGTTCCCTACGATGGTTGAGGGGCTTGAGCGAGACCGACCGATGAGCCGCCTCAATGAGTTCGGGAGATGCAATCCACGTATATTCGACGGCGAGAACGTGGATCAACTGGATTGTAGAGAAATGGCTTATGCACATGGAAAAGCTATTTCGGGATACCTTTGTCGAGAGAGGAGAGTGTGGCTCGCCACTCACCATCCGGACGGCGAGGCCTATCGGTGGTGGCGGGACATTCGGGAGAACCCGAGCACCGACTTGCGAGATGACTTGGACGAGGTTCAAGGGATTGCTACTCGAGCACTACCCCGACGACGGTTGTTCGGCAGAGATGAGGCGGTTGCGCAACTGCGCCAGGGGGGGCGGACAGTGGCAGAGTATGAGCGGGAGTTCACCAGGCTTCTACACTGTGTACCTTTCGTCGTGCGGGACGACGAGGACAAGGCCAGGATCTTCGAGAATGGACTTCGGCCATCTATCTTTAGACTCGTGCAGTCGTCTGGGTTGCAGACCTATAGAGAGGTAGTAAATCGCGCTCTCATTGTGGAGCGGGGCGCGATGGTCTTGAAGGACAGGCAGGAAGGCTTGGAGCGGGGCAAGGGCAAGAGGCCCTCAGGCGAGGGTGCGAGCCAGGCGCACTCTAGGAAGCCGCCAAAGTACCCCAGGAGCCAGTCACGTGGACGAGGACCCCACGGCGGCGCGAGGATACGGCGGCGACCGGCGCCGCGGTGTGTGATTTGTAGCGGCCCCCACCACCCCCGACGGTGCCCGCGGGCGGGGCCGATGCTTCTCTTGCGGTCGGGAGGGCCATTTCCGTCGAGTGTCAGGGGATCCGCCCACACCGTCGACGGCGTCGACCGGCTTCACGGAGTTCCGGCCGGGGACACTGCAGATCTTACGGCGGGAGATCTTACGCACGAGAGCGGAGCGAGGGGTCACGACGGGGCCCGAGTGGACGATTGCAATGCAGAGAGCGGCGGCGGCGTGAGGACGTGGTTGCTGGTATCATTTTGATTTCCTGCATTCGAGTTCGTGCTTTATTTGATACCGGCGCATCTTGTTCTTTTATTGATCGGCTGTTTGCCGAGTTGCATAGCATTCCTATGACTTCCTTGTTGCATTCGGGGCGAGTGATTATACCCGGACATCATATAGACGTTCAGGAGTGTTGTGCCAGTTGCCCGGTTCAGATTGGGGATTGGATCATGCCCGCGGACCTTTTTGTGGTGCGCAAACTTGGAGAGTTTGACATAGTTTTGGGCATGGATTGGTTGACCCGATACTTTGCTACGATCGATTGTGTGAGTCGTCCGTGACCTTTAGAGAGCACAGTCACGAGGAGGTTGTGTTTCGGGATGCCAGAGTTCGCTGTTTGCGATGAATATTAGCTCCTCTCGAGCTAGACAGAAGATTAGTAGTGGGTGCATAGCCTATTTGGCTAGTATTGCACTCCGAGATGTTGAGGATTCTCCTAGGATTGAGGATATCCCCGTGGTGAGGAGTTCCGGGATGTGTTTCGTGAGCTACCGGGGAATGCCGCCCGATAGGGAGATTGAGTTTGTAGTAGATCTCGTCCCCGGGATTACTCCAATCTCAAAGGCGCCCTATAGAATGGCACCAGCAGAACTTAAGGAGCTGAGGGCACAGTTGCTGGATCTTTTGGATAAAGGTTTTGTGAGGCCGAGTGTGTCACCTTGGGGAGCACCGGTTCTCTTTGTGAGGAAAAAGGACGGATCACTTCGCTTATGTATGGATTATCGTGAACTTAATAAAGTCACGATTAAGAATAAGTATCCGTTGCCGAGGATCGATGACCTGGTTGATCGAACTTCGGGGATCTAGCGTGTACTCCAAGATCGACTTGCGGTCGGGTTATCATCGGTGAAGATCAAGCACGAGGATGTGTCAAAGACGGCTTTCAGGACACGGTATGGACACTATGAGTTCACCGTTATGCCGTTTGGGCTTACTAATGCCCCGGCAGCTTTTATGGATTTGATGAACCGTGTCTTTAAGCCATATTTGGACAGATTCGTCGTGGTGTTTATAGACGACATTTTGGTTTATTCCCGAAGTGATGTTGATCACGAGGAACATTTGAGGCTGGTACTTCAAGTGCTTCGGGAAAAGAGACTCTTTGCCAGGGTGAAGAAGTGTGAGTTTTGGCTCAGAGAGGTGACGTTTTTGGGCCATGTGGTTTCGGGATCGGGTCTTGCCGTGGATCCTAAGAAGATTGAGGCCGTCGGGGAGTGGCCTAGACCGACGAGTGTCACGGAGATACGACTTTATCGGTTTGGCGGCTACTACGGGAGGTTTGTTGAGGGATTTGCAAGGTTATCTACCCCCCTCACTAGGCTCACGCATAAAGGCACCAAGTTCATTTGGAATGATGCGTGCGAGAAAAGCTTTCAAGAGTTGAAGCTGCGATTGACTACCGCGCCAATCCTAACCTTGCCAGTTGCTGGAGCGGAGTATGTGATTTATAGCGATGCTTCCTTTAACGGATTGGGTTGCGTGTTAATGCAGGACGGAAAGGTGATCGCGTATGCTTCTCGCCAGTTGAAGGAGTATGAAAGAAATTATCCTACTCACGACTTGGAGTTGGCGGCTGTAGTGTTCGCACTGAAGCTATGGCGCCACTATCTTTATGGCGAGCGGTGTGAAGTGTATACGGATCACAAGAGTTTAAAGTATCTGATCACCCAGAAGGAATTGAACACGAGCGGCGCAGATGGTTGGAGCTCCTCAAGGATTATGATCGACGATACTTTACCACCCGAGCAAGGCTAACGTGGTGGCGGATGCGCTAAGTAGGAAATCGACGGAAAACTTAGCGATGATGATAGTTACTCAACCGCCTTTGATTGAGCAAGCGAAGCGGTTAGAGTTGGAGGTGGTGGCTCCTGACACACCTATGAGGTTGATGACACTTGTGGTGCAACCTACTTTATTGGAAAGAATCAAGGAAAAGCAAGCTCTTGATGCGGAGTTGCTAAAGATCCGAGCAAAGATGACAGACGGTTGCACCCGGGACTTTACTTTGGACGGTGGCGACTTGATGCGATTCCGTGGACGGGTTTGTGTACCGGCGGAACCGACACTTAAAGAGGAGATTCTCCTAGAAGCACACCGAGCGCCGTATGCTATACATCCGGGAGGCACCAAGATGTATAAGGATTTGAAACTACACTATTGGTGGCCCGGGAGGAAAAAGGATGTTGGCGAGTTTGTAGCTGGATGTTTAACTTGCCAACAAGTGAAGGCCGAGCATAGAGTTTCCGTGGGGAAATTACAGAGCTTACCGATTCCAGTGTGGAAGTGGGAGAAGATCACCATGGACTTTGTGATGGGATTGCCTCGCTCCCAGGCCGGGCATGACGCTATTTGGGTGATCGTGGATAGGTTGACGAAATCGGCACATTTCATACCTATCCACACTACTTGGACTGGCGAGAGACTCGCACAGGTTTACCTTGACGAGGTTGTGCGACTACATGGAGTACCCACTTCTATAGTATCGGACAGACACTCGCTTTGTGTCGCACTTTTGGAGGAGTGCCGGGACGCCTTGGGTACTCGGCGGATTTGTGCTTGCTTTCCACCCTCAGAGTGACGGGCAGTCAGAGCGTACTATACAGACACTCGAGGACATGCTTCGAGCCTGCGTGATCGACTTCCAGGGAGGATGGTCGCAGTACCTACCGATGGCTGAGTTTGCTTATAACAACAGTTATCAAGCAAGCATCAAGATGGCGCCATTTGAGGCACTCTATGGACGGAAGTGTAGATCGCCACTTCATTGGAGTGAAGTTGGTGAGAGTTTGGCATTAGGCCCAGATGTGCTCCATGAAGCCGAGGACAAGGTTCGCATTGCTAGGAGCGGTTGTTGACGACCAGTAGGCGAGAAGAGCTATCTTTGATAGACGTCGACGAGACTTGGAGTTTCAGATTGGAGACCATGTCTTTTTGAAAGTCTCGCCGGCCATAGGAGTCGGAGATTTGGGATTCGGGGTAAGTTGAGCCCCGTTTCATTGGACCGTATGAGATTTTGGAGCGTGTGGGCCCGGTAGCGTATAGACTTGCTCTACCGCCGAACCTATCGGGTGTACACAACGTATTTCATGTATCGGTCCTTCGGAAGTATGTACATGATCCAGCTCACGTTTTGGATGCTACACCGTTGGAGCTGAGGGACGATTTGAGCTTCGAGGAGCAACCCGTGAAGATTTTAGCTCGCGAGGTGAAGAAGTTGAGGAACCGGGAGCTTCCTTATGTGAAGGTCCTGTGGAGCAACCACGAGGAGCGGGAGGCCACGTGGGAGCTAGAGAGTGCGCTTCGAGAGCGCTATCCCCATCTCTTTCAGATGGAGTCATGAGGTATAGCTTTAATTTTGAGTTTCGGACGAAACCTCCTTTTAGGAGGGGTGAATGTGACGCACCGGACCTTGCAAATTGCCGAGGTTCGAGTGTTAGATGTGAGATCTGAGCTTTTCCAGATTTTCTGGAGGGTCGTTGACTGTGTTCCGACCTAAGGCACGAGTACCGAGGTTAGTGGATGATTTCCAAGCACTAAAGTCCAAAAAGCTGGATTTTAGGTTGCTCTCGGGTTGGAATTTCATGCTCTTGTACCGGTACAAAATTGTTGCTATACCGGTACAAAATGATGGCTATACCGGTACAAGCCAAGATTTATACCGGTATAGATGAGCGGCTGGGCAAACCCGAGGCTCGGGTTTGCTGTTTCGCGGGGTTTATACCGGTACAAAATGGGTTTGTACTAGACAGAGTGCTAAAATCCGAAATCAGGGCCGTTTTGGCATTTTGTTGCTTTATACATATGCCCCTTCACCCCTAGGGCTCATTTTGAGCCCTTCACTGCAGGAAATAGAGGTAGGGAGCTCTCACCCTTCTTTCCCTTTGATTTCTTGGGTCTAGGGTGCTCTTTGGTGGTCTAACCCTTCTCTTCTTCTCCTTTTTGCTTCTTGGTGCATCCTCCACCATGGATGAAGCTTGGTGCTTGGTTTGGGAGCAAGTTGAGGGAAAGATCTTCAAGTTTGGTGGACTTGGAACTTGTTTGTGAGCTTCTTGAAGGTAGGCATCACCTCTATTTCCTCTAGTTTGGGATTTTGGAGCTTTCTACTTGTTGAAACCCTAGTTTTTGTAGAATAGGGTTTATTTTGGGGATTTGCAACCTAGGGCTTTTAGAGTCCAATTAATTGGTTTAGAACCTTTGTTTAGGTTGCCTTGGAAGAGATCTCACCTCCATTTGAGGGTTGGAGAAGGATTTTTACTCTAAGGTGAATTTTTCCTTACTCTCTACATAGAAGCTTAAAGTTTGAACTCAAGACTTATCTCTTGAGGTTGTAACTCCTAGGATCTCCTTTGTAGGGTACTAGGAGTAGGAATCGAAGCTTCGTTAGCGGTTCAGAGCGACGCTTGGAGCGACGGTGGGTTTGGCCTCACCTAGCATAATGAGAAATTCTCATTGGTGCTTATTTGCTTATGGTTAAATGAAAATTAGTGCATTTTCATGTTATTTGATTTATTTGTGAATTTTAGAATGCTTAAGATACATATGCTATGTGTAATGCAATTTTTACTCTATATAGTAGAGACGAATGCATGTGAGAGCTGAAGTGTTGTAGCATTCTTTTTGGGAACTTGAAACTAAGTGTTTGAGAGGACTTTGACATGTGTTTGAGAACATAGAACTATACATGATATAGGAGAAAAGCCCTTGTCATTAAGCGGCATTGGCTTGGCATCAAAAGTGTAGAATAGTGAGCTAATGTCATCAAGCGGCATTAGGCTCGTGAATGAACTTGACATAGACATCCTGTCATGAGAATTTGTTGTACTAGACCTTAGGGTTGCTAGTGACTTTTGCCATGTGTGGGACTTGGGACTTGGACTTGCCTGTTGCCATTTGTGCTCTTCGCACATGCTTGTGAGGGTCGCTCCCTACAAGCCTAAGCACTCGGAGTTAGCCTTTGCGATGTATTCGCACGTGCGGTATTGAGAAACCTATGGGGCCGAATTGGTTAGACTCATTCCTACGGGGATGTTGGGGCTACCACGACACTTAGGGGGCGCAAGCGGGATTGCACTTGTGTAGATCCCACATTGAGATTGACCGTTGTCTTTCTATAATAAAGGATAATCACTACTTAACTTAGATTAGTAGTTGGATATATGTGTTGTGATATAGTATTGGACATAGTAGTATACTTGATAGGTCTTCAATTCTATTATAGTACACTCGTGAACTTATTTGAACATACTTGTTTAAAGTTGGCTATCGGGTAGTTTAAAGCATGTAATTCATTTACCTTGGGTTATTCATTCAGCTTTACAGTATGCCTTTATTTCAGTTATTTACTTCAGTACTCGTATATTACTCTTTTTGGGCCTAGTGGAGCAATTTTGTGCAGGTCAGTAATTGCCCACTGGGAACTATATGTTTATCGTTCTCACGCCCTCTGTTTCTGACTCGTTTCAGTGCCTTCTGCATCGGGGGAGGCTCGGGACCGCGGCAAAGGAGTTGCCTCGGGATAGCGGCTTGTGAGAGGGTTTTGGATAGGTGGTTTCCTTTTTCTCTGTTTTATTTTGGAGAGAAGGAGTGTTTTTACCTTGTATAGAGACCACCACTTTTGTGTTTTTGAGAGCTTTTGATGTTAACTGTGTACTACCCTCTATTCCTATGTTAGTGTTTTAGACGCTTTACTTTCTTTTACTTGTGGTTTGGTTCTTGTTTAGTTGTGGCTCTGATATTCATAGTTGTAGCCTTTTATTGTTTTAAATTCCGCTGTTTTTAGTTAGACGCCTTGTATGTGTTGACATATGGCGGGTCTGGGCACGCTTTGGGGAAGGTCCTGCCGACCCCGGGGCGTGACAGGTCAAAGCCTGCGAAACTTTCTGCTATCAACCTCACTGTGTCCGGTCAAAGAAGTTGGTCCGGACAGAGTGTTGCGAAAAGCCAGATGACAGACTCACTGTGTCCGGTCAAAAGGGCTGATCCGGACAGGGTTTATACAGAAAATATTTTTCATAAAAACCAATATTTTAAACCCTTTTTAAGTCTTCTAACTACTATGTTATTAATGTTAATCACCATAAATGATCTTAAATGCATACCTTAGGTGTCGAGCTTCTCTGACGAGTCCTGGAGGGTCCGATCTTCTTGTAATCTCTTGATCTCTTCAAGACTCCGACAAACTCACGAAATCCGCCAACTTACAAAATCCTTAACACTATGTCGAAGTCATGCAGCTGCCCTAAAACTAGCAAGTCGGTGGGCAAAATCCACGAATCTAGCTGCACTGGACACGACCTACAACACTCTACAACCCGTACTACATGGTCGGGAACCTGGATCTCCCGGGTCTGAGGCAACAACCCTAACTCTAGACCATGTAATAAAGCAAATGCTCGACTGATAAAAGAATGCGATGAGCCAGTATCAAATAAAGTGCGAGCTCTAGTACCAGAAAGTAAAGTGATACCTGCCACCACACGGTCGGCCGCTGAAGAGTCCTCTACCTGAGCTGCATATACTCTGCCGCTGGGAGCCTGCTGCCGCTGCTCGCTCTGTCGCGGCACAGACGCCCGATCCTCACGACGGTAGCTCGGCGGTGTCCCGTACGACTGCTGGGATCCGGTCTGGGCTGATGCCGTCGATGGTGCCAACGATGCTGCTCGCGGGCAAGGCGCCCTAAAATGTCCCGTCGTCCACATCCGAAACATTCGCCCTCCCGTTGCTCACACGGTCGCGCCGCGTGTGGTCCTCCGCAGATCACGCACCGCCTTGTGTCCTCGTGCCCCGCGACGGGTATCCACGGCACGGCCGACGTCCGGTGTCCACGACCACGAAACGTGATCGTGAAGGCCTCGGCGGACGCCTGCTGCTCGACTGTCCACCGTCATCTGGGGCGGGGCGCTTCCTGTCCTGACTCGGTCCTGCCCCCCGAGCTCGTTCTCGAAGAGTCGCCTCGGTCCTCTCCTCAAACAGTGCCTGCTCGATAGACGCATCCAGGGTCCTCGACCTCCGCGCCCTAACGAACCTGTACAGATCTGGCCTCAAGCCCTGCTCGAATAGATACACCCGGTGCGCCTCATCTCTAGCCACAAACGGCACACAGTTCAGGAGTCGCGTAAACTCCCGAACGTACTCCTGAACCGTGCGATCTCCTCGTATACTCTTCAAGTCTTCCTCCATCTTCTGCTTTACACTATCAGAGAAATACGTGCGGTACAGCATCCCGCAGAACTCCTCCCAGCTCGTCTGCGAAGCCACTACGCCCTGATCTCGCCTCATCCTCTTCCACCAGTCCCGGGCGTCCCCAATGAGGCAATGGACCCCCAAGTGAACCTGGTCCTCTAACCGGCGCCACTGGTGCTGGAGGTATCTCTGCTGGTGGGGGTGTGGCAGTAACTGGTGCAGTAGGTGGAGTAGGGGATGGCGGAGTAGGCTGGGCTGGTGCCCCCGACGATGTACTCGATGATGCCACTAGCCTCTCGCACATCTGCTGTAAGAACAGACCCTGCTGCCTCGTCGCCTCTGTCAGTGCGGCTATCTGGGCGCTCAACTCTGACTGGGCACTCGTCTCAGGTCGAGTGCTCGGCTCCACTACAGGAGGTACACCCGTCTCAGGTCGGGTGCCCTGATCCATCTGCTCTGGTATCTGGGGTGGCGGTGGTGGTAGTGGGGCGCGACCCTGTAGCGGCGGCCGTCCTCTGCGGCGATGCATAGCTGCACACATAGAAACGAGGTCAGATACAAAAACACTCGACCCAATCATCGAAAGTCTCGAAGGCGGTCCCTGTTTCTCCTCAAAATTATGTCGTCTGCAGCCAACATAATTTCTCTGGACTGAAACAGACACTCCTTCAGTCACTCACTCCACTCAAGGATGAGTTAGAACAATCAATCAATGACTTTCGCGTTAAATCACGCCTCTCGCGTCTGTCTTCCTAGGGTTTACCAGCTTAGGTTTCCTAGGTCCCAACGACCTAATACTATGCTCTGATACCAACTTAATCTGTCACGCCCCGGGTTGCACATTCACCGGGCACGCCGACAGCTACGCTTCGTATACAGAAGAAATTCTTTTGTATACGGCGGATTTGTCAGCGTGCCCGGTGAATGTGCAACCCAGGGCGTGACAATAGGGGTTCTCTAACTTCGTGTGCTTCATGAAAATACATGTTTGAGAAAC
Organism: Aechmea fasciata; assembly: GCA_025177825.1. Classification (NCBI taxonomy): domain Eukaryota; kingdom Viridiplantae; phylum Streptophyta; class Magnoliopsida; order Poales; family Bromeliaceae; genus Aechmea; species Aechmea fasciata. The sequence continues at coordinate 3,090,742 of CM045926.1, forward strand.
CTTAGAGGCTAGGAATTTATCAAAAACCTATTTTCTACATATTAGCATCTTTTAGGTCAAATCGAGATATTGGAATTCCTTTACTATATGTCGATTTGATCAACGCTTCGCTTGGAGTTTTCTTCTTTGGTTTTCTACGATACTCCTAAGCGAAGGATCACCATACTCATGATGCTTCTCATGAACGACGTCGTGGATTCAGCGTGAGGCGTCGTGGTTTCGACGCGATTGAAGGCGATTTGTGGATTCGGATCGTGGGCTCGTGGATTCGAGTGGCGTCGTGGATTCGGCGTGATAGAAGCTTCGTGGATTCGAAGTGGTGGCGTTTCGTAGATTCGGGACGTGGCGTTCGTGGACTCGGACGTGAGGGCGTGGACGACCCGGCGGCGTGCGCGGAGATTCATAGGAGGTTAAGAGAGGTTAAGTCTGTGGAGTCGATAATCAGCTTATAATTTTTTCTCTTAGTGGATTGTTTATTCGCGTGTTGGTCCCGTGGGTTTTTTACTCCGAGTTGGAGTTTTTCCATGTAAATCTCGGTGTGTTTTTATTTTTCGCATTTACTTTTAACGTATCAAGTGTTTGTGGTTTTTGGCCGGTACACCTATTCACCCCCTTCTAGGTGTTGGATACAATCTAGATAGATCCTTGGGACATTCCCTAAACTCAGTAAATCCTTAGGGATGGGTTTGAAAACCCTAGATATGGTACTTTTGGAACCCTAGGATGCTATGAGTAGATTGTATCCTAAATCTGAGGTCGATTTGGGGTATTAAGCAACAATAGCATCTAGGGCATCCAAATGGGGATTTTTGGAAATAGATGAGATTGATCTCATTTGACCTTATATAAACCTAATTGGGGGTTTATCGAACGCATTGGCGCGCTCGGTTCGGTGATCCGACGAGCGAGTGCAAAGTTATTAATAAAATAGTATATTTTTAACGGATAGCCGCAGCACGCGAAATAGAAGCCGAAAAATTGTGGGATTGGGTCCGGGGCATCGTGAAGAAGTGGAATAACGCCACAAAGTCTCGGATCGTGGATCGGTGACTGTTTGGGTGACCGCGCTAGAGTTCGGGCCGAACCGGGTCACGGGTGCCGCGGGCGGCCGATTGCAAGTGTCGACGAGCAATCGGAGAGCAAAGGTAAGGTGGGTTTTGTTTACCAAAGCGACTAGGTCGCCTGTATGTCTAAGAGTAACATAATCCCATATTGATGCATATAAACGTTGAATGGTGCATGTGTAGAAATGCATGTAAATAACATCGTGTTAAATGCATGTAAATAGCATGACATAGATAATTCTAGAAGATGAAATGTGGTAAGAATGCATGCTTAGCATAGTGAGTAGAGAACTCAATAGTAGAATACTCGATTGGTCGTAAATGTACATATAGATCGAGTGGCATCTAACCTAATGTAAAGAACATAGGTTGTAGTAAACCTAGAGTCAAATGAACCTAGGAGAATATTAATGACATCTAACCTAATGTAAAGAACATAAGTTGTAGTAAACCTAGAGTCAATGGACCTAGGCAAGTGGCATCCAACCTAGTGGTAATAAACATAGGTTGAAGTGAACCTAGAGTTAAAGTAACCTAGGCTAAGTGATAGAGAATGTAGCCCTAGAGTCAAGTAGACCTAGGATGTAAAGAACAATGGACCAAGTGGGTCGACTCTTGAGGGTCAAAGCCAACCCTCAAGCTATGCGGAACGGATTCCGGAATCCTGAGATTTGGACACCGAGACGGGTGTCGGGCGTGTGCGACGATTTCGCCGTTCAGGGCTCTACCACTGACGTGGCGTGTGCGACGATTTCGCCGACGGGTGGGTGAGCCGAGATGAGTTCTATACCAGTTGACTCGGGTTGTGGATCAGACCGCCAGGATTGACTGAAACCATTGCTGGGGTAAGTGCGATACGGATGCCGCTAGGTGGCCGAGTCGTGATTGAAACCATTGTTGGGTGAGGTGCGATTCGTTCGCCGCCAGATGGATAAGTCATGGCTTGAGCCCTCTCGGGGTAAGTGCAATATGTTCACTACCAGAATGGCTACATCATGTGACTCGCTCGAGCCGTGTTCAGCGTGTGCGACGATTTCGCCGCTATGAGGCTGAGTCGCAGGGTACGGCAGGCTGTTGATAGCTGAGGTGCTTGTGAGACGTCCATCACCTCGAGCTAGACAGTGCGTGGATTATCCGCAGTTGATTGACTCAAGACCGAGTCGGGTGGCATAGTGAGCTGAGGTAGAGGTAGCCTTAGATATGTAATGGTAAAGAGCATAGAATGCCTCAGAGTAAAGAATAAGAAAAATGGCTAATGTAAAGGATAACAAAAATGTAAAGAAAAGTTAAGTACTATTGTATAGTTGCATATTGCATATTGTGAGGCATGCTTTCCTGTTAGTTGCATAGTAACATCCTGATATATTTGTATGTAGATATTTTTGGACTAACATATTTGCAGTGCCTCCTTGGACTGTAATCTGGGACGAATGCTTGCAATAGCAGTAGTAGTATTTATGTTTTTGATACTTTCTTATGCAATCTTGATTAAAATATACTCCTGTTTGGAACCCTTGTAATTGTATTGATTGCGACGCCTTGGATGTACAGGGAAATCTCTATCCGTTCGGCGGTCTGTCGGCGTGCCCGAAACGACCAAATAGGCGGGCTCGGGACGTGACACGAGTCCTTTTTTTGAATCTTTTCTATCCTTCTCTCATCTTTTATAAACTCAGAAGACATATCTTTCATCCTGTACACCTGTGTACAAGGTATACTAATGACCAACGGCTACGAAAGCTGCGCACGTCCTCTTGCACCCATACATTAGGTGCGTCCAAAATCATGACAACCTTAGCCATGCCATATGGCTTTTGCTAATTCGTACCACCACCACAATATGAATAGCACATGTAATATATTTATAGCTTACATCAAAAGTTACCAAAATCCTAATCCAATTAGATTTCTACTCTAATTAATATTTAAATCTTAAGTTATCTCCAATAGATTTTTAAATATTAATCCTAATCCAATTAGAATTCAATTACAAATCTAACCAAATTCTAACATTCTCCACCTTGGTTAGATTTGTAGTCTTTAATCGCTACGTCGAGCTCACCATGGAAGCTCCGTCTCGAGCTTGTTTCCTCTACTCGATGTCGCCGCATCTGCCACTCCGCCTCGAGCGACTGCACCTCCGCGAACTTTTGGAACACAAACCGCCTTCACTTTTATTTTGGCCATGCTCCTGTTCAGAACCGACGTTGACGGCAAGGGCGAAGGTAGCACGCCTGCGGGGTTTGAGGTTGGAGCAGACGTAGTAGGCGAGGTTGTTGTCGAGGACAAGGTATGCCGTGCCCATGGGCTCCTCGGGTAACGCCTCCTAGAAAATAGAAACTAATGAGGCGGGAGCAACAACGTTATAGAGATGGAATTAATGAGATGAAAAGTCGAAGAGGCATACATTACGAAAAAGGAATTAATGAGACAGAAAGCCAAAAAGGTAGACGTTATAGGGAAGGAATTAATGAAACGGAAAGCCGAAGAGACAGGCGTTACGAGAAATGCGAGCGGTCACAATAATTGGATAGTAAAAATTTAGAAAAGGAGAGACTATAGTGCTACCACATGGAAAAAGCTTATGAGAAATAATGTATGTGTATAGATATGCATCATTTCGATATGAAATGAATCGATCAAGCATTAAATGCGTCCTATAGAATTTTTGTATTTTCCAAAGTTTTCTTATGAAGTTAATCATTTTTTTATTAAGCTGTGAATAATTCATGAAGCACGTACGTGTGTCATCCAGTGGTTTTCTATAAAAATGCGTCAAACATAGGGCACTATAAAAATGTGTCAAACATAGTGCACTTCGTACATGACTTTTGTCCTTCTTTGATTACGATCATCTAATCCGAGCCCATCGATCATATTAGTTGCATTTACAGAAAGTTTGATAATCCAGATGGAAAGGAAGAAGAACAAGAAGAAAGGAAAAGTAGATGTACAACCCAAAATGAAAGGCTATACTACTTGAATATATCCCAGATGACATGGTGCCACATAAGTAGTAGGACCCACTTTATCCAAACTAAGACTTAGCCTATTGTGGCTCCTTACTCTTCTCCTGGCCCTTCATGAACCAATCTTTGAGAAAAGCTTGCTTCTAAGCCACGCCCATACCATTAATCTTTTCCTGAAAAGTGACAACAATTTCTTTTCTATCTATGCTCCTTTTTGTTCAATCCATTACTGCTTATGCTTTAAAAAATCATATTGATAAAGGAGTTGCAATTTATAAACCATGTGCGCTTTTATTGGCAAGTCCTTAGTCAGTATACCCATTGATATTTAGTGTATCTGATCTATCAATAATTAATGATTGCTGAGATAGGATAATGCGATCTTCATAAGATGCCTACGTCAAATGCTTACAGAGAGCTGATATGACAATAATAGCTTGAATACCTAATTAAGCTAATATATGATATGTTAGAGATAAAAATATGATGTTTGCTACTGAGGCATTGTAACTTGTAGTCCCTTTCATGGCCCTCACCTGATTAAGCTTATGGCAATCCAGAAGCTAACACAAACACCAAGTAAGCCTACTCTAATCTATGGTTAGTTCATGAGAATTCAGTGGTGAAGCTTCGTCGAGGCTCTCAAATGAAGAAAATGTGTTGGTTTTAGGCGTAATTTTCTCCCTTCTACATCTATGCTCTATTCCTATTCCAGAGATTCACTAGCTAAATGCGTAATTTGACCACCCTCTTTTCCTCAATTAATGAATATTTTGATCAATTTCTCTAATGCAGCAGCCTTTGCAAATGGGCCCTGCTAGCTATTAGTTGGTGACTAATTATAGATATATAAGATTATGTGTTTAGTTCTAAGAACAACATGTTGAAAATTGTTGGAGGTGCATTTAATGGTGGTTGTTGAGAGGAGAATAAATCTTAGTCAAGGTAACTAAATTGGAATCCAAGGCAGATGATGTTTATTGGTCTGCAAATTGAATCTTAATGTGATCCTAGTCATGGATTTGATCCGAAATGTTGTGTTATGTCGGCCACTTGGCGCAAAATTTAGTCAAAATTAGGCAACTAATTGGAATCCAACTTCAAACTACAATTGATTTGACTTTTACAAGCGAATAGGAGAATTAATTGAGTCAGTGTGACATGGACTCCTCTATGCACCAGTTAATTAATATCTATCTATGTATAAAAGCTTGACTTTTATAAGAAAAGATTGTTTAACACGTCGGATTGTAGTAAGTATATTGTACGACGCGAAATGACATGTGATAAACGTCTCATAATATCAGGATGATGTGTGTAGGGCGCCACATCATATTGAGATCATTTGGAATTTCAGGTCATGTGCTATGTTGGGTCTGGTTGTTAGTATTATTATTATTATTTTTTTTTTTTTTAAAAAAGATATATAGCATGTTTGTTTATTATTTTTAAAAATAAATTTAGTTGAAAATATGAATCAACTAGAGTTCGAACTTGAGATTTTAAGTATAAACCATCTGCCACTTGCACTATAGTAATATTCTAAAATATTGTATGCGATGTTTATGTGATTATCTATCGAATAACATATGTATGTATGTAGACGTTTTTGTGATCTATCTATTAAAATATTTATGGTTTTAACAAATATATATACATATTTTAACTAAAGTAATAATTCAGAAGTTAAAATAATTAATTTCAAGTAAAGAATTTCATCATTAAACGAACAATTAGTAATTTACTGTTACTTATTAAATAAAAAATAGATAAGATTTCAATGCAAAATCGTAAAAAATGTCGAACAAAAATTAATATTCTAGAGAGCAGTATCCTAAACTTTTATGAGGAATAATTTTTTTTTTCTACTAAATTATCATCATTCACATTATTTGGGAAGACAAACACTTAAAAAAAAAAGAAGAAAGAAGTATAATATCATACATCTAACAGCAATTATTTATCAATATTTATAAACATATTATTATATAGATAATTAGAAATAATACCTAAAAAATAAGAAGAGATGTAGTTAGATTATATTTATATAAAAATAATTGTATTTATTATTAATAAAACCTTTATAAAAATAGCCATATGTATATCACTACAACAAAATATATTTTAGGCGACGCTTTTTAAACAACGCTTTTTTATATCGTCTTTAATATTTAGCATTTTAAGACTATGATTAAGCATTGCCAATAAACATATTTTTTTTTAAATATTTATATAAATTTTCCGATGCTATATTAAAACGTCGGTATATTTATCTCGACATGTTTATTTAACGATTTTTTACATGACGCTTTTACAAGCGTCGGGATTATTTTTGCCGACGCTTTAAAGCGTTACTAAATAACATTTAAAGTGTCATTCTTAAATACAAGATTTTTCTAGTGTATGTATATCTATTAATCAAATAATATCGATCATTCAGCATTGTATTTCAATTCAGCCTTAAAAAAAAAAAAAAAAAAACCACACATGCAGCCGCATATTCGATCGCATGCAACATATGCGGTTTGATTGCATATTGCACTGGATATTGTGTGGTTTTTTGTCCTAACCATATATGTGCATGGCCTTATGGATTGATTTTTGGAACATTAGGTTTTTGTACTACTTTTAGATTTGTCTTTAGGTTTCGGGATTGCTTAGGTTCGGTTTGTTGAGTTTCAAATTCATGTAACTAATTAACAAAAATACTTTGTAAGTTAAAAGTTTTTCTTGATTCTTATCCATCTTACATTTATATTTTTCATTTTGGAATTGTTGAAAGTTTTAAGAGATTTCTATCACAAGATTCCACTTGATTTTTTGCTCTCACACTTTGGGCATTTCTTTTTCGATTAAAGTTATTCTTTTCACTCCTTTGTCTATCCTTTCCTTTTCTTTTTACGTTTCCCCTTTTGTTTTTTGGTAGATTTTAAAAATAGATTTTAAAATATGAAAATGATACAAATTTTCATATTTTCTCTTCTTATATAATTTTACGACTTTAATTCATGATTTATTGGATTTTAATCCAAACTACAAAAAATAGATTTGAATATTTCTAGTAAAGGTCATTTATCATTCTCCTTGGAAATTTTTTCTATATATTATTATTATTATTTTTTGAGAGATAGGTAGCATGATATATAGCAGTTTCGTTTATTTCATTTAGAAATAAAACTTAGCTCGAAATGTGAATCAACCAGGATTTGAACTTGAGTCTCGAGTACCAACCATCAAACCCTTTGCAACTTGCTCTATGGGCGGTCGGTTTTTCTATACATTATTAGTTTCATAATAATATATAGTACTAAGTAATTTTGTAAAAAACGTTTTTAAATTTATTTTAGCTTGAGTCTAGCTAGTTCAAGTTCTCATGTGTGCTTAAATACGGGAGCTATGCTTTTTCATTGCGGGTTTAATTTAAGACCTTGTTTGGATGGGTAGTGAAAAAAAAATTATGGAGTTCACATTTTTTGGTTTTGGCTTGAATGAAATAGGAAATCCTTTAATTAACTATAAAAAATTCTATAGCTTTTGTTATTGAACTGTTTGAATATAAATCATACAATTCCACATGATCTCGAACAATCAAAATTTTGATTTTAAAATTAAAAATTTTAAAAATTAAATTTAAAATTTAAAATTTGAAAGTTAAATCTGAAATTTAAAAGTTGGAAGTTATTTAGAGCGGTTTCCCCTAGCAGGGTTGGAATTGGGCCTTAACCTCGTTTGACCCGTGAATTGGGTGTCCATAATATGATTTTGGGCTAGCGTAGGGGGTGGAACTAGGCCTGGGCCTAAACAAGACCCGGCCCGATGGGCCATATTTGGGCCGGGTTTTGGGTATGAAAATATAACTTTGGGTTCGGGCTGGGATTAAAAATTTAGGCCCGAAAAAATTTAGGCCTATTTGGGCATATCCAAGCCCGAGCCCGACCCGAAAGCCCGATATATTAATTATCAATATAAAATATTTAATTTTATATATATATATATATATATATATATATATATATATATATATATATATATATATATATATATATAAAAGGAATAAATGATATAGTATATCATATATATATATATATATATATAGTATATATTGTTAATTTGTTATTAATGATATATATTTATATATATGAAGATATATTATATATTAACAAAATATTTAGTTCCGTATTAGGATATATTAAATAGTATTATTATATATAGTTAGTTAATTTTATGTACATAATTAGACGTTCTATCATCTATGTACATAATTTAAGGATAATTTTAAAATTTTAAAATATCATAATAAAATCCAATAAAAATAGGTTTTTTATTTTAATTTTATGTATTATATGATAAATGCATAAAATGGGTCTTCACAATGCCCGATGGGTATTGGATATTGGGCTTGGGCTTGGGCCGGGCTTTAATTTTTTAAAAAGAATAGATCAAAGCCCGACCCGAAGCTCAATATTTTTTTTTGGGCCGGGCTTGGGCATAGTATTACCCGACCCGAACCCGGCCCAGTTCCACCCGTCGTAGGGCAACAAAACATAGGCCCAAAAGAATTTCGGGTCTATTTGGTCCGAGGCTGACCCAAATCCCAAACTCCCGCGCGTGCGTGCGAGTTTGTGTGTGCCTGCGGTATACGCGCACACGTGTGCGGGCAAACATATATATAAATATTAATTTTTCCATTTGGTGAGCTTTGCTGCTAGTAAACTCCAAAGTGAGATGTAGAAAATGTATCTTCATCATCCAAGAACTATTATTTTTTAACTCATCACATCGATGATTTTGAAATTTTTTTTTTTAACTATAATTCAGTGTAAGATCTACAATTCCTTTGGGACGTATAATTGGAATTTTTATTATCTAATTTTTGATTTTTCAACTGTCCAAATACATTTTGGCATAGAGTGGGGCATAGTTATTAGCCCAATCTGCTATCTAGTACTAGTGGTAAGTTTGAAGCCTCGTTACTTCACATTTCCAGTTAAAATTATTATTATTTTAAAAAAAATAAGCGAAGCAACAATGTGCTACTATTATCTCAAGCAAAAATAAAATAAAAATAAAACACAACATAGTGTAGTGCCAACTTATTAGATTACATCAAAGTGTGGCTAGGGAAATAAATTATGTGGTGATGCCTATCTCTAGGGATGTAAAACGTGCCGAGCGTCACTTGGGCAGCCCGGCTCGGCACGGCCTCGGGCCGAACTACAGCACGACATGGATAGCACCGATGCCGCACGACCTGGCCCGAGCTGTCGGGCCGTGCTGGGCCTCTTCCCTTGGTCTGCTAAGCAGACTTTGGGAGGAGTGGTTTTGGTCCAATGGACCAAAACAATTTAATTTGGTCCATTGGACCGAAAACTCATCTTAATTTTTTCTTAAAAAAACTAATACAAGTATATATATTTTTAAAAAAATTAAATATTTATTATTTTATAATTATTTTTATAAATTTTAATTTTTTTGATCAAAATATCAATTTAAGTAGGAGTCCGGCTACTATGCTATCAATAGCACGAATTACTTAGTGCTACCAAGTTTCCACCGTTAGATCTACCCTTTTGATTATTTTCATCCGTTAAATCATACTATTCAACCGAGTTTGTGTGTGCCTGCGGTATACGCGCACACGTGTGCGGGCAAACATATATATAAACTAGTAAGTGACCCGTGCAATGCACGGATTTTAATTTTATCTTTTAATTACATATTTTATATAGTATATATTAATTTTTACATATTAAGTTTTTCTTATATTTTTTTATGACATCTTTTTTATAATATATATTTATTTTTACATATTAAATTTTTATTAGAAAAATTATTGAATCAAATTAAAATAATACTATCATGATATACTAATAGATTGTAAGTAAATAATTTAAAATAAAAAGATTTTAAAATGAAAAAGTAAAAAAGTTCAAATCCATTAGAAATTTAACATAATTATTATTTATATATTTTTTAATACTCAATATTGAAATGGTGAAGAAAATTAATTTTATTTCAAATTTTTTATGACTAATTATGTAAAATTATTTTTTGAAGAATTTAAAATGACTAAACTTGGAAAGTAATTTTTTATAAATCGTGAAGCATGATTCGTATTATGATTTCTTTAAAATAAAAAGTGCTTATTATTGTGAATAATTAGTCATGTATGTTTATCAATTATTTTCAACAAATCAATCAAAAAATTAAATATAAATATCAAATATACCTTCCAAAAGTAATTATTGAGTATTTCTTACGATAGGGGCAAATATTTATGCGCTCCGAAAATTTATAGTATATATCCTGAAAAAAAATAATAATATATATACATTACAAACCGACCAAATCATTACACATAATTATCCCGACCAAATCATCACACGTAATTATTTTCGAAATTTGAAATAAACTTACATTTTGTAGAAAGATGGTGCATAAAGATGGAAAATAAGTCTGTCTCCATCTATCATACATATGAATGATAATATTAATAAAATAATGGCATTCACTTGTAATACATACATGTGGATGATAAAATTTGTAACTTTTTAGATATTAACTGTGAAAGATGAATAAGATTCACAATCAAAGAAAAAGGGGAAAAAAATAACTGTTGTGCGGTTAAGAAAAAAATAACTGTTGTGTGGTTTAGGAAAAAAATAACTATCGTGCGGTTATAGAAAAAAAAACTGTTGTGCGGTTTAGGTAAAAAATAAATACCGTGCGGTTAATCGTGCAATTATAGGAAAAAAAAAACTGCTGTGCAGTTATGCTCTTTTCCAATTACTGAATGATTTTCAATTACTTAAAGATGATGATAATATATAAAATATAAAATATATAGATTCCAAAATTAGATGTGCAGTTATTTTTTGTTACGTGTAGTTATGCTCTTTTCCAATTACTTAATGATTTTCAATTACTTAATGATAATGATAATATATAAAATATAAAATATATAGATTCCAAAATTAGATATTATGATAAGTGCGCCACGTGGCACATTGAAACTTTCCATGTAAGTGTGCCACGTGGCGTCTTCTGGTTCAATTGGAACCGTGCTTCCAAAATTAGATATATATATATATATATATATATATATATATATATATATATATATATATATATATATATATGATATTAATTTTTCCACTTGGTGAGCTTTGCTACTAGTAAACTCCAAAGTGAGATGTAGAAAATGTATCTTCATCATCCAAGAGCTATTATTTTTTAACTCATCACATCGATGATTTTTTTTTTTTTTTTATAACTATAATTCAGTGTAAGATCTATAATTCCTTTGGGACGTATAATTGGACTTTTTATTATCTAATTTTTGTTTTTTCAACTGTCCAAATACATTTTGGCACAAAGTGGGGCTTAGTTATTAGCCCAATCTGCTATCTAGTATTAGTGGTAAGTTTGAAGCCTCGTTACTTCACATTTCCAGTTAAAATTATTATTATTTAAAAAAAGATAAGCGAAGCAACAATGTGCTACTATTATCTCAAGCAAAAATAAAATAAAAATAAATCACAACATAGTGTAGTTCCAACTTACTAGATTACATCAAAGTGTGGCTACGGAAATAAATTATGTGGTGATGCCTATCTCTAGGGATGTAAAACGGGCCGATCGGCACTTGGGCAGCCCGGCTCGGCACGGCCTCGGGCCGAACTACAGCACGACATGGATAGCACCCGTGCCGCGAGACCTGGCCCGAGCTGTCGGGCCGTGCTGGGCCTCTTCCCTTGGTCTGCTAAGCAGACTTTGGGAGGAGTGGTTTTAGTCCAATGGACCAAAACAATTTAATTTGGTCCATTGGACCGAAAACTCATCTTAATTTTTCTTAAAAAAAATAATACAAGTATATATTTTTTAAAAAAATTTAAATATTTATTACTTTATAATTACTTTTATAAATTTTAATTTTTTTATCAAAATATCAATTTAAGTAGGAGTCCGGCTGCTATGCTATTAATAGCACAAAGTATTTGGTGCTACCAAGTTTTCCACCGTTAGATCTACCCTTTTGATTATTTTCATCCGTTAGATCATACTATTCAACCAACCACTCACTCAACCCTAGGGAGCCCACATCATCCTAACAATCCATCTCTCAATCCAATTGACGAAAACTTCAAAGACCAATGACTTGGTACTATTAATAGCATAGTAGCCTAGTTCTTTAAGTAGAAATAATTTATTGTTTGTATTTTTAGATTATATATATATATATATATATATATATATATATATATATATATATATATATATATATATATATAAAATTTTGTTTAGAAAAATACTTTAAGGGGTCGGCCCACAGCTTGGCCCGTGCCTTCCAGGAGGAGGGACTGTGCCGGGCCAGAAGCTAGGGAGCTCGAGCAAGGCGCGAAACGGCCTGGATTTGATGTCGCTACTCAATAAATACCTTACAGAATTTTGCGAATAAAAATTACAAAAGCTCTGCACGTGAAACGTGACAATGTTTAAGTGGACCCATTAATTTGAACATGTGCCTGGGTTCTTTATTTTAATGCGTCTATGGTTTCATGCATCGCACCCGTAAAACCTATAACTATTATAATTCAAAATCATTATTAAATTTGTCGAATATTGTCACGCCCCGAGATCGCTACCAATTTGGTCGGTTCGCCGAAGCGCCGAATGCAGAATCTGTCCGAGACTCGCTCAACCAAGTCATGCACAAGAATTGCTCATGAATAATTCTAATACATACATGACAAGATACAATGCACCTCAAGGTGCCGACAAGTCAGAGTAAGATACAAGTAAGCATACGAGTAAATAAAGAGAGATAAGTCTATCTATTACATCATTCAACATTCATTTACATCAAGTTTACATTTGTAACCTCAAAATGAATATATACATCATAACTCTCCAATATACACAAGTCCCCAAAATGTACCGAGGGTGACTCTAATGCGTAGGAAGGCTGCTACTCAACTAGGGCGCGATACCCTTATCACGGTCCTCACCAGCCGCTCTCGTGCTCGAACTTGTAATAGAGTACTGGGGTGAGAACTATCTTCTATAGTTCCCAGTGGGCTCGGCCGCCGACTCCGCCGATCTCCCCACTAGGTCTAAGCAAGCATAAGCAGATAGACAGATAGATATATATCTTAAAACTTTAAATGATGAATAATAAGTAAATTGCAACATTCTACTATGCCTGTAATAATACAGTAAATACTCTAGCCATGTAACCACTAACATGCTAGTATGCCTCTATCAAGTATGCATGCCACTCTACCATACTCAATATGCACTTTGTGCCCAATTCAAATAACTCCTTGGAGTTGTTATCCAATCCTCTGGCTGGCCCATAGGCGCGTCCTCGACTCACACCTCAAATCCGTCTATGAAGGGGGACTCGAACCACCCGAAGGGTTGTCTACGGGACCTCACATAGGCTATCCCTTGGGACCCCACATAGGCTATCCCAATCGTATCACGTGCCAAGACTCCGGAGACTCGCACTACCCGTGTGAAGCGACCACCACGAGCACTGAACAGACTGTGTGAGTATGATCTCATCCTCCCCTATGGAGGGTACCTTGTCATTGGGGCCATCATGCACAAGTGTTCTCTAACACTACATTCCAATGTCATTCATCAAGTTTGTACTTTGTTCACATACCACTAGTGTTCTTTACACTAAGTCATAATGTCATTCATCAAGTTATCTACTTGGTTCACATGCCACTAGTCATCATACTCATGCAAGATCAAGTTATTATCCAACTTATCTCTATAGGGTTCTATGTCACAACCTCATTCTCATGCACCCTACAATTACATGCCAAGCCTACTATGCCACATAAAAGGGAGCATGAAAGAATATTAAAACTACCACATATACCCTATCATGCATGATACTACTCATATATGTATATATATATGAAATGTGACCAACAAGAGTACATAGACATAGAAGGCAGTTCGACTACTTCGGGATGGCACCCCCCACCTTTAGGAAAGTTACGATGTCGGTCTCACTCTCTAAGAATACTACTTTGGCTTCTTCGGGCTAATACGAAGCTTCAAAGCTGCTTTCGTTTTGCTCGGATCTTTCAAACCGCTCATCAAATCGACGAATCGTCGCTTCCAACGCGTTTAAACACCCATCAGTACGTTAGATATGCGGTCAAATTAGATCAAGACCTATCACTTTTAAAAACCCTAATTCCGAGCCCCAGCTTTTACCCAATGCAAAATCTACCATTAGAGCCCTAATTTCTTGTACAAACCATCTCTTATGGAAGCTAGGGTTCCTACAAAACCATTTCTAGAAGATAGAAATAACTCTAGAAGATTCTACCATGAAAGCTCTCAAGAGCTTACCTCTATAGGGAGCCTCTAGGGTGGAGAGGAAGAAGAAGATGCTCTAGGTCCTCTTCCTTGCTTGCTTCTCCACCAAACCCTTCTTCTACTTCTTCTTCTTTCTCCTTCTTTTTCTTCTTTCTAAAGAGAGAGTGGGAGAGAGTGTTTTGTTTTAGGGTTAGAAATGAAAAGGGTGAGAAAGAGAAGGAACTCTCAGGGCCTACATAACCCTTCACATGTCACAATTGCAACAAAAACCCTCAACTTTCATCATATGACCCAGCTCAGTCTCGGCAAATTTCGGGTGCAGAGACTAGTCTCTCCATTTGGAGATCGGTCCTTGGGAACAGTCTCCCGCAGGATATCCTTCAGCCTGGAATTTACGCGTATGAGAACCGGTCTCCATTCGAGAGACCGGTCCCCCGGAGACCGGACCCTGTCCTCAAGACCGGTCCCCGAGAGCCAATTCTCACTGGCAACCTTTTCTCGCGCTTACCTACGTACGGAACCGGCCTCCCCAACCCAAGACCGGTCCCCGACAGCAACGTGTTGCGTAGAGATTTTTCCCTACGCAACCCACTTACGGGAACCGGTCTCCCTCACCAAAGACCGGTCCCCAAGAGTAGAACCTGTACTTAGCAGATTTTTCACAGTTTTGCTCTCCGAGACCCTCGTCAATGCACTTTTTGGGTTTCTAACGCCTTCGTTCTTTCCGAAGCGTACCCAATCGACAAGTAGTCGATTCCAGATGAAATCTAATCCTCGGATTCCAAATAAAGCGTACCCTATGAAGTAATTCTGTCTCTATCACTGGTTATATTTTTTATTTTAGTAGATGGCGTTATATGTTGAAAATCTAAAATTAAACTATTATTACTAAGTCAACTATTGGAAACCGAGCTTATTGCTTTAGCTTTAGCTAACAAGAAAGCTAGTTGATTAAGAGACTTATTGTCTGAGATTCTATTCGTGGAGAAACAAGTTTCATCTGTATTAATATCGTGATAGCATACTATTGATAGATAAAGAAACCATTATTATATATAATTAATGGTAAATCCATATATGTGAAAAAAAAATATAGTACTATAAGATAATATATATATGAACAATAGTATTATTAATGTATATTATATTATATCTACTAATAGTTTAGCAGATCCATTAACCAAGATCTTAGAAAGAGAAAGGATCTGGAGTACATCGAGAATGATAGGATTAAAGTCAATAACATCATGAACTACAGATACAAATACCCAACCTAATTATCAGATATCTTGAAAATTGGGTTCAATGAAAAAACGAACCATATTGCATGTGATAGTAAAGAATGCACAATATATTAATCTACATGGTCACACATTTATCTATCTCTAGGTGTAAGTGTATTCGTCCTATAATAGATTGAGGATTGAGTTATTATACTTTTAATAGAATCTGTAGCTCTTATGAGAAGGGTGTCAGTATTACAGGAGCACCTTTGACGAATTTTACCTATATATAAGCATGGAAGTGAGGCTGCGTCCTATGAGAACATGCTTTTTTTCAAATATGCTTATAAAATTACAATCAACACAAGGTCGTAAGGTACTAGCTAGTGATGATGAAACTCATGTCAACATCTAAATTGTTATATGTGAACAGTGATGCTCTATTTTTCTTAAGCAGCCAAAGCTCAAGAATGAGACCATTCTGACTTTGTAGTAGAGATTATTATTTCACTAAGCGAAGATTCAATGCAGGGCATATCTTCATTATGTATATATATATTGATCCCTCTTTGACCATCAAACTCACTTATATTCTTAATAATAAAATTAGTGAGGAAATGTTATAAAATTTTAAAATTAAATATGAAAATCAATCTTGATATTAGTGAGGGAATGTGGTAACATTTTAAAATTAAGGGGCAATTGCTTATATACCCCTGAAAAGTTCCCAATTTTTCGATTTACCCCTCTTAGAATGCTAATATTGAAAATACCCTTACTACGTTCCAACCTATTTCTAATATACCCGTAGAGTTAAAATATATTAATTAACTCTGTTATCTATATAAATTTACTATTTTGTCCTTTCATATATACCCTTCCACCATCACTGTCTTTCTTATGAGCCCTTAAAGCCAGGGGCACAAAAAGTATTTTAACTTTTGATCTTTTCCAATATACCCCTCTACCGTCACCAACATTTCTTATTTGCCCTTAAGTTAAGGGCAAAATTGGTATTTTAATTTTTTTTAACTGTAGTAGATATTTAACTCACGTTTAACCCAAGTTAACTTAAAAAGAGATAACTACAGAGGTATTTTGCAATAACGGTGGAACATATGAGGGGTATTTTGGAAAGAAAAAAAAAAAGTGATAAATCGGATATTTTCAAACGTATGAGAGGTATATAGGCAATTATCTCTAAAATTAAATATGAAAAATCAATTTCGATAACCAATGAATTGAAGGTGATTCCATGTAACCTGTACCTTTCAATCTCTAATTACCTATGTATTTTAATTGTGGCTTTGAATTTACCACTAAGGGTGACATAATCTATGTATAGTCATTCTTAATTATTACTTTTACACTTAATTTTTGTAACGTATTAGTAAGTTAATATCTTGAAACTTATAGTCCTATGAAGCCCTATATATACAGGGCTTCTTTATTCTTTTGTACACACAATTTTCACTATTTCTATTAGACTCTTGAGAGAAAGAGAGAGAGGCCAAAAAAGGTATTCTTTGGTGGAGCTTTTGGCTAATCCACTTGTGCATAATTGGTGAAGCCATATATGACAAAGAACGAGCTATTGTATTTTGAAGGGCCGGGACAAGTTAGTATTCTGCTAGCTTCATCACCTCTCTTCATCACAAGAATTTAAGAGTTTTGCCGACCACAAAAGATTTTACTAATCGTAAAGAACCTGAATCTCCTTAATGAAAGTGAGATTTTCATATATGCCTCGACTTAATCAACTTGTTGATACTTTTTGTATTCTTTTATAGCCTAATCTCTGTGTTTGTGTTTTTTGCATCAACACATTCAAATTGTTTATGTATTAAAATCCATTTGTTCCTAAAACATTTATTAAATAATAAATTTTGTTTCTCTCATCCAGTAGACATACCATGCATATATACGGTGCCTTGAATATTTTGTTCCAATGTTATCTCTCCATGCATGCACAGCCTCTCCCTTCTCTTTAGTATGGTGCACAGCCCCAGCTCCATCATCTCTATAAGATGATCTCACATTGAGGACTATTTCTGATAAATTCTTATTCCTACGTCTATATGTTAAACACGCTTTTTCTGTGTACCATATAATATGTAGTTAAGTTATTACTCTAAGTTTAGAATTTTACGTTTTTAAAATATTCCATGACTTCGAAAGCTAGCCTACATATAAAAAATTATATTATTGATCACATCAAATGAATGAAAATTTGGCATTAATTGTTTGTATAATCTACTCTATGACGCACGGGTTGCTCCCAACGTGTTGTCGGGCCTTTAATTTTGTCAGCTTTTGAGAATGGCTCTTCCACGTTTAGTTTATAGAAGTAAATTTTCTATCATGTGCTCATTTTGAAATTTGAAAAGTTAAACAAATATTACTCATTGATTGGTTTTTAGTTGTATATAATATCCAGTACTTATCAACTGTACATGTAAAATTGATTTGTATAATATTGACTGTTTTAATGACCGATATGTTGTATTTTTTAGTTTAATAATGTAGAAACTTAGAATCACTTGAATTTTTTTTTTTCAAAAAATCATATTCAAAATCTAAATTAAGACCAATAACTCAAATCTTGAATCAAAAAGTTCAATTCTCTATTTTCAAAAGTCATTCGATTGTGATTGTTTATTTTATACCTCTTTAATGGACTTGATAAAAATTGTCGATTATAAATGTGGTTTCTATGTATTTCATGTGTTCCAAATTTATTTAAGTATGGATCATCTTTTCGGATGCTTAATTTATTATTATTTTTTATTACTTATAAGTACCACTGACTTTGTACTCATAAGAATACGGTAATTTACTCTGTCAATGGTATTTTAAAAGAAATTTCCAAGGTACATATATGTCGTAAAACTCTTTAGAGAATAAAAAATAGGCAAAATTATATAAACATGTTACGGATTTTATGTTGGCATATTTCGTGAAATTAGTCCAGAGTCTTAAAGGTTTAAAGAAGAAAGGATAAATATATCTCTAATTTGTTTCCAAAATTGAATTTTTCAAATCCTAGTCTATCTCTAAGTTTATTTTCAAAATTGAGTTTTTCAAATCCTAATCAACCTCTAATTTTGTTTTCAAAATTGAAATTTTCAATCCTAGTCTATTTCTATATCTTCTAAACCTATAAATAAGATATGGGTGTGTTTCTAAAATATGACTAAGCATAGAATATTTTTTTGAAACCCTATAAACTTGTTGGGTGCTCTCTTTCTTTCTCCAACGATAAATTTTTATTGGATCAATTCTTGCAACCCTAATTTCTCGTTCTTCATGGAGGATTGATCCGGCTATTGTTTAGAAACATCTTCTACGGTTCTTTAATGATTATCTAAACAATAAATTATCATCAATTATATTGTTCTTGCTTCGGACGGAGTGTGCTCGTGGATTCGAGTGGGCGTCGTGGATTCGACGTGATCGGAGGCTTCGTGGATACGAAGTGGTGGCGTTCGCGGATTCAAACGTGGGGGGCGTGGACAACCCGGCGGCGTGCGCGAGATCCGAAGAAGATAAAGAGAGGTTTGAGTCCGTGGATTTGGTAAATCACCTGGTAATCTTTTATTCTTAGTGGATTGTTATCGCGTGTTGGTCCTCTGGGTTTTTTACTCCAAGTTGGAGTTTTTCCACGTAAATCTCGGTGTGCTTTTTATTTTTCGCATTTATTTTTATTGCATCGAGATTTGTGGTTTTGGCCGTTACATCTATTCACCCCCCTCTAGGTGCTGTTTGATACAATCTAGATAGATCCTTTGGGTTTCCGCATAACTTACAAAACCTTCATGTCAAAATTCGATTTTCACTCCCCCGAGCCCCGCTTTCTTAAAAACCTACACTTTGGCCCCTAATAAAATAAAAAATGTTCACATTAGGGTACAGCAGAATCGTGATGACAAAATAACCATTTTGCCCCTCACCATTTTCGTCTCTTTCCTCATCTTGCTTATCCGCCGCCTCGATCGGCCGCACGCCTCCATCAGCCACAGTTCCTCTTTATTTTCTTCTCTACCTGCTCTCTTTCTCCTCTTGCACTCTCGTTGCCCTCTCCATTTCGGCGACAATAGGGAGGAAATTGAGGGAGGTGTGTATAAAGAGGTAGGCAAGGGCAACAAGGGTGAAGGCGAGGTGGCGGAGGAGGGCAAGCGGGTGTTTGTGGAAGCGGACGGAGATCTGGGCGAGGGCGAGGCCGTGGAGGAGGGCGAGGCGGCGAGGCGGAGGAGGACGAAGCAGCAGTACAGAGGATGGAGGGTGTTTTTGGTATAAAAGAATATTTTATAACGGAACCCTAACGAATCACTAACCGTAGAGGGTGAGTGAACATTTTTTATTTTATAAGGGGGCAAAGTGTAGGTTTTTAAATAATAGGGGGGAAAGCGAAAAGTGAATTTTGACAGGGGAATTTTCTGTAATTTATTCTAAAAAATAATAAAGTGATCTAAGAAAGACTAAGCTAACCAACTTTCGAAAGGAAATTTTTTTTTCCGAAAGGAACTAAGCCAGCCAACTTATTAATTAGCTGTGCAACATAAGAATAGTACTGCATATATTGGGAAAATCCCATGAATTCTATAAGTTATTTATTCAATGGGCAATTGCCTTTATAACCCTGAAAAGTTTCCAACTTTCTAATTTACCCCTCTTAAAAGGCTAATATTGAAAATACCCATTTTACGTTCCAAACTATTTCAAATATACCCCTAGAGTTAAAACCTATTAATAATGAACTCTGTTATATCTGTATAAAATTACTATTTTGCATAGATAACCTTTCAAATATACCCTTCCAGTTGCTTTTTGGGACCTGAAGCTTATTTTAAAAAGGTAGAGAGGGGTATGGAGAAAGGTAAGGAGAAAGTAGTACTAAGTCGCTGCGAGGAAAAAAAGACACGAAAGAAGGCAGGCGAGCTATCCTATACGACTCAACGGCAGAAGGAGGCGCAAAACAGGAGGGGTCTTTGCTCCTTCGACTTCGTCTTGCCCCCCAGTCTCAGGGGTAGCGGGCCATAGCCTACAAAAGGGGATTCAGAGGTCCACTTCGATTAAGTTGTCTCTAGTTAATGAGGCCACCTACTATGCCAAACCTTGCTCTGAAGGACGTTCCCCGTCCAAGAAAGTGTTGTGGGCGGATGCGCGGTTGGGCGCGCATTAACTCAGACTTCTCTCTTCCAAGATGAGGACGCTGAGGAAGCCACTCGCAATAAACGACTCATCAACACGGTGAAGCTCGAAGTCAGGAGGAGGTCTAATAGGAGTCACGAGAAGACCCAATCCTCCTATACATCGGGTACAAAGAAGATGTACAAGGAGGCCCTTCTTACAACCACCCCGACGCCGACACATCACCCTCGTCACCCACAAAACTTCTATAATTTACCCACCCCCACCGACATCATCTCGTTCAAAGGAAGGTGTTTTAGGTGCCTGAGTACTAAGCATAGGGTCTCCATCTGTCGAGAGCCGATCCGGTATGTCAGGTGCCTCAAGACGGGCCACATTGCTAGATTATGCATGGACCGGTTGCCGCTGAACGTCTATAGAGCTATGCGTGCCCGACCATCCTACCTCAGCCCTTTCGTCCTACTGACGGATGACTTCTACATCCGACATAATCGGTGTCGCAACGCAATTTTGGTACATGTTCTCCCTTCTAGGAACCTCGGCCGCTTTCCATAGGAAACTATAGCCAATAGGCTGGCGAGCCGCTTCGGTGGCTTTCCATCCGATTTCCACGTTGCACGATATAGTGAGCGTGATTTCGTCATCTTTCTCTGGGAGTGGGTGCCGTGTGACCAGCTCATACACAAAGAGATTCTCTCACTGGAGGATCTCAGACTCTAGTGCTTTTCATAGAATCCTTATTTTGGTGCTCGGAGGCCTTTGCTAATGTATACGTGTGGATCCGGCTCGTAAGTTTACCTTATGAGTGCTGGTCCTCTCTTACAGTCGCAGCGCTTGTCGGCGGCTTCGACAGTTTTATCCGAGCCGATGACTTCTCGGTCCGCATGGTCGACCTCACTGGATACCGATGTCTTGTCTCCGTGAACCATTTGTCTGATATTCTGGAGAATTTGGAGATCACAGTGGGAGACTCGTCGCTTTCGGTGCTCATCCAGCTAGAGCGATGTAGTCGTCGCGATAGCGCGGCTCTGGACAACACCCACAACGAAAGGACGGACCAGCATGATCCGTTACAGCGATTCCCTAATGCCCATCGACGCTCAGTGGGTTACGTCAGGCGACGCTCGTCGGCCGGCCTCAGGAGTCATGGAATTCATCGAAAATCCGGGATTGGAGGAGGGATGGTTTCTTCGTGGAAGGGTCCCCTTGTCGAGAGATAACCCCTTTCCCGGTCATTGCTACCCGGCGGTCCAAGGAGAAAAAGTTCGGGTGTACTTCGGTGATTGTCGGAAAGCGCAGAGTAACGGATTGGAATTTCAAATCCGCCGTTGCGAAAGTTGCCGTATCTGTGCTTTCTGATGTGGAAGGCGTACGAAGCGTCGTTTTGGGATAGAATGGCCTAGGTCAATGTCTGGGAACTCGTACTTAATGGGGATGGCTAAGAACGGATATTGCATTCAAGTCAATACCTGGGAGTCTCAAGGTAGCATTTATTTGGAGATATGCCAATCCCCCTCGTATCCCATGTCGGTTATCATCATAAGCAAGCAGCGGATCCCATCTCTCTTATGCTCGAAAACAGCGGACTGTGGGCCTGAGCATGAATGGCTGGTCCGCGGCCTTTTTGGAGGAATGGGTCAACCGCTCACACGGATCGCCATACTTTTGGTTCTTCGGGGCCCACCAATACCAACCCAAGTTTTCAGGCATTTCAGGCATCTCGGGCCTTTTCGGACCTCTTTATCACTCGGGCCCCTCTAGTGAGCTCAATCTGCAGGGCCTGACTATTAATTGGAGGTGAAGGATCTGAGCACACCAACATCTACCCTACGTTTTCAATTATCTCGGCCCCCCTTGGACTTATTTCTGACTCAGGGCCTCCTGGTGATCTCAATCGGCAGGGCCCGACTATTGGAGGCGAAAGATCTGGGCCCGATACAATGATTGGAGCTGCACACCTCGGGCAGGGCTCAGGCGAATCTCCGTTGTGGTTCATCAACTCCTCTCCTGTCAGTTTGGGCCCACTTGCGCCACTTCTGTGCTTGGGCCCACCTGGTGCTCACTACATCTCGGGTCTGTCAATTTGAGAAGGGCTTGGCCGCACGGGCCATCTTGGACCTCATCTGCTCGCGGGCCTCACTAGAGCACTCACGCATCCTGGTCAGACTTGTGGAGGCGAGGGCCCGAGGCCCTACGTGACACGTGTAGACGCGCTACTCGGGCCGGTATTTGCCGTAACTCTCCCGAACCCCATTACTGTCCCACCTCTGGCCGGCGAGGTGGGACCCTATCCGAGCGACACGAGGGGACCGACCAGATCTAGTGCATGGCTGCTTTCTGTGTCGAAGATCCCGGCGCTTGAGCAGGCGAAGCGTAGGAAAGCGATCCTACGGGAAGGAGACACCTCCAGTTCGTCAACCCTCGTTGCATCAAAAATGTCTTATCAAAGAGTGCTCGTTGCATGGTGAAGCTCACGGTGGACGATACCAGGGAGCTCCACAAGTTCATTTTGCATGGATGATCTGTAGTCTGATTGGCCTCCAATTTGTGCTGCCTTTTGTGTGTGTTACTTTCCCTCATGTTTAACTTTATTACTTGGAACGTTCGTGGTCTTAACGATTCTATCAAGCTTCGTGGTGCCAAGTCTGTCGTTTCTAAACACTTTTGTGTAGTCGTGCTTACAAGAATCTAAAATGGATTCTGTGTCCAGATCTTTTCACCGGTCTTGTTGCGGTTCAAATTTTGATAGATGCCATTTTATTCCTGCTTGTAGAGCCTCTGGTGGTTTAATTACTGGCTGGAATTCCAAATACTTCTTATGTACGGAGGTAATAGTTCGCGAGTACTCGCTTACCCTTAATTTGAAGCATTTAGCCAGCGGAAAGAGCTTTTACATTTCAAATGTGTACGGGCCACCTACATAGGACGGTGTGACACCCCAATAGTCCCACATCGGATGGGAATAGGGTTGTCATTACGTTTATAATAAGCTTAAACACTAGTAATAATAACTGGGCTTAAGCATTTTGGGCCGGCGGTTGGGCCCAACGAGTTATTGTTGCTAGTGGGCTAGGTCGTTACATTTGGTATCAGAGCCGGTTCACCAGCTGGACATGTGTGGCGAGTCTCGGCTGAGCCAGGGTCTGGATGACGGGCTAGCGAGATGAGTCTCACATCGCCTGGTGATCGTGGGCAGTGTGTGTGATTGGATTGACGAGGACGTCAGGGCCTTAACGGGGGGAGTTTGTGACACCCCAATAATCCCACATCGGATGGGAATAGGGTTGTCATTGGGTTTATAATAGACTTAGACACTAGTAAAAATAACTGGGCTTAAGCATTTTGGGCCGGTGGTTGGGCCCAACGAGTTATTGTTGCTAGTGGGCTTGGTCGTTACAGACGGGAAAGAAGAGTTTTGTGCGGAACTTCTCTCTCGGCGGGATTTAATTGCTCCGAAAGAATGGTTCATTTGCGGGGATTTCAACCTCACCGAAACCAAGCAGAACGAACTTGAAATTCGTGGAGTACTAAAGCGATGAAGAATATGTTCTCAAACCTCATATCGAATCTCGAACTCATTGATCGGCCCATAGCTAATAAAAAATTCACTTGGTCAAATATGCAGCGTTCACCAACACTGGCCAAGTTAAATAGATTTCTCGTCTCAACGGAATGGGACCAAATCTTCCCACACTGCAGGGTATCTGCGCTCCCTAGGATTACCTCTGATCACACCCCGCTACTTCTCTCTACATGGACGGACCCAACTCTATGGAGATTTCGGTTCGAGAAGGTCCGGCTTACTAAAGAGGACTTCTCCAACAAAGTACCAATCTAGTGGAACGAAGTCACCGATAAGGAGTCGGCTACACTTACTTTAACGGCAAAACTCAGACAATGTAGAACTAGAATGAAGGAATGGTGTAAGACTAATTTTCATAATATATCCAACGCCATTAGGTGTCTCCAGGAGGAAATTCGAAGTATCGACCTATTAGAGGAACGTATTATACTGACTCAGGAATTTCAGGATAAACGAGCCGACCTTAAATCACAACTGCAACTCATTCTTGTGGAGGAAGAAATTCTCTAAAAAACGAGAGCGAAACAGCACTGGCTAAAGGAAGGGGACAATAACACTAAATTCTTTCATGCGGTGGTCAATGGTCAAAAGCGCAACAATGCGATAGAGTCTATTGTAGACGACATTGGAAAACAAATCAACAACGACGTTCAAATGAGATCCTATTTTTTCCATTCCTTCAAATGACTTTTTGGGAGGGTGGAAGAAGGGCCCTCATCTATTGGAGATTGGAGTGACCTGTATCAGGCAGACTTCCTATTTGACCCGGACTCCCTCACTAGCGCTTTTACACTAGACGAAGTTAAGAAGGCTACTTTTCAACTGGGTAGTGACAAGGCCTCCAGACCCGATGGATTTTCTCTTATATTTTTTCAATATTTTTGGGAGACGGTAAAGGAGAACATTTTTAATATCTTAAGAGATCTCCAGGATAATGCTCTCGACACGATCCCAACAGACTACTCATACGCGTGTCTTATTCCAAAAAGGAAAGAGCGAATCAAGTTAATGACTTCCGACCGATATGTCTCATTAATGGAATTCAAAAAATCATCTCTAAAGTGCTTGTTTACAGACTGGCGCCCATTTTACTGAAGGTTATTGGTCCATCACAATCAGCCTTTCTAAAAGATCGATTACTAGCTGATTCTTTTGTCACAGCAAGTGAACTTCTCAACTGGTGCGCAAAATTCGATAAGGAGTGAGTCAGTATTATGGTTGACTTCGAGAAAGCTTACGACAATGTTAGTTGGAACTTCCTGCAAAGCATACTGAGGTGGCTCGGGTTCAGTGACAAATGGTGGGCCTGGATCAAACAATGTATCTGTAATGCTAAACTCGTCATCTTAGTAAACGGCTTGCCGACAGAGTGGCTGAAAACAAGGAAGGGGTTGAGACAGGAGGACCCGCCCCCTACCTATTCATCTTCGTGGCCGACTGTCTAGCCAGGATCACGGAAGCAGCTAGGGGTAATAATTTGATCCGTGGGATTGGGCCAACCGCAAACTGTCAAACGGTGCTTCTACAATATGCAGATGACACATTATTTTTTTCTGAGCCAAAGAAGTTGGCGATGCGAAATCTGCTGTTCCTTTGGAAGATGTTTGCATGGGCCTCGAGTCTCAAGATTAATACGAACAAGACGGAACTACACTACTTGGGCCCCAACGCAAGCGAGCCAACGAGACTCATGAGATATTTTGGGGTGTAAAGTAGGCAACTTACCATTTCGCTACTTGGGATTGCCGCTTCACACCTTATCCCTGCGGAAAGATGATTGGGCACTGATCATTAATCATATAGAGGTGCGCATCGAAGGTTGGAAGGCAAAACATCTCTCACATGGGGGAAGACTCATCCTGGTCAATTCGGTGCTCACGAACATCCCGCTATTCTACTTTACAATCTTCAAAGCGCCACAATGGGTTCTGAACCGCATTGAAGCCCTGAGAAGATCTTTCTTTTGGAAAGGGTGCTCCAAAATTGCAGGGGGCTCATGCCTTGTAGCCTAGAAATCGATCTACAAAAGCAAGAAAGAAGGGGGATTGGAGATCAAAGATATAAAGGCAATGAATATGGCTCTATTAACCAAATGGTGGTGGCGCATCTTCAAAGAGCCACATCTGATATGGGGAGGCTGATTAAATCTTTATATTACATCAGAAAAAGGCTTTTACACGAGGGAGGGCCTTTAAACCTTACTCCCAGTGGTGGAGAAACGTGATGAGATGTCGAGACGTTCAAATGTGGCGTTTCGTATGTGCTCGGTGATGGGAAAAACATTAGGATGTAGTTAGATATTTGGATTGAAGAAACCCCTCTGAGTACTGGGTTTCCAGGAGCCTACTCCAGCATCGCGAATAACGACGTCACAATCTCACAATGCTGGAATGAAAAAGGGTGGAGACGATGCTTCATATCTAAAGGCCTAGCTATATCGAATATCAATAGTTGCCACCAGATTAGGTCGCTCAAAAACCTTCTTGCCCATTATAGTCCAACTGATATACCGGATATACTAAACTGGCGTTGGACCACCAACCAAACTTTTACCGTTAAACCCCTTTATGAATTCATCACCGACGCAGGTCAGAGAACCTCAATGTATGTGCATCTTTGGAGGTTAAAAATCCTTGTCGAAATCAAAGTCTTTATTTGGATTCTGTTGCGCAAGAGATTGCTAACCGCGGACAGAATGATCCGCAGAGGGTGTTTGGTGGATTGGTATTGCATTTTTTGCGTGTTCTCTCCGGAAACCTGCGACCATCTTTTTCAGGACTGTATCTTGGTCAGATACATTCGTATTTATGCCGAAGGTTCAGATGCAAGCGATTCGGATTCCGGGGATGTACGGAGGATATGGATAGAGACAACTAACATACTCAATGCCGCCACGAGATCGAAAAACTTAACCCGTTTAGCGGCAATAATCTGGGTCGTCTGGACGGAGCGCAACAACACTATCTTCCGAGCTCTTGAACATGTCGCTTTTTTGACCAATGCCTGGAACGGTGTTCTTTGACCCTTGCAAGTTACTTCCTACATGCTCGTTCCCCACTTCATCCTTTTCGTTATACACCCCGCTTTTCTTGTTTACATTGTCTAAACGGTAGCTATAGGGTACGTTATTTTGTGTTTTCTTTCATGTATTTTTTTGGCTATTTTAGGAGGCCTTAGCTGTCTTCATCATATATAGTTAGTTCATTTCGCTTAATGAATAAAGTAGATAGCTTGCTACCTAGTTCTCAAAAAAAAAAAAAAAAAAAAACCTCTTTCATCGCCACTAACTTTTCTTATTTGCCCTTAAATCAAATGCACGAAAAATATTTTGACTTTTGGTCTTTTCAAATATATCCTCTACCGTCACCAACATTTCTTATTTGTCCTTAAGTTAAGGGCAAAATTGGTATTTTAATTATTTTAACTGTGATAGATATTTAACTCATATTTAACCCAAGTTAACCTAACGGGTGGTAATTAATTGTATGGGTATTTTAGAATAATTAACAGAGGAACATATTATGAGAGGTATATTAAAAAGAAAAAAAAATAGAAATAAATGAGATATTTTCGAAGTTTTGAAGGGTATATAGACAATGATCCCTTTATTCAATAATCAAGACAATTAGCACGTAGAAGGTGCTAAAAATATATGTATCACACATTCAATTAATTGTAGCTTTTATCTGCTCACATAGTTGCTTAGCGATCTTAGAAGGTACGTATATACTGCAACATAATATTGATAACTCAAATCACTCACAAGCTACCACCATACAACGCTAAATCAATAATCAATTGTATATATTCTGACATATTAAGCTGATACCTATAAAGGTAGTACTTAATTTGAACGGTGTATTGGAGGATCAATGGTAAACCTCAATGATACAACGTATGCCTAATGTGTGAACGATCTTATACTCCTTGTACCCTGCATTAGTGAATATTTTGCTCCATTCACTCTCACTTCTCTCTTTCCCTGGAGTTGCAACCATCATGTGTATATCAAAGAAAAGTTGTGTTTCGTCGAACTCAAAACATGTACTTCCTTTACCCATCACGATATCGATGATAATAACTTTCCCTCCTTTTTCCTTTGGAGGAACGGCCTCCTTGCAGTGTTTTAGTATCTTCACGCAGTCCTCGTCGCTCCAGTCATGTAAGATCCACTGTATTTAAGTAACAATATGCATATATAAATTGCTTAACATCATTGCCGCCCCTATTCTGGAAGCATCTGAATACGTAAATAAGCAAAGCAAAACTGGTGCAAAGTACTTCGAATTGGGTTGACCCAATCATTTCCGGTCAACTTTGCCTCTCCTATGGAAACAACAGTACTGTTCTAAGCTTTTTCAAACTATTTTAATTATTAGACGGTGAGTTTTCATCATCTTATATAATTGTACGTACGAATCTCAAATCAACATTTATGGTCTCACTATGAAACAATATTCCCTATTAAATTTAATTTTGACGTAAAATATTGCCTAAAATATAGGTCATTTTGAATTGATTGTCTGATTTTTTTGAAATTTTTATTTGTACTACTTAATCTTTAAATTTATTCGATTTAAGTGAGACAAAAACATGATAACTTTAAAATCTAAAGTAATTTATATTTACAAAATTTAATTAATATATTTTATATAATTTTAATAATATATAAATTTATTAAAGTAAGTAATTGTACGTTAATTGTACCAACTTTTGATTGATCATACCTTGAGAAGTGCTGCATCTGCGGGAGGAACAAATCCAAACATATCTCCTCCCACATAAACTATTTTCCCATTTTCCTCCTTCAACCCTGCAACGACTTGTGGAAGATCGAAAACAGTGCAGTGTACGTGTGGGAACGCGCCGGCGATTGCCCGCGCCATCATGCCTGTGCCGCCTCCCACGTCCACCACCGACTGCAACCCCCGGAACATGTTCGCGCACTCCGTCACAGCTAGTTCGCCCGTCAACCGTGCGTCGCTCGCCATCCCCTCGTTAAGGCGGTCGCTGAATCCTGCATTCTTGTCGGCGAACGTCCACACGCAGTCTCCGTGCGCTATTTCGAAGGCGGTCGACGCCTCCGAAACCACTGGCTAAAGCTATGCCACGGCAGCGTGAACGTGCGGTCGAGCACAGCGAGAAGAAACGGTGAAGCAGATGCATTGCTTCCCTTTAAAAGAAGGGCAGAATTGATAGTGGGGAGGAAGAGTTCGTCCCTCTCACCATCGCCGACGTCGCCCTTCTCGCTCTGCTGACAAGTGAAGAATCCCGAGTGCACGAGGAGACGCATCAGGCGGCGCAAGTCATCGATACGGGTCGACGGAATGGGCAGCTTGTTCGCCAGCTCACGAAGGGAGATTGGCTCGCCGGCGTTCGAGTGGACGGCGTCGGGGATGCCGAGCTCCACAGCACACTTTAGGGACATGGATTTTATGAAGCTAAAAATGTGGTTCCACACATGGGATTGAGCATGTAACAAATCCTTTGATTCTACCATGAATTCCATAGCACTAATTAATCTTAGTTTCTAAGGGTTTGTCTAGCTAGCTTGCGTATTGATGGGCTCTTATTGGAGTTTAAATAGCCAAAATAAATTGAAAGATATATGATCTGTGGCATCACCTACAGTACTGAACGGTTTGGTACGTAAGAGCCGAAAATAATAGGCACCTGCAAAAAATCGTTCCATCAAAAGCAGTAGTTTCATTTGATTTGTAGCAAGAGTTTAATATGGAATAGAATAATTTCCCATCATTATTATTATTATTATTATTATTTTTTAGAGATAGGTAGCACGCTACCCGCTTCGTTTATTTCATTTAAATCATTAAAAATCAATCAACCTAATTAACTTGGGTCTCGTCAACCACGACCAAGCTTCGCCACTCGCTTCATGACCGTCGGTAATTTCCCATCATTATTGCCCCCAGTGATATATACTTTGGTTTGTACGGGATCGAGCACGTTTTAACCGTTTTGATCTTTTACAATTGCTTAATTAATTCCAGGAGATGTACATGTATTAATAATTATATTGTTATGTCTTTTTGTGCATGACTCGATTGTCACTACCTAATAGGGAATTCACCAGATGATTTGAGGGAGCAGGACACATGATGTAATTAATTATGTACGTAATAAGATATCGGATGTGAAATTTTAATTAATGAAATTAAGAATTATTTATAAACAATAAAAATGCTAGCCGCTAACGTTGCTTTATGTACAGTTTGAATAGAAATATTTATTTTGTTGCTAAGATTTAGCAATAGCTTGGAAAACGGTTTTTGCTAAATTTGTTGCTTATAATTTGGTAACAAATTTTATGAGTTATAGCAATAACGTACTACGCCTATTCCCATATCGCTAACATTAATAGCGGCATTTGTTTATGCTGCTAGCAACATATATATGCTATTTGATGATGCCTGTTCCCATATCGCTAATATTAATAGCTGATTTTAAAATTAATGCTGACAATCCCTATCTTATTACGTACATCCGCTATTAATATTAGCGATATGGGAATAGGGATTGTCAGCATTAATTTTAAACTTAATATTACGTACATAATTAAAATTAATATTACGTACATAATTAAAATCCGCTATGGGAACAACATAACTCTTGGGGCCAGTTTGGTTCGAGTTATCTTGGTAGGATTACAGTAAATGTGTTTGGTTAATCCGCTATGTAATCTAGTCGTTAATGTAGCATTACAAATCGAGCAGGATTATATCGAAAATATTAACGAGAGGGGGTCGTGTATCTTGCATTAATGAAACCCGATAATACTACATATTATATAAAATGACAATTTTACCCTCCAACAACCCTATAAAATGACAAGTTTACCCTCCAACAACCCTAAATCTAATTAAAAACATTATTTTCATCTCTCTCTCTCCTTCTCCCTCTCTCTCGCATGCCATTTTCTCTCGCTCTCTCTCGCACGCCATTTCCACGAGAGAAGTACATTGAAATCGCCCAACAAAGTCCAGGTCCTAGAAGAAGGTGCGTTGATGGACCGAAGTTCTTGGAAGAAGTCGACTTTGAGGTTAGCAGCTGTGGGACCATAAACATTGGTGATAAAAAAAGTAGCTCCGTCAACTTTTCTTTTGAGCAAAACGGTCAGTGTGAAAGCTCCCTTCCATTCTTGAGCACACTCAAAAAGAGACGAGTTCCAAGCAGTTAATAAGCCCCCTTTAGTCCCGTCTGCGTCTCGAGCTCGAAAATCAAAGAGTTGAAATCCACAAAAGGAGCAAAATTTATCGATAGAAGTAGAAGATAATTTTGTCTCTTGAAGGGAAACAACACAGCATTTGCAATGTCTGAGAAAAGACTTAACGAGCGTACATTTGGAAGGATCATTAAGCCCGCAAACAATCCACGTTAAGAAGCGAAAGAGTCTATTTCTGGCCATAAAGAGGGAAAACACAACCCAGTGACAACGACGAGGACGTATACCTTACACTCTCGTCGTGATCCGCCCAGGTTCACCCATGCATGCGTCGGAGGCAGCATAGCCCGCATCTTTTAGTTCCCCTGGTTTCGCACAGTCAGCATCCGAAATACCACATATTGTCTTGATGAGTAAAATTTCTTCGGAGGTAAGAGGAAGCGTCTGATCTCTCTTTAGTAATGTTTCACACCCATGTATTCCTTCAAGCTTGGACGCTGCTTCCCACGGGCGGCTTGCTGCAACGCAGGTTGGACCGCCGAGGTGGTAGAAGAAGAGGAGGAAGAAGCACCAGCAGTCCGGGCGATCTTGGAAGCGAAATTTGACATCTTAACCTTTTTGCACATTAAAGCTTGGGCTTTTTGAAGAGAAATCTTCCTGCCTCCATTGTATTTAGCCTCGAG
This sequence comes from Aechmea fasciata, assembly GCA_025177825.1. Taxonomy (NCBI): domain Eukaryota; kingdom Viridiplantae; phylum Streptophyta; class Magnoliopsida; order Poales; family Bromeliaceae; genus Aechmea; species Aechmea fasciata. Next base: position 3,122,939 of record CM045926.1, read on the forward strand.
TCGAAGGCTGCACTTGTAGTTCAGGAGTTTTCCGGTGCGTGGTAAGCTTAGGGGCTTTGGGATAGCGCCCACGTTGGAATCCGGATTCACCAGGGGCATCTCAACATGCATAGTCGAGCCCGGAAGAACAATGGGTTGTAGCCCAGCGTGGCATCCAGAGGATGGAGGCAAAGGCCAGTGCCCAGTGGGTGGGGGCAAAGGCCCAGCAGGAAGGGTGGACTCCGTGGTGGGGCTTTGTGGTCCCACCGGAAGTTGTAGCCCAGCGTGGCCTCCAGTGGGTGGAGGCAAAGGCCCAGCAGCAACCGAGGGCTCCGTGGCGGGAGGCCCCCCGTGGGCCCCAGCTGGAGGAGGCGAAGGCCCAGCAGGAAGGGTGGACCGTTGTGGCCCTACTGGAAGTTGCAGCCCACCGTGGGCCCCCGCGGGTGGAGGCGGAGGCCCAGCAGGAAGGGTGGGCTCCATGGTGGGATGTTGAGGTCTCACAAGTAGTTGTAGCCCACCGTGGGCCCCAGCGAGAGGAGGCGAAGGCTCAGAAGGAGGGGTGGGCTCCATTGTGGGACGTTGAGGCTCCACATGAAGCCGCACCCCGCTGTGGGCCCCGCAGGATTGTGGCACCCGCATCCGAGATGGATTTCGAAGCCACTAGCGGTAATGGACCGTTTGAATTTGAACTCACTTTTCCGACCGGCCTCCAATGCCGCCGGTGACATACACCATCTGAGGGAGGTCCATCTGAGGGAGGTCGGTGTCGGACCAAGTGAACTCGTCGCTCGGCTCTCGAGAATGACCTTGCTGGGGAACAGCAGGGCGGTCCTAATCTCCTCCGAAGGCAGGAATAGATTCAAACCCAGTTTGCCCGATGAACTCTTCTTGTGCTTCTAAGGAGACGATGCCCAGATGCTCATCAAGGTCTTCCCCGAGTAGAATGGGATAAGCCTCCTCAGAAGACTCGATCTCGATGGTAACAACGAACCGTCTTCTTTTATTTTTTCTTTTATTTTTTAAATTATGTTCTATTCAAGTTTATTTTTACTACTCTATCCTCTGATGCCCACTATTTTAGCTATGAATTTGCTTACAGCCACTATTCTTTGAATTTTCCATATTACTGTTCTTTTCTCTATTAATGCCTTCTTTTTTCATTTCTTTTAGGCGAATGATGACATTAAAGAAAAGAGCACTAAGAACAGTGCATGGAGCATAATCCTATTTTCTTTTTTCTTTTTTTTTGATGTTGTATTTTGATTTTTTCTAATGCATATAATGCTACTTTATAGGGTTTTTTTTTCTGTACTTCTTAAGTTATAATTCTTTAAAATCTTTAAATTTTAATATATATATATATATATATAGAGAGAGAGAGAGAGAGAGAGAGTTTTGCTAGAATACTATAAGTAGTAAACGGCTCGGTTTACTACAGATTTGTTTTCGATTATAAAGCTTCCAAATTGATGATCGGCACCGTTAAACATCATCTAAATTATTTAAACTATATGAATATCAAATTTCACACATTTTCGATATTGTTGACTTGCCCATCAAGTGAACAGAAAAATAAATGTTTGGGAATGAATATCTTTCAAACAGTGATGATACAATTTTTATATTTGAGATTTAGTGTCTAGATCTTATTTTAAATACTTTAAAGAATTTTCTAACAAAAATTTATTTAATTTGAACTCTTCTATACTGTTAAACGAACAAACGCACCATATCGGCCATTAAAATTATAAATTTTGTGACCCTTTAATCGTTAAATTAGTGATGCCAAAAAAATCATGAAATTTAATTTCTAGATAATTTAAATGGTTTAGATCATGTTCAACGGTGCCGATCGTCGATTTGAAAGCTTTATCATAAAAAACAAATCGTTCTTACTACCGATAGTAGCCCAGTCATGCTCTCTCTCTCTCTCTCTCTCTCTCTCTCTCTCTCTCTCTCTCTCTCTCTTTATATATATATTTTCGACATCATTTGCCTAATGTAACGACCCAGCCCACTAGCAACAATAACTCGTTGGGCCCAACCGCCGGCCCAAAATGCTTAAGCCCAGTTATTATTATTAGTGTCCAAGTCCCATATAAACCCAATGACAAATCAATTCCCATTCGATGTGGGACTATTATTGGAGTGTCAGGGCCTCGTCAGTCCAATCACACACACAGTCCAAGATCACCAGGCTATGTGAGACTCATCTGGCTAGCCCGTCATCCAGAGCCTGGCTCAGCCAAGACTCGCCACACATGTCCAGCTGGTGAACCGGCTCTGATACCAAATGTAACGACCCAACCCACTAGCAACAATAACTCGTTGGGCCCAACCACCGGCCCAAAATGCTTAAGCCCAGTTATTATTACTAGTGTCTAAGTCTCTTATAAACCCAATAAGAACCCCATTCCCATCCGATGTGGGACTATTGGGGTGTCACAAACTCCCACCGTTAAGGCCCTGACGTCCTCGTCAGTCCCAGTGTAGAGACCTGAAAATTCAGCTGAGACTTGTTCGGCAGCTCTGGAGAGTGTCGGGACAAGTCTAGGTTGCGTGGGCGCGAATGGACGCCTAACGGGCCCCCTGGGGAACACGAGAGCAGCATGTACTTGAGAGATCTGCGAAATTGCAGATTTCTGTGAGTTGTACCGGTACAGATTGGTTGCTATACCGGTACAGATTGATGGCTATACCGGTACAAAATGGGATTTGTACCGGTACAGCCCGGCAGCATGGCTCAGTTTGACTTTTTGAGCCCTTTGTCCCCCTCTCTACTTTAGCCCATGCCTTTTATACTGCAGAGTGAAAGAGAGAGGAGCTGCTGCTGCGTTCTTCTTCTTCTTCTTCGTTGCAGCCAGAGGGAGAGAGAGAGAGAGAGAGGAAGCTCGAGAGAAGCCCGAGCTTCGTCGACGACGCGCCGACGCGTGGTTTCCGCGGGTTTTCGACGACGAGACGCTGCGAGGGTGCTAGGCGCGCGTGCGAGATCTCTGTCCTCGACCCAGCGACGGGCGTGGGGTGTTTTCTGAGGTGAGTTGACCCTCGACAACCCTCCGTTTACCTCGAAGCTCCTTGATTTTCGAAGTTGCTGCCGCCGTGCCGTGGTGCGGCGTCGACGTTTAGTGTTTTGACTCGTGCTCGTGTAGGAGACTCGGAATCCGGCGAAATCTGCGGCGTTGGATCCGTGACTTCCGGACGATTCCAGCGACACCTTACTTGCCGGATTTGGATCAGGGTTTGCCACTGTCGGAACCATGATTACCGAGCCGCTGTTTTTCGGAAAATTCGAAGTCGAATTGCCGTTTTCCGGCGTCGACCGTCGGCACTTTGGCTGATTCTCCGCGCGAGTGGTCGGATCGCGTCAAGACTTGCGCCGTTGGATTCCCGATCGCGAGGCGAAGATTTCGACACCAAAATCGCTGAATTTGGACAAGGTTAGCTTAGTTAACTTTAAGCTTTTCTCACCAGCTTTTCGGACGAATTCGCGAGCGTGAGCGTTTTGGGTGGCTTCTTCGCAGCGGAGGACCTCGGCACTTATCGGATCAGCGGAGGTGACCGAGGAGGACCTTTGACCCATCCTCGCCGCTGTGGATTCGAGAGGTGGGTTTACATCGGATTTCAGTCTAAGTACAATAGTCGACATGTATAGTAGTATGTTCATGATAGCCGTAGCTCGAATTCATGGAATTGCATATTGAATATCTGAATTTGGAGCATGCTTAGCGATTAATATTTTATACTTGTTGGACTTGGCTTTGACTTAGGAGAAAACCCCGAATTGATCGTCATTATATACATTGCCGGATTTAGCTCTATGATCCGTGTTTTCGCGGTATCGTCGCGGGTTTCTGCGATGGATACTTGGGGTAGTGTATACCGTTACGGGGTGTCGGGGCGCCGTCGGACCGGACGGTGGGCCCAAAGTCTGCAGTTACAGGTTTGGCCGGTGAGGGCCCGATTGAGCTCGACAGAGCTACGCCGCATACTCGGTTGGGTAGCTCCCGAGTGCCGCTCCGGAGTTTGGGCTTGTGCTTTCGCGTTGGTGTCGGGTAGTGCGGTGGGACTTGCTCTCCACCGAGGCTTGGAGTGGGGGGGTAGTGTATAGTCACAACCGGCACGGGACGGGTGTGTTCACGATCCCGAGGACGGGTGGGTTCACGGTCCCTTGCAGTTAGATGCCGGTGTTTGGAGTCCGTAGGGGTAGTTTTGAGCTTGATAGCTTAGTGACTTGTAGTTTGTAGAGAGTTTCAGCTTTCTTTTCTTCTATCTTGCTTACCCTGTAGACTTAGTGGGTGGACCGATGTTGTTTAGGGCGGCACCCACTGAGGACTACTTGTTTCATAGTAGTTCTCACACCCTCTTTCTTCCACCCTTGTTGCAGGGCCTTCGCCTTCGGCTGCTGCTCCTCCTGAGTCGGACCGCGGGAAGGGCGTGGCGAGCTAGAGCCTACCCTTCGAGTTCTGTGCTAGAGGACTTCCACTGCAGGTAGTGATAGTTTTGTTTTGGCTTTCCACTTTTGTACATACAGTTGAACTCGCTGGAGCGAGTAGCGTTGTTTCTGATTACTTGTATGTATATAAAGTTTGTTTTTCCCTACCTGGGTGTTTATATTTTATTTCAGCTCTATGCTACTGTTTGTGGCATTGTATGTTATTACAGGTACAGCTACGCTTCGTATACAGAAGAAATTCTTTTGTATACGGCGGATTTGTCGGCGTGCCCGGTGAATATACAACCCGGGGCGTGACACCCAGACTCACAAGTACCAGGCGATGTGAGACTCGTCTCGCTAGCCCGTCATCCAGACCCTGGCACAGCCGAGACTTATCTCACACTTCCGGCTGGTAATTGGCTCTGATACCATCTGTGACGCCCCAACTTCCCAGGGGGTCACCCATCCTAGGACTACTCCCGTCCTAGCACGCTTAACTCTCTTAACCTCTTGGGCCTTGCCACCACCCAAAATGCTTAAGCCGGGTTAAGAGTTTTAGCCCTATTATATCTCATATATAAAACTATCGGGGGTCTCACAATCTCCCCTCCTATAAGCCCTGACGTCCTCGTCGGGCTTTAGACTCACAAGTACCAGGCGATGTGAGACTCGTCTTGCTAGCCCGTCATCCAGACCCTGGCTCAACCGAGACTCATCTCACACTTCCGGCTGGTAATTGGCTCTGATACCATCTGTGACGCCCCAACTTCACAGGGGGTCACCCATCCTAGGACTACTCCCGTCCTAGCACGCTTAACTCTCTTAACCTCTTGGGCCTTGCCACCACCCAAAATGCTTAAGCCGGGTTAAGAGTTTTAGCCCTATTATATCTCATATATAGGACTATCTGGGGTCTCACACCTAATGATCGAAGGGTTTCAAAATTTGTAATTTTAATGGTGGATAAGAGACTTTTTTCTCGTTTAACGGTGTAAAGATATCCAAATCAATTAAATTTTTGTTAGAAAATTTTTTAAACTATTGAAAAAAAGATCTATACTCTTGATCTTGATTACAAGACTTCTATCATCATTTTTTTAAAGAATATTTATTTTCAACCATTCTTTTTCTGTTCACTAGATGGATAAAAGAACAATATCGAAAGTGCGTGAAATTTGATTTATAGGTAGTTTAAATGGTTTAGATCATATTTAACGGAGCCGATCGTCAATTTGGAACTTCTATCATCGAAAACAACTCGATAGTAAAATGCTCCGTTTACTATCGAAAGTATTCTAGCTCAACTCTATATATATATATATATATATATGAGTAGTAGAGCCCTACTACTCATAAGTTGTTTTCGATGATAGAGCTTCCGAATCGACGATTCACTTCGTTAAATATGATATAGAGTATTTAAAACTTCTAGAAAACAAATTTCGTAATTTTTCGAAATCATTTACCTATCAAAAGCTCACAAAATTGATAATTTTTAACGGCCGATATGGGATACTTGGTAGTTTAACGGTGTAAAAGAATTGAAATAGGTTGAATTTTTGATAGAAAATTCTATTCACTACCTAGATAAAGATCAATAACTCTGATCTTAAATTGAAGGATCCGATCATCTATTTTTAGGACATCGTTCGATTTCTATTGCTCATATTATGCCCATTTGATGGACTTTATTATGATTTTGAAAAATTACGAAATTTATTTTCTAGAAGTTTTAAATACTCTAGATCATATTTAATCTGAGTGGATCGTCGATTCTAAGCTCTATCATCGAAAACAACTTATGAGTAGTAGGGCTCTACTACTCATAATAGTATAGTAGCCCTACTCATATATATATATATATATATATATATATATATATATATATATATATATATATATGTATAGAGTCCGGCTGCTATGCTATCAATAGCACGGAGGTCTCCGTGCTACCAAGTTTTCCACCGTTAGATTCACCCGTTTGATGATTTTCACCCGTTAGATCATACTATTCAACCAACCACCCACTTAACCCTAGGGGACCCACATCATCCTAACCGTATATCTCTCAATCCAACGGCCAAAAACTTGGTAGTACAAATGACTTGGTGCTATTAATAGCATAGTAGCCTAGTTCTATATGTATATATATAATATATATATATACATATATATATATATATATATATATATATATAGTTGAGCTAGAATACTATCGATAAGAAGCACTTTTGCCATCCATTTGTTTTTGATGATGAAGCCTCCAAATTGACGATCGGCATCGTTGAGCATGATCTATACCACTTGAAGTATTTAGAAATTAAATTTCAAATCTTGTCGATATCATTTGCCGAATGATCAAAGGGTTTCAAAATTTGTAATTTAATGGTCAATATGAGGCGTTTTCTCGTTTAATAGCGTAAAGATATCCAAATCAATTGAATTTTTGATAGAAAATTCTTTAAACTATTTAAAACAAGAACTATACTCTTGATCTTGATTACAAGTCTCCTATCATCATTTTTTTAAGAATATTTATTTTCACTGCTCATTTTTGTGTCCACTCGATGGATAAGAGAACAATATCGAAAATGTATGAAATTTGATTTCTAAATACTTCAAATGGTATTGATCATGTTCAACGATGTCGATCATCAATTTGGAGTCTCCATTATCGAAAACAAATGGGTGGCAAAGCTTTGCTATCGATAGCATTCTAGCTCAACTATATATATATATATATATATATATATATATATATATATATATATATATATATATATATATATATATATATATATATATATATATATATATATATATATATATATATATATATATATATAGGTAACTCTCATCCGCCGCAAAGCGCGGTCTCTACACTAGTGCTACGTACATTATTACAGGGACTTCTTTGGACTCTTCCAATATAATTCACTTCTATCCCATCATTGTGGACAAGCAAGTAAAAATAACTGGAATATACATTAATTAATAGTGATATATAGTTGACAAATAAATGTCAAGTATGGACGAAGAAGAAGTCAGTAGAAAAAAATCTTAATCATTATCTCATGTAATTTGATTCTTCTTCACTTTTGATAAATATTCCTAAATTAGAGATGCAACGCATGGTTGTTTGTCAAGTTGGGACAAAGTATTACATAGTAGAGTCCATCTCCATACCATACTTTTATGACTACATAGACCTTTGTATTTGTAAGTCATTTTTAACGGAGCTTCGACATTGCTAATTCATACTATTAAATATGATTTATAATATTTAAAATATTTAGAAATCAAATTTCTTATTTTAAAGCCCTCTATTTAGTTCTCTTTGCATACGGATCCTCTAGTTTGAAAATTCTCATTTTTTATATACGAAATAATTTTTTTTTGCATGTTGTCCATTTTTTACTATTTTATTAAACTTATATTTTGGCCCATCCGGTTCACAGTTTCTTATATAAAACTAACTCACATGTGTTTTTTACACATAAGTCCCTTTAGCTGCGAAATTCTATACTTTGACACATCTATACAATACACTATTTGACACTCTAAGACCACGTGGCGCCCTCTCATTACCCCTCTCTCTTTCTCTCTCTCATATGTTTCTCTCTCTTTCCCTTCTCTCTCTCCCTTCCGGAAGCATCTTCCTCCCTCCCTCTCTATCTCATACAAAATCCTATAAAATTTTACAAAATCTTTCTCTCTCTCCTATGTTTCTCTCTCTTTCTCTTCCCTATGTTTCTCTCTCTCATTCCCTTCCCGAAGCATCTCTCTCCCTTTCTCTCTATCTCATATACAAAATCCAAAAAAATCTTTCTCTCGTTCTCTCTCTCGCCTATGTTTCTCTCTCTTTCTCTCCACTATGTTTCTCTCTCATTCCCGAAGCATCTCTCTCCTCTCTCTCTATCTCATACACAAAATCTACCCTAATCATCTCTCCCTCTCTCTCTATCTCATACACAAAATCCATAAAAATCTCCCACTCTCTCTCCATCTCATACAAAATCCTATAAAATCTTACAAAATCATTCTCTCTTTCTCTCTCTCCTATGTTTTTCTCTCCCATTCCCTTCCCGAAACATCTCTCTCTCCCTCTCTCTATCTCATACACAAAATCCATAAAATCTTATAAAATCTTTTCATATCCTTCCTCTTATTCTCTCTCTTCCTTACCCTCCCCCACTCCATCTCTCTTACAAAATCCTATAAAATCTTACAAAATCTTCTCCTCTCCCTCCTACTACTCTCTATCTCTCTCTTATCTCTCTTTCTTACTTCATCTCTCCATCATCTCATATTCTATAAAATTTTTAAAATCTTCTCTTCTTCCTCCTACTTTCTCTCTCTTCTCTTCTTCCTCCTACTCCCTCTCATACCGGATATCTCAATTATATCATATCATATAAAATCTTACACAATCTTCTCAAAATGTTTCTAATACTTTCTCTATTTTGATGGAACGAGTACGAAAAGATCTCGCATGCGAAGCTGCAGAGTTGCATGCGGAGGAGCGATAGGGAGAAACTGTCGGTCGAGGCAGCAACAATGGCAACAGTTGAATTTTCTAATAAATTAACAAATTCTCGATATAGAGTCAGCGACTGCTATGATAATAAATGAATTCGACAAAATAATTTTAATATTTTTGGTTTTATGGAACATCTATATGAATACTAATTAAATGTATTATTATACTTAGATTTCTTATAACTTATATAAGAATACTCTAATCGGCATTTTGGATATATTTCTTTTGCTTATATCTTCTTCAATCTTCAATTCTTAATAAGTATATATAATAATTAATTAAAATAATACTTACCCGCTGCGAAGCGCGGGCCCTATACTAGTTAAATTAAAATCTCACTTTCTACATAAAAGCTTTGTTTTATCAATTTCTCTCTCAACCAATTAGAATCTCTAAAATATCACTTTATTGGGCAAAATTATATGACAATCTCATAATAAATTAAAACAACACCAATTATTATTTATTAAAAATTATCAAGTTACATATATAATTAATAATGTCCCATCTTTGTGAAAATTACAAAAAAAAATTCAGATTCTACAGTGGTGTGACAATTCCATTTGGGATGGGTTCTGGTGGGAAATGCTAAACAGATCAGAACAGAAGGGGTAGTCCTCCGCCTCTGCCTCCAACTGTACTTCTGCCATAGATTAGGGTAGATTATGCGCAAATTATTTTTTTTCCCTTAATTTTGGCTCCTACTTTATGCCCTATTCGCAGAGCTAGCGAGAGCTCCATCAACCTAGATTCGTACGTTTTTATTTAAAGTTAAAAATAGGCTACCGTTCATTTAAATTTGTATTATTGACTTATCAATAATATTCTTTATTGAAAAAAAATTCTCTCAAATACATGCACTTGTAACATATCATTTAGAAAAAGAAAGATGAAAGATTCAACAACCAATGCAAGCGCAAAAATTGTGCTAAATATTCCACACTTAATTATGAACTTTTATTTTCCCGTACAACGTACTGTTTGGGCAACACATTTCATTATAATAGTACTAGATGAGTCGGATTTTCAATGTGATATCAATTGAATACTAAGTCTATAACATGTAAAGGCGCTAATAAATTGCCATGCATCCAATAAAAGTGACCCACCATCGATCAATTACATTCTAATAAATAAACTTATATATACTACATATCGGTACTAGCTAGTTGTTATAGTGGAGAATTTGAGGATCAATAATAAACCTCAATAACAGACCGTAAGCCTAATGCATTGAGTACTATCTTATACTCCTTATAACCTGCATCAGTAAATATCTTGCTCCATTCTTTTTCATTTCTCTCTTTTCCTGAAGTTAGAACCATCATGAGCATATCAAAGAAAAGTTGTTTTTCCTCGGCCTTGAAATGCTCACTCTCCCTACTGCTCATCACCATGTCAATGATAATAACTTTACCTCCCTTTTCTTTCGGAGGAACGGCCTCCTTACAACGTTTTAGTATCTTCACACAGTCCTCATCATTCCAATCATGTAAGATCCACTGTAAGATGTTAAATAATAATTAATTTGTATACTTGAATAAGCTATCATCTTTAATTAGAGAAGTAATTTTGACATTAAAATAAGGTAAAGTGTACGAACTAATTTAGTCCCCATACGATACATCTTAATTAGTCTCTAACGACACGCTAAATGTACAGAAGCCTGATATATATTTGAACCCCTTTTACGTTTGCTCCGTTTCTAATTTACTCTCTTACATACATTAAGTAGCCATTTGATTGGATATAGTTACAAAAATAGTATAATTAGAAATACATATAACTGTAAATACTACAGACATAACCACGTCTAGTTTGTTTGATTTTATACAGTTGTAACTACTGCAGTTATATTTATCTGTTTGGTAGTCTTTTTGAGAGATTAATTTGTATTTGTAATTTTGTCAATTTTTAGACAAAAAGATTAGATTACCTCTTCTAAGTATAACATAATCATGTTTTAATTATTAATTAAGACTTTTATATCTATATATAATTTATATATTATAAAATTATGTATGAGTTTAATAAATTTTAAATGCAAATATATTACAGATTTGTTCAAAAATAAGAAGAAGATATTATTAAACTAGCAGACTGAAATAAAAGAAGCGTGTAGAAAAAATTTATTGAACTTAACAAATATTATCAAACCCTATTAGATTTCATAAATAGATATTTTTTAAAAAAAAATGAACTGTAAGAAAAAAAAAAAATCATACTTTGTTTATTTTTTTAATAGGTGAGCCGACTCCGTCCCAACTGCAGTAGTTGGTACTGTATCGTGTAGATGCAACTGCAGCAATTTAGTACGTATAACTATACCAAACCAAATAAAATTTAATAGATGCATATATTTCCAACTATATACTGTTGTAGGTAATTTGAGAAAGTTATATAGTATTCTTAGTTGGATAAAATCGATTTTGTAGACAAAAATATTTTTCTAAGACCAAAATACCCTTTAAAAGGTACTTGGTGAATGATACCTATGCGTGAATAGTAGGTCGCCTCTAGAATCATATTACATTTCCACTATCTATTTACAAAAATAAATGGTCAAGATTTACATAGTGTATTGAAAGATTACTCGGCTATAGAGCTTTTAAAAACATACAAAAACACTAGGGCGTGTTTGGTTCGAAGTCGAATCTAATCGAATCCGAATCGAAATAAGCTGGAATCGGAATCGGAATGACTTATTACCTAATTTTGTTTGGTTCATCACTTGAATCGGGATCGAAATAAATCATTTCCATTGTTGATGTTTGGTTTAGGTAGATATAAAAAAAGTAATTAATCAAATTAATATACTAACTTTATCTTTATAATTAATATATTAATTTAAATGCAAACTAAAAATTAAATATTAAAAATTTACATCAAAATTTTGAAATAATATCAAAATTTTTAATCTATTTTTTAAAAAAATTAAACTTTGATGTTGAGTGGATAATTCAAAATATAAAATTAAATTGTGATTTATTTAAATTCAAACTTAAAATTACAATTTAAAATTTATTTTGAATTCATAAATTTAATTTAAATTTTAAATAAAATTTGAATAAAACTCTAATAAATTTAATTTTAATTTTAATTTTAATTTTTAATTCAAGTTCAAATAAAATCTAAAATTATATATTTAATTTTTAAATTTAAACTCATATTTTAATTAAAAAAATTTAAAAAAATATCTATTCCATCCATATTCAACTTTCAATGCGGACTCCTAGGCCGGATTCGAAAAATAGGCGATTGAGCGATTTTCATTCAACTCGGAAATCGGAATCGGAATGGGGCTCTCACGTAGCAAACACCTATAAACGGATTTGTCCATTCCGATTCCGATTCTAAGATAAAAAAGAAGCAAACCAAATACGTCCTAAGTGTTTGTAAGTTTTCTACCATTAAATTGTTAAATCATACTATCCAACCAACCACCCATTCAATCTTAACGAACCACTCTCATACTAAAAGTTCAATTCTCTCTCTCTCTCTCTCTCTCTGTATATATAAAACTTTATTATTTTGTTCGTACCTTGAGTAGGATAGCATCTGCGGGAGGAATGTACTCAAACATATCTCCACCTACAAAAGCAATCCTCCCATTTTCTTCACTCGTCAAGCCTTCAACTACATGCGGAAGGTCAAAAACGGTGACCTGCACCTGCGGAAGGGCTTTAGCAATTGCTCGCGCCATCGTGCCTGTGCCGCCTCCGACGTCCACCACCGACCGCAACCCGCTGAACGTGTCTATGCACGCGCTTGCGACCAGTTTGCCCACCAGACTGGCGTCGCTCGCCATCCCCTCGTTAAAGGAGTCACCGAAACTCGCATTTTGGTTTGTTACTCCCCAGACGTGATCTCCGTGAGCTATTTCAAAGGCGGTCGGCACGTTTGATTGCCGAAACCACTCGCCAAGGCTGTACCATGGCAACGTAAGTATCCGGTCGAGCATGGCAAGCACGAACGGCGAAGCACCAACGTCACTTTCCTTCAAAAGGAGGGAAGAGTTGACGGTTGGGAGAAAGAGCTCCACGTCCCTCTCACCGTCGGCATCGCCGTTCTCAATCTTCTGACAAGTGAAGAAGCCGGAGTGCACGAGGAGGCGCATCAGGCGGCGCAGGTCATCAATACGGGTCGGCGGAATGGACAGCTTGTTCGCCAGCTCGCAGAGCGAGACAGGCTTGCCGCCGTTCGAGTGCACTGCGTCGGGGATGCCGAGCTCCACGGCACATTTTAGGGACATTGAATTTATGAAGCTAAAAATGTGGTTCCACACATGGGATTGAGCTTGTAACAAATCCATAGATTCTACAGCGTATTCCATATATATAGCTATGTTGGTACGAAAGATATCTCTCGCAGTAATATGAAACTGCACTTAATTTGCCTAGCTTGTGGATTATATGGGACTCTTGTCGCTCCTTAAATAGCCAAAACAAATTGAAAGGCTTTTGATCTTCAGCATCAGCTACAGAGGTATGAGAACAAATAAAAATTGACAAATAAAAATGAGCATACGTACGTAAGTTGTTCCCCGTGAAAAATGTGTTGTTTATCTTATTTTTGCGCTCGTCTAGCTATTGGCGGTCACAATAGTGTGAGATCGAATGCCAATCTATTAATTTAGTCAGTAACCAAAGCACCAACCAATTTCATTGGACTGTAATGGTCGAAGAATTAATCATTCGAATAGATTTAAAGACTTTTTCATTCATACAAATTTTTTGCGTTTAATTTTTACAAATGATTTATGTTCGCCAATCTTTCTATTGGCTCTTTTATCAATATTGCACATGGCATGATTTGCCACATGAATTGATAGAAGGACCATGGGTATATAAATGTAAGCGGATGTCCAACATAAAAATTGAACATATATAGAACCTCTTTAAAGGAAGGGACCTAACACCATATCAATCACATATATATATAGTGACTTGCACTACCAGTGCATATATGAACATTAATTTCCTAATATTTGTTTGTCTTCGGACGTTGGTCAGTATACGTTGTCACAACAATTGTAACTTACTCGTGCTCCATTCATAGAGAGTCCATGGATCCATGATTTGTCTCATTATTTAAGTTAGATATGTAGTCCAATTTTTAATTAAATAACAAAGATTGTACCTTTAGGATGGAAAAATTAATCAACTATCCTAGTGCAAGTTGTAAAGAGCTCGATAGTTGATAACTTAATTAGGTCCCAAATTTGAAGTTTGGTTGATTCATATTTTCAGCTAAATTTATTTTGATAAAAATAAATAAAGTGGTAGTATGTTATCATTTTTTCTCTAAAAAAAGGGGTAAAATTAAGATATGAGATTAAATAAAAATGGATAAACGTACAACCAGTACGTGAATGTAATGCGTTTTGTGTTAGTACTAATTTACCCTTTAATACCCAATAATATGCAAATTGCAATAAATATTTTAAACTTTTCTAGATTATGAGGCGGGACATCAGAATCTTCATACGTACGTTTAATTTGGGTCTATTTCAATAATGCTTGTTCAAAGGAACTCGAAATTCTAGTCAATGGAAATTGATTGGAACCAATAGTATTGATGTTCGTTGATTTCCTGATTATTTAATCATAAGGAGACCCTAATGGTGCATCGTGCTTAAATCATTTGGAGATCCTAATTATTTCCTAATTATTTAATCCTTAAAAAATTAATTCTGCTTTTACTACTTCTGATCTAAATAGCATGTTTATTTTCAAGGGTTAATTGCATACAGGTCCCTACAAACTTAGTGAATTATAAATATATTCCTGTAAAATTTAACTTTCATATGTTATTTTTGCAAAAGTTCTAATATTTTTTTTATATATGTCCTTTTGATTTGTTACTGTTAGAAAACCGTTCTTCAGAAGTTATAACAGTATAATATAAAAGGCCGGGGTAAAAATGTCAAAAATTTATTTGGGTAAAATATTTAATGTATGGCTAACTAAACTTTTCTGACAGATTCTAACGAAAGGACATCTGAAAACATTAAGAATTTTACATGAATAACTTATAAAAGTTGAATTTTAAATTGATATATTTGTAATTTATGTTTGCGGAGACCTGTATGCAATTAACCTTATTTTCTTTTTCCTTTTTTCCTTTTTTTTCTTTTTTTTTTTGAGAAAGAGGTAGCGAGCTACTTACTTCATTCATCAAGCAAAATAAATTAGGCATACATGATGGAAGCAGCTAAGACCTTCTAAGCAAGCAGAAAAAGGTAGAGAATAACAAGAAAGGATAAATATAGCTGTAGGAGAAAGCTAAGGAGCAAGCACGGAGGATGCGAAAGTACAAGAGCGGTTGGTCCGAAAGAGAAGGAGAGAGATGACAGGTCGTTCCCAGCGTCGTCAAGGCAAGAGCATCCAGTCATTCGACAAAGTAGAGACGCGCTCGAGAACCTTGGTAGTATTGGGGAGGTAGTCGCGGAAGATAGAATTTTTGCTTTTCGTCCAAATGACCCACCAGATTGCCGCCAAATTGGTTAGACGTTTCATTCTCCTCGTAGCGTCAGGGATGCTGGAAGTTTCTTCCCAAAGACGTCGCACGTCACTTTGTCCCAAGTCAGTTGGGTCTGAGTTTCCCTCACTGAGAAAGAGGTATCTTGCGAAAACATAGTTACAGAAGAGGTGGTCACAACTTTCACGAGGACGTATACGAAGACGCAATCTTGGTCGACGAGCTCGGCGACGTAGCGTCACAAGATAGGTAGTCTTTTGCGGAGCCGAATCCAGATAAAAATTTTGATTTTGACCGGTGTTCGTAAACTCCATAAGTGTACATACGTGGTGTCTCTCTGTCCTGCGTCGGTAATGAAGTTATATAAGGATTTAACGGTGAAAGATTCGTTACTAGTCCTTTGCCACTTGAGAAGGTCGGATGTGGGGGTTAGATTGTACTAGGGCAGTAACTCTTTAAGCATCATCTTTTGTAGCCGACTATTAGAGAAGGGAGAAGATCGGAGCCCTCTGGATATGAAACGCCATCTCCAGCCACGTACATTCCAGCATTGGGAAACTGTGGCCTCCTTATTCTCGATTTTGTCGATGATTTCTGGGAACAAGGTACTAAGAGGGGTTTCTCCAATCTAAATGTCAGACCAGAGTCTGATGGTTCTTCCATCTCCAAGAATGTAAGATACACTGCATTTGAATGCGTCATGACACCTCACCACATTCTTCTACCATCGGGAGTAGGGTCTGAAAGCTCTTCCTTCATGTAACGACATTCTTCTGGTGTAGTATAAAGATCTAATCAACCTTTCCCAGAGCAGATGCGGCTCGTTAAAAAAGCGCCACCACCATTTGGTTAGTAATGCCGTATTCATAGCGTCCATGTCCTTTATCCCTAATCCCCCTTCTATTTTGCTTTTGCAGATAGTTTTCCAGCCAACTAGACATGATCCTCGTGAAATTTTGGAACACCCTTTCCAGAAAAAAGATCTTCTTAGAGCTTCTATGCGGTGTAGAACCCAATGCAGCGCCTTGAAAATGGAGAAGTAGAATAGCGGCAAGTTTGAGAGCACCGAGTTAACGAGCGTGAGTCTTCCTCCTTGTGAGAGTAGTTTGGCCTTCAACCCTTCAATGCGCGTTTCAATACAGTTAACGATCAGAGCCCAATCCGAAGGTTTCCTACTCCACAACCTAAAATATTAGCCAGTCTATTCACTCTGTTGGCATTGGGTCTCAGATAGTAAAGTTTCATTTTATTCCTGTTGATCTTGAAACCTGAGGCCCATTTGAAGATCTTCCTAATAAACAGAAGGTTTTGCATGTTTGACTTTCTTGGCTCGCAGAGGAAAACTGTATCATCCACATATTGAAGAAGCACTATTTTGCAGTCTGCATATGGGCCAATACCATGGATCAGACTGTTGCCCCTAGCAGTTTCGATGAGTCTGGCCAGGCAGTCGGTCACCAAAATGAAAAGGTAGGTGGAGTGCGGGTCTCCCTGTCTGAGCCCTTTCCTTGCTTTCAGCCACGTTGTCGAGCAGTCGTTTACTAAGACGGCGATTTTTGCATTGCAAAGATATTGTTCGATCCAACTCCACCATTTGTCACTGAAACCAAGTCATCGCAGTATACGTTGCAGGAAGGACCATCTAACATTGTCGAAAGCTTTCTCAAAGTCGACCTTAACACTGACACACTCCTTTCCAGTTTTAGAGCACCAGTTGACAAGTTCACTTGCAGTGACAAAGGAGTCCACCAGAAGGCGATCTTTCAAGAAAGCTAATTGTGTCGGGGAGATAATTGTTGGCAAGATGCGCGCAAGTCTATTGGCTAGGACTTTGGAGATGATTTTTGGGATTCCGTTGATGAGGCTTATCGGTCGAAAGTCATTTAACTTGCACGCACCTTCCTTTTTCGGGATAAGACAGACATAAGATTAATGAGTCGGTTGGGTTCGTGGAGAGGGTGTTGTCCTGGAGAGCGATGAATACTTTGAAGATGTCTTCCTTAACTGTCTCCCAGAAGCGTTGGAAGAAGATGAGAGGAAAACTGTAAGGACTGAGATTTTTGCAGTGTAGATAAACTCTCGGTTGACGATGTTTTTGTGTGTAATTTAATTACAAAAGCACTCGTCAAGTTTCGGGCAAAATCGAGTTAAAACGGAGATTCTACGCGATTTCCAAGTTTAACTTAAGTGAATAGTAACTCGATTTTCCGGAGAAGTCACGGTGCGAAGTTGACTTCTGGCTCGTATCGGACTCCGTTCATAACAGTCCAATAGCTCGTTTCGAACGTTTCAGTTATTCTGGGACTAGTGGCACTGACGGATTTTGGGTTTGACGCACGGATTTTGAGAAAATCTGAAAATACATGTTTTATATGTATTATGCGTCATTTTGGCCCTTCGAGAGAAAGCGGATTTCGTCGTAAATCCGTAATCGATCGAGGCGAACCAAAATCGTAGCTTTGTTCTCTCCGTTGTGCTGATCGCACTGGCGCGATCCGTTCGCAAATCTGACGGACGGATCTACGGAGATTGCGCGTTGATCGAGGAGAGGTTGTTAAGGGCAATTCTGTAATTTCGCAAAAGTTGCGACATTTTATGTACCGTTTCGCTTGAGATCTTCCGTGGAGGGGTATTCGTGCATTTTACCCATGCTGTGAGAGTCTCAGATTAAAACTCTGAGTTTGGAGGGACTTATTTGCAATTTTCACTTGTTCTTTATACTTGCGCTCTAGGGTTTGCTCCATTAGAAACCCTAACCCTAACCCTAGCCCTAGCTTTTCCCCGCCCGCCTCCTTGGCTTCCCCCGCCCTAGCCGTTTCCCCGCCGGCCACCACCGCCCGAGCCTCCCCGAGCGCGCCGCGCCGCCGTCGCTCCTCGCCGCCGTTTCTTGCTACTTGCTTGGCCGAGCCTGTGCCGAGCCGAGAGGCTCGCGGCCTCCCCGTGCGCGCCGCCGCCTCCCTCCTCCTTCTCCGACTTCTCGACCGTCGGCCGCCGCCGCCCAACCCGCCGTGAGGCGCCGCTCGCACCGCCTGCACCCAAGTCCGCCGAGGTCCGGTGCGACCACCCGGCCGCGTCGCCGCCGCTCCCCATCGGCCGCGCCGCCTTCCCGAGCCCCGGCGACCCCCGCGTGCCGACGCCGCCGTCCCGGAGCTCCCCGACCGCCGCCGTGGCCGCGCCTAGCCCCTGGAGCCCGAGCTCCCTTCGTGCGATCTTCGCTTGATCCGCCGCCGCCGCCACCGCACCCAGCCATCTTCTGAGGTGAGCATCACACTCGTCACCTCCCCCGCACCCATTCCTGGCCGCCGCGCACCTCGCCGTGCCGCCGGAAGCCGGCCGGAGCAACCTTGCTCCGGCCAAGCCCGAAAAAGGGCTATCGTTGGCCATCTTGTGTTCCGAGGCCCTACGATCTCCACGGAAGGGAGCACGATGATCGTGAGTCATCGCTGATCATCGTGCTCACCTTAGTTTCTGTCGGGGAGGTTTCGTTCCGCCGTTGCGGCATTGTCGACTCGATTGAGCCTGTTTGGCTGCTGTTTTGGGTTCGTGCGCATTTTTTCGGCTATCCGAGGCTGTTCTGATGCCTCCGGAGGTGAGCACGGTGATCGTGGGTCAGTGCCAATCACCGTGATCATCTCAGTTTGGATCAACAGTGTCCGGTTAGTTCTGTTCGGCGCGTTTTTCCCCGATCGCGCGTTGTTCGCAAAATTTTGGGTTGCTCTGCGCTCTCCACGGTGGACGCGGTGCTCGAAAGGTGAGCACGGCCTCACGCCGAGACCAAGTAGTACATGTCTCGCAGACTCGAAAATTCTCGGTTTGCGTGTACGAGCGACTTGATCGCTCTAATTACATAAAATGATGATATTTTATGTAATTAGAGGGACTTTTGTGCATTTATGCATCGTGTGGCTATTGTGGGCACATGTTTGAGTGTGTTTGACCTCCGGGTGATTGTCCATGGTTCGGTAGCTTTCGCGGAAATCGCGACGTCGGTTTCGGCGCGTTTTTCGGCAAAACTTGCCGAAAGAACGCGGGTTTCGCGTCGGCCTTCTTCCGACGTAGTTGGTTACTTTGTGTTGCTGCCAAAACATCCCAATTGGAGTGTTTTGGGGCAGCGGGTGACTCGTGGCACGAGTCGGTGAGTTTCGGGACACTTAGTGGGTCCGACGGCGTCCCGGTGTGGTTTTCGGGACTCCCGGTGAGTTACGGTGATCGGTTTTGGGAAACCGATCAGGGGACTTGTGTGGGAGTTTGTGAGTCTTTTGTTTTGAGTTGTGGGTTGGTTACTGACCCGGTGGATCTTCGTAGGTCCGGTCGACTTGTGTGTACCCAGTGTTCCGACTCGACTTTGACAGGTGGGTGCTTCGAGTTGGTAGTCGGTGAGAGCGTTTCGCCTCCTTCTCCTGTTTTTCTATTCCAGCATTTTAGTCTCTACATGTCATTGCTTACTTATCGTTTGATTATCGTATTCCGTTGATTGCATATTATTAGTTGTTGATAGACATGTAGTGAAGGTTGGCATTTGTGTTTCAGTATCTCTGTGGACTTTGGGTCCAGGCAACACATTGACTCTCTCGTCATGTGTTTCGATCTGGTTGATCGAGGTTCGGCATTGTACGCCCTAGCAGTTTCACAGTTTGGCGATGTACGCCATTGTTGTTGGCTTCGGCCTAGGCACCGGCTTTAGCCGGGTTTCTTTTTGAGCATACCATCATGACTTAGTCACAGCACTTGGGGGTATTCATGACACCGGATCGGTTTGGCCACCGATCGGAGGTGTACTTATCCGGATGGGTCGTCCTTTGGGGCGGATGGATCAGGTCGGTGCAGGTTAGTGACAGGCAGCGCTTGAGGTCTGCGGACCAATATAGCAGGCACAGATTGGGTACAGTTTCTGGTTCTTTACTTTGAGGCATTATTAGCATTGTTATCTATACAGTAGCTGTCACGCCCCGGGTTGAAGGATTTCCCGAGCACGCCGACAAATCCGCCGTGTACAAGAAATTTTCCCTGTACACGAAGCGTAGCTGTACCTGTATAACATACAATACTACAAACAGTAGCATAGAGCTGAGAATACTAATAACAAGCAGGTAGGAAAACACGAGTTCAAAATACATGCAACAACAAGAGATACCAGAAACTACTCGCTCCAGCGAGTTCACAACTGTATGTACATAACTCACAAAACCCAAAAACTATCACTACCTGCAGGAGGGGAAGTCCTCTAACTCAGCAACACGCGGGAAGGGCTCTAACTCGCAATGCCCTTGCCTCGATCCAACTCAGAAGGAGCAGCAGCCGGAGACGGAGGCCCTGCAACAACAGTGGAAGAAAAGGGGCGTGAGAACTACTGTAAAAACAAGTAGTCCTCAGTGGGTACCGCCCTAAACACATCGGTCCACCCACTAAGTCCACAGGGTAAGCAAGAAAGTAAAAGAAACTGGAAACACTCGACAGCTAACAATCCCTATACTATTCTGCTCTAAACCACTCTCTGTAGAACAAGTAAAAGCTGACCCAATCTTACGAGGGACTGTGAAAGCACCCGTCCCGCCTAGCGAGGACACCGTGGCTCAAGAGCATCTGGCGGAGAATACTCTCTCGAGACTGGAACTACTCTCCGTCTCGCCTACTAAGGTTACACCATATCTCAAGAGCAACCGGCCGAGCAAGCGCTCTAGACTGTGAACACACCCGTCTCCCTCAACTAGGCTCCACTCAAGTCACAACCTCACTGAAAGTAGAACAAATGGGCCACTGACTGTCTCACTCGGGCTGCCCAATCGGACCCACCCTGCCTGTATCTAGCTATGCCGTACACCGCCTTTAAGGTGTCGGCTCAAGAACTGTCTCAAACTGGAACTGCGAATCAACATCGCACGGCGAATCAACATCGCACTGAAACCTCATTCCGGAATGGCATTCGCGGGGCGCGACCCACACGAGTATACAAGTATCTCTGTCACTTTCATTGTAGCTCTCACAGGCAAAAGTCGAGTAAACAGGGACTAACCACTCAAACACCACGTGCCCTTGGCACACTCTGAAAACTAAACAAAACTCTGGGACCACCGTCAACCCCCGACGGTTCCCGACCACACCAACAGTCTAAACTCTACTGTGGCTAAGCTCGGCATCCCAGCGCGTGCGTTCATCGTGACTAGGCTCGCATCCCAAAGACGAGCGTACAAGTAAGCTACACTACTCGGGTATCCATCGCACTCTCCCGGCGATGATACGACACAACACGGCTCCTAGAGCTAAATCTGGTAGTGTATACAAATGACGATCAAATCGTGGTTTTCTCCTAAGTCAAATTCAAGTCCAACATGTAAGAAGCTAAGTACTTGATAAACATGCTCCAATTCAGATTCTAATATGCTGAAATTCATGAATTGAGCTAAGGTTACATTCAATATACAATAAACATGTCGACTATTTATACTTAGGAATAATCCGATGAAATCCCACCTCTTAAGCGTCCTCCTGGCAGCGAAGGAAGTGGTCCACGTCAAGGTGATCCCTCGCTGGTCCGCCGAGGTCCGAAGTCTCCCGCTGCGAAGAGGCAAATGCACGATTTCACGAATTCTGTCCGGAAAACAGCAGCGAAGAAACCCTTAAAGTTAACCAAGCTAACCTTATCCAAATTTGGCGATTCAGGGCTCAGAAGCTTCGTCTCGCAGTCACGAATCCAACGCCGCAAGTTTCGCTGGATTTCGCCACTTCTACGCGGAGTACGAGCCGAAACACGAAACGTCGACGCTGGAACCTGCAGTTCGGCATTTCAGAATCTGCTCGCAAAACAGCAACTCAGTAAAGATGGACTTCGACTGGGCAAACCTGGTCCAAATCCGGCAAATAAGGTCTCGTTGGAATCGTCTGGAAGTCGCGGATCCAACGCCCCAAGTTTCGCCGCGTTTCGACTCTCCTACACAGAGATCTAGTCAAAACTCCGCGGGTCGACGCTGCAGTCAGCAGCAGCAGCAGTGCAGTCCGAAATTCAGGCAATTTAGAAGCAACGGAGGGGAACTTGATGGGCTACTCACCTTAGAAAACGCCCCAGGCCCGTCGCCGAGTCAAGGACGATGGTTCCGCACGCACGCCTGGCTCCCTCGCAGCGTCTCGTCGTCGAAAACTCGTTCGATCGGCTCGGCGGCGCGTCGTCGGCGTTGCTCGGCTCCTCTTGAGCTAAGGGGAGCAGCAGCAGCAATGGAAGGAGAAGAAGATGGAGGAGATGAACTCCTCCCTCTCTCCTCTCTGCTGCAGGTAAGGGGGAGAAGGGGATGATGTGACAAGTGTGCACAAAAGTCAAACTGCACCATACCTCCACTTTGTACCGGTACAAATCCTCCCTTGTACAAAACAGCAACCCGAGAAACATCTGCAGGGCTATACCGAGATAGCCCCGGTTGCTATACCGTATAGCAACCGTCTCCGTACCGGTATAGCAATCAACTTGTACCGCACTCACGAAAAACCGCTATTTGCAGATTTCCGTGACACACGCTGCTCTCGCGTTCCCACGGGGCCCGTTTGGCGTCTGTTTGGCGCTAACGCGACCCAGGCTTGTCCCGACACTCTCCAGAGCTGTCGACGAGCCTCAGGTGCAATTTTCCAGGTCTCTACAGTAGCAGGTTTATTTATTGCTTTTTATTATCTATCGTAGCTACTGTAGTTCTATTTCATATCACAGCTTATATATTGTTTATCTATCTCCTTTGATCTCCGGTGATTACGGCTTGCCTTCGTGGCTTGCGGTACCCACTGGGAGGGAGACATGTTTACATGTTCTCACCTCCCCCACTATTTTCAGGTACTGCGGGTAAGGAGATAGTGTTTGGGCGCAACGAGAGGACGACCTAGCTAGCCTGCCATAGCGTCGTCACCCTGGTTATATTTTATTTCCTGCACTTTCTAGTTTCTAATAATTAATGGTTCAGTTAGATGATCTTACTTGTTTGTCTGAATATTGTGAGCTGAATGGTTTGGTTTTCCTTTGCATGTGATTGGAGTTTATGAATACATGGTTTTAGTTTATGGATCTTCAGTTTTGTGATATGCATACTTTGGCTCTTGGATTGTATTCGTGGTTTTCCGAATCGTGGTTTCTACCCCTCGAGATAGTCGGCTTTCAAAATAGAGTTTCCGTGTAGGAAACAGTTTTCAAAAGAATTTCGAATGGCTTTCTTGATTGAATGAATAGAGTTTGAAAACAAAGCTTCCGAGTGGGGAGCACTTTTAAATAGGATGTTTGTTGTATTGTGCATTGCATCATCCAGCGCCTAAGGAGTGTTTAGAGGCATGCATCATTCTAAGGATTGCTAGCTGTATGGAAATGCACGGCATGATTTGCTTGTTGATTGGTGAATGTAGGTTGTGGTTGAGATCCTGTTGTATCAGTTGGTACGCCGTGCAAATATAAAGGAGACTCTGTTCGAGGGAATAGAGGAACTTTGTATTTGTGGCGGGTCTGTACGTCACGTGGGCAAGGTTTCAAAAAAAAAAAAAAAAAATTTCCGCCGTGTTCCTATCGAAAAGGCACCCGGGCGTGACAAAAACCGTCGGGACCGGAGGCCACATCGCCCGATTGGAAGGTAGCGTTCTTTACTTCCTCGAGGGAGAATGGACTAGTAAGGGAGTGGGGCGGACAAGGAGTGTCCATGGTAGGCCGCTCCGTCTCCATAAGATGGTGCCCCTCCTCCTCCCAAACCGGTGAGCAGTACGTTTGAATAACCTTATTTTCAAACTATAAGACATGTGGCACTTCAGTTCTTAAACTTTAATTTATTATATATATATAATTTTTTTGTTCAAATTTTATAGATTGTTATAATAAGTCCAACAATACAATTTACTTGGTTGAAAGAAGATTTGCCTCTAATTAATATGGCCATGATATGGCATCTTAGCATTTTCATCTCAACCACAATAACAATATTTTTATATCAATGTCACATTAGGGACATATTTATTTGGTCAGTTAAATTAGACTTAAAGCCAAAAATTAAACCAAAGAGTAATATTATATCTACAAGTAACTTCTGGTTGTAATCTTACAGCCACTCAAATCCAATGCTCTTATTCTCTTCACAAGTGTTATCACTACCTTTTTTTTAAAACTAAAAATAAAAAAGGTTAGAGAATCTTACAACCTTTGGATAAGGGGTTGTAGGGATTACAATACCTTTCGGTTGTAGATGTTTCGCATAATAATAAGGTAAATTTCACCAACTGTTCCTGTGTCAAATTTTATTTTCACTACTTCACTACAAGAAAAAACATATTTCTTGGCCGTCGGAACTGCCAGCAAAAGTAGCCGAAACTGCCACTATAGCTCAATCTTGGCATTTTCTAAATCGCGAATGTAATCGTTTAAAAAGTAAATTGCCGGCAAAAGCAATATTTACTGGCAATTTGAAGTGCTTATAAATAGTTATTACTGGCAATTTGAAACGCTAAAAATACTATTTATCTTGGCAATTTAAATGCCATCAAATGAGAAAATGGTGGCTTTTTCAATAACCAGCAAATAATTATTTCATGGCAATCCAAATTACCATCAAAACCATTATTTGGCGACAGCAAAAATCACCAACAAAAATATTATTTCAAACAATCTTAAGTGCCAGCAAATAGTATTTTACACTAGTTTAGAAAATCACAAAAAGAATTTATTTTTTTAATTATTCACCAGTAAATGTCACAATTTTTTCGTCACGCATATCAAAGAGTCATTCAATACTAGAAGTTCATCAATTTTATATACTGAAGCAAAGTCAATACAATAAAAAAGTTTTACATTATAATCTGTAGGCCACAAGTACTTTGTAAATAGTTTAAGCCAAGACTCGACTTAAACTATTAACAATTGAGTCATACAATAAAAAAGACTTCAAAAAAGATTTCATATAAACTGTTTGAAACTCAAAAGGTCTGAAACAACAAATATACAAGCCACTCAAAACAACAAAAAAGGTTTGCATAACATGCCGATCAAATGGCTTCAAAGCGGCTATATCCAAAACATTCTTATGATCACATAACTTCTTCATCTTCCATCTTCTTTAACCTATCACAATGGAGAAAAGATAGTATTCAATTATCTAGTTCATATTTTGTATGAAAAGAATAGTTGATTAGTATATATGTATAAACATGAAACTTACAAGAAAAGAAGGCCAAGCAATTGATTTTCGAACAGCATCACCGATTGTCTTCAAATTTTCGAAATTACGAATCAGGCTCTCATTGGGCATTATAGCAACCTCAACATAGACCTCCCAATCTGTTGGCCTAGACGCTCTCCTCCAACTATAGTAGATGGGTCTCTACTAAATAGAATTCCTCGTGCGACAGGACGATGAGGTTTTCCAAGAGACATTAATGTCACTTCTTTTCCACCCTATATACCATGTTCAAGCATTATAAATGATATTTTATGACAAATTTGTAATTAGTTAAACATAGTTGAAATGGTGTAAAAAGATTCAAAATTATAACTTACTTCATCTCGAGATATTTCTTGTTGCGATCTCATTTTCTTGCAATGTATCTATAATATTGAGAGAATTTATTCAAAATTAAGCATTAGAATACATATTTATCACAAATTAAATCATCAAAAATGAATTTGGAGAGTGTCTACACAATTTGCTATGAAATAATGTAAAAACAAACCCTATGAGTCGGAATTGCATGAGTGGATGATGACGACGAAGACCATTCCTCTCTTTCAAGTCTGTTGATACCATCTTCATTTGCATTGGCAACGTTCTATAGATTTAACAATTGAACAAATTAAACAAAAAAATTAAAATTATATGTACAAAATACATAAGAAATGGTAAAACTATACCTGTCTGGTGTTCATAGAATTAGATTGGTGAAAATCATTTGGGCTTCGTTGCCAAGCATCCATCTTCGCTTCCATTTTTGCTAATTTCACTTTTAGCTCAAGTTGTTCTGCTCCATAGTCATTTTTTCTTGCATTGCTCGTGTTTACCTTGAGCTTTTCTCTTAGCATCGTATGCCATGCGTACACTTGTCGCACGAGAAGGCATTGAACTCCATATATCAGAAGGGCAAGGGCCTAAACCAAGGCCACGAACATGACCATGTCTTTCCTTTCTAAAAACTTCTAAAAATAAATCACCTTCTTTAAGAGATTTATTTGCCTTCTCTGGATTATCCATGGTCATCTTATCAATATCAGTCTGTAATTATTATTAGACCAATTAATGTTAAGTTCATGTTGCACCCATTTAACATATAAGAAAGAGGAAGGTACATAGAGAAAATTGGTCCTTACAATTTTTCTCGCACATTCAGTATTCACCGGAGCTCCATCTTTGTGCGTATGCGTGATTTTGAAAAGTTCTACTCTAGTTGGTACAACTCCTTTACTTTTACGTCGTCACCAATACATATATATTTGAAAATTTGAAGTGAAATAGAATACCCTTGAACTTAACAAGAAAAGAGACTCGAAAACATTATGTTCTACTAATTTTATTTGACCTAATATCTAGAGGTATTGCTACAGCTAAATACATACTTCATGTTGTCAAGTTTGCAATTTATCGAATTTACGTGCTAACATATTAAAATTTAGTACCCTATCATACTAATTTGTCTCTTTTGAGTTCTAATGCACGATAACTATCCTTCAAGTTTATTTCTGATTCTAAAGTACTCTTAATCAGATTTAACTACTATATATGCTATATCTTCTGTATATGGTTCTTTGACCATTTGCACATAGTGCTCTTTCTACTTCAACAATTATTACTTAAAAGTTTAGAATTTTTATATAGCTTACAACTACTATCTTGAATAAAAGAATGGCAAATTTATTAGGTATGAGATACATATGTTTGAGTTTCCTAAATTATGAATCTACTTTCCTGTTGAACTATTGTTTACCGATTGTCTTACTATAGTAGATCATCAAATAAGAAATCAATCAACAAGTATAGAAAAGCTAAAGGGCATAAGGCGCTTACCTCCTCTTCACGAATACGAGCCAAGCTTTTCGATCCCGCAGTATGCAGAGTAGCTTGTCAGAACGATTAATCCTGCTCTCACACTACGACCCTAAGCTTACGGTCATATTAGTGAGAAACATTTTAAGACAAATACAAAGAAAAATAATGTTAAAATATTTAGAATTTACTATTTTTCTAATCACCTCTCCTTCCTCACTATTCCAGAAATCAATTAAATACTTCCACTGATCAGGAAGGACCCGTGGATCACGATCACCAAACGCTCCTCATAAGTGACATGAGTGTTGTAGTGCTTTTTTTTCAATTCACACTTGAAGTCCTTCCATTTCTTTCCAAGCGTCTTCATAACCCAAGACATACTATCCTCTTCGATATCATATTTTAACTACAAAAGAGAAGATAATAGACTATTCTTTCAGTACAAAATAATATTTGTAAATAGGCAATTTATTAAATGGTCTAAATACAAACCTTTACTATGTTCCACAATTTTTCTTTATACTCTGATGGTACTTGCCTCCAATCTTTATATACAAGTGGTGCATCATTTCCATTTCTCACCACTGTGCCTAAGAAATTTGTAAATTTTGTAGCATCATCTCCAATTGGTTGGTCAAATTCATTGAATTCTTGTGGTAGAAGTTCACCATCTCGAGTAGCCCAAATTTTTAGCATTCGAGTAGGACCTCTTCTATTCTTTGATTTTCTAGTAGAATCTGTTGACAAGAACCACAAAACTAAGCTTACTAGAAGCATAACAATATATGAAAAGTTTACTAAATCACAAGTGTAAGCTTACTAGAAACATAATAACACAAATTTGTTACCTGCATTTGGTTCATTTTCAACCACGTGTATGTCATCTTCAGCAGAATGATTTTCATTACAATTAGGATGCAGAGATCATCTTGTAAAGCATTATGATTTTCCGAATAAACTTGATGTTGCATTAGGTCGCCTTGAGGGTTTAGAAGGTGGTCGAACTATGCGTCCGGTTACTATTCTTTCTAGCTCACTTTGTTGGATGAAGGGCGGTTGTTGTACAAATGATCTTGACTAGATAATTGCATTCTATTTGATCGAGATTCATGCTGCCTCGAGATAGGTTGTGTTTCATCAAGTGATGATTGGACACCTCGAGGTTTGAATTGCTTAGGCGTGATGGAGGCTTTTGCATAGGTCCTCTATGTGTACTTGTGGGATGTGAAGGATCGGATGTAGGATGTCCGGCTTGTGTGTTGGAACGCCACATGATTAAAGTGAACCGTAAAACAAAAATATAATATTATAAAGATGTATAATCATGACTAGTTACAATAAAGCAAAATAAATAATTGTAATTAAATACTACACTTGAGAATGTCCACCAATTAGATTCAACTTTGACTTCAAGTCTTGTGTTGTGACAACCAGATAAACAAAAACTTAGAATATTAGAATTCTAACCAGTTATAGCTAGAGAATAAAGAGCATTTGTATGACGAAATCAAGAACATATTTATGAAGATTCAATTTAGTGAATTACCCTTGAGCTGATTTTAGATAAGTGTGTTTTCATTTCTATCATCCTCACTAGAATATGCCTCATCGCCATGCACAACATTACTTGCAACATGCACAACTAAAGGTGAATTAATGGTTATTCCAGGTACATCTCTGCTCTCATCCAATTTTTAATATCATAATCATTGCTTGTGGTGCTATTTGCATTGAGGTTATCATCTGAGCCATTAGGATAGTATATCTCCATCTCATCATCATCATCTTTCCTAGACATATCAAAATAGTCCCTAGGTTTTGTACCAATTACAATATGCCAATCTTCATCTATAGGATCTACGATGTAGAAAACTTGTTCAACTTGAGATGCTAATACGAAGGGTTCATTCGACAAATGGTCACCTCTATATAATAATTGATTGAAATTAACAAGTGTGAATCCATATTCATCCTTTTTAATTCCTCTACCTTCCGAGCGCACATCTGCCCAATCGCATCGAAATAATACAACTTTTGCTCTTCCGCTGTAGTTTAACTCAATGATTTCTCTTATAACTCCATAGTATGCAACATCACCTTTGGCAGGATTTTGATCCTTCGCGCTAGAAAAACTTGAGGTACTTGCGACCACCACAACACCACTATTTTGTGTTTTTCTATTCTCTTCAATATCTTTTGTGTGAAATCTAAATCCATTTATGAGATAACCTTTAAACCTCTTAGCATTCATAAGAGGACTCGCCGCCATCCATTTGATTTCTTCTGATAACTCCTCATTTTCTTCTCTAATTAACTTGTTTACCTATATATAGCAACAGGAAAAGTTATTCTATATGCAAATTAGAAAAATTAGTAAGTTGTAGGTAAATTGGTGAAAAGTTTCACTCACGTAGGATCTAAACCACTCATGAAAAGTTTCATTATGAATACGCTCTATATCATGCTTTCTTGCTCGACGATTATGCACTTTAATCTCGTGAAGATGCTTTCTGCGTGTACAATAGAAAGGGATAGTAATTATAGAATAAAAATAATAATGAACGTGAAAAAAAATTAAAGTTTGTTAGTTGATTAACTTACGTAAGATAAGGACTGATAGGATGATAATTAAATAATACATATCGGTGAGCTTGTGCCCACGTTATGTAGTCCAACGCAATACTCTCACCATTATCCAATGCACGACCAATATATGGAAATAAAGGCTGCACTTGACTTTGGATGCTAGAGTGGTCATCATTTCTTCTTGGACGATTAAATTTGGTATCAGCATTGTGCAAGTAACGTGAACAAAATGTCAAGCTTTCCTCAACCAAATAGCCTTCAGCAATCGAACCCTCTGGACGGTTTCTATTTCGGACACTCATTTTTAATTTCAATAGTGATCTACAACATATAGTCATAAAGTTATAAGATACTTAAAGATTATATTGTTGATTGAATTAGTAAAAATTGACTATAGCAACAACTAACCTCTCAATTGGAAACATCCAACGGTATTGCACCGGTCCAGCAATTTTGGCCTCCGTAGCAAGATGAATTGCCAAATGCACCATGATATCAAAAAAAGCTGGTGGGAAGATCCTCTCAAGATGGCATAATATCAAAACAATTCGGTCTTCCAATTGTTCCATATCCTTTATTTTTATCGATTTTGAACATAATTCCCGAAAGAAGTTGCTTAGTTCTATTAGCGGTGAGCATACATCTTTTGGCAAAATTCTTCTTATAGCTAGTGGGAGCAAATGTTGCATTAGCACATAACTATCGTGGCTCTTAAGCCCTAGAATTTTCTTATCTTTGGCCCGTATACGATTTGAAATATTAGCTGCATAGCCATCAGGAAACTTTACTCCTTTCAATACCTTAAAGAAAATCTCCTTTTCTTCTCTGCTTAACAAGAAGCTTGCCGGCGGTAGATATGTTTTACTTCCCTTTTCAATTGGATGAAGATCATATCTTAAGCCCATTTCTTGAAGGTCAAGACGAGCTCTAAAATTATCCTTTGATTTTCCCTCAAAATTAAGCAATGTATAGAGTACATTATCGGAAATGTTTTTTACAATATGCATGACATCAAGGTTATGACGCACCAAAAGTGTCACGCCCCGGGTTGCATATTCACCGGGCACGCCGACAAATCCGCCGTATACAAAAGAATTTCTTCTGTATACGAAGCGTAGCTGTACCTGTATAAACTTACAATGCTACAAACAGTAGAATAGAGCTGGAATAAACTATAAACAAACGGTAGGAAAAGTAGCCACTTTATATACATACAATCACAGATACAAAAGTAACACTACTCGCTCCAGCGAGTCCAACTGTATGTACAAAAGTGTCCCAAACCAAAAACTGTCACTACCTGCAGTGGAAGTCCTCTAGTACTGAACTCGAAAGGTAGGCTCTAGTCCGCCACGCTCTTCCCGCGGTCCGACGCGGACGGAGGCAGCGCAACAGAAGGCCCTGCAACAAAGGTGGAAGAAAGAGGGCGTGAGAACTACTATAAAAACAAGTAGTCCTCAGTGGGTACCGCCCTAAACACATCGGTCCACCCACTAAGTCTACAGGGTAAGCAAGAAGGTAAAAGAAGCTGGAAACACTCGACAGCTAACAAACCCTATACTATCCTGCTCTAAACCACTCTCTGTAGAACTAGTAAAAGCTGACCCAATCTTACGAGGGACTGTGAAAGCACCCGTCCCGCCTGTCGAAGCAACACTACAACTACCGCAGGGGTAGCTAGTGGAGAGCAACCCACAACGAGGCGCGGCGACACCAACGCAAAAGCACTAAGCCGGACTCGGAGCGGCACTCGTGGGCGCGAACCAACCGAGTATGCAAGCGTATCTCCGTCGAGCTCAATCTGGCTCTCACAGGCATAGACAAGTACACAGGGTCCAAGAACGAACACACCACGTGCCCCTTGGCACAAACTGTAACCACACAGTACACTGGGTCCACCGTCAAACCCCCGACGGTGCCCGACAACCAGCACGACTAGACTCTGCTGAAAAGTAAGCTCGGCATCCCCAGCGCGAGCGTAAAAGCAAACTACACTACCCTGGGTATCCCTCGCACTCCCACGGCGATGATACAGCACAAACGGCTCCTAGAGCTAAATCTGATAGTGTAGGCTAATGACGATCCAAAACGAGGTTTTCTCCTAAGTCAAATCCAAGTCCAACATGTATAAAACTAAGTACTTACTAAGCATGCTTCAAGTTCAGATATTCATAACAATTCCATGCATTAGAGCTATCACATACTAGCATACTTAAACGGAACCGGAGTCTATACATGTTGACTATGAATACTTAGGAGCATTCCGATGTAAACCCACCTCGATAGCAATCTCCTGGCAGCGAAGGGAGTGATCCAGGTCAGCAAAAGCCCCACGCGTCCAGCACGAAACCAAGGCCACCTGCTGCGAGGAACGGCGGTCAAAACGCAAAGTTCACAATTCTGCCGAAAACCAGCGGCTGAGAAAAGCTTAAAGTTAACCAAGCTAACCTTATCCAAAATCAGCGATTCAGGCCTCGAAATCTTCGTCTCGCAGTCTAGAATCCAACGCCGCAAGTTTCGACGCGATCCGACCTCCCTGCGCGGAGAACTGGCCAAAGAGCCGACGGTCGACGCCGGAATCCTGCAGTTCAGCATTTCAGAATCTGTCGCAAATCCGAGACTCAGTAAAGATGGGTTCCGACTGAGCAAACCTTGTCCAAATCCAGCAAGTAAGGTGTCATTGGAATCGTCTCGCAGTCGACGGTCTTTGCCGCACGGTTCGAAAATCCCGGAAATAGATGCAACGGAGGGAAACTTGATGGGCTACTCACCTCGAAACAAGCCCTAGGTCAGTCGCCGAGTCGGGGGCGGCGGTCCCGCATGCACGCCGGGCCCCCCGCAGCGTCTCGACGCCGAAAGCTCGCTGAAATCACACGTCGGCGCGTCGTCGTCGTCGAAGCTCGAGCTTCTCTTGAGCTCCTCCACCTCCTCCGGTTGCAAGGGCAGGAGCAGCAGCAGCAGCAGCAGCAGCAGCAGCTAAGGAAGGAGAAGAAGAAGAAGATGAGTCCCTCTCTCTTCTCTGCTGCAATAAAAAGGGGAGTGAGGGGGTGATGTGACAAGTGCCCAAAAGTCAAACTGCACCATACCTCTGCTTTGTACCGGTACAAAACCCTACTTGTACCGGTACAAACAGGCAACCCGAGAGCATCTGCGCAGGGCCATACCGGTATAGCTCTGGTGGCTATACCGGTATAGCAACCGTTGCTATACCGGTATAGCAACCGACTTGTACCGGTACAGTTCACAGAAAAACCTGCTATTTGCAGATTTTCGTGACACACGCTGCTCTCGCGTTCCCACGGGGCCCGTGTGGCGTCCATTTGGCGCCAACGCGACTCGGACTTGTCCCGACACTCTCCAGAGCTGTAGACAAGCCTCAGGTGCAATTTTCCAGGTCTCTACAAAAAGAGTATCCCAGTATGGCAAATCAAAAAATATGCTTCGTTTCTTCCAGTTATATGGTGGTTGCATCACATTAACTTGCCCACTTTTCTTGGACTTCGTATTTTTACTATGCTTTCCAAATACAATATTAATATCCTTTACTTGTTCAAACACATCATGTCCGGAAAGTAGAGGCGGGGCTTCTCTCAACTCGCATGTACCATCAAAAGAAATTGCATCTCGACGAAACTTGTGTCCTCTCTTAAGAAATCTACGATGTCCCATATAACATAATTTTCGTCCATGCTTTAAATATTTGGAGCAAGTATCCTTATTGCAATATGGACAAGCAAGATGGCCTTTGGTGCTCCAACCAGACAAGCACGCATAGCCCGGAAAATCACTTATAGTCCACAATATTGCAGCATGCATTAGAAATGTCTGACCGGACGACACATCATATGTTTTAACCCCATTGATCCATAATTCTTTTAACTCTTCAATCAATGGCTGCATAAACACATCTATATCATTTCCAGGTGCAGATGGGCCAGGAATAAGCAATGAAAGGATGAGATTAGATTGTTTCATACATATCCAAGGCGGTAGATTGTATGGAATCAAAACAACGAGTGCCATGTCTTGTGAGAAATGCTCATCATCCGAAATGGATTAAAGCCATCACTTGCTAAACCAAGTCTTACATTGCGTGGATCGATGAGAACTGGTGCTTGTCATCAAAATCTTTCCACGCTAGTGAATCGAGGATGTCTTAAAACTCCATCTTTTGTTCGCCCGTCATTATGCCATCTCATTTCAGATGCTGTTTTTGATGACATAAACAGTCTTTGTAATCTAGGTTTTAACGGAAAGTACCGCAAGACCTTCATTGGAACTTTATGATTACGTTTTGATTTAGATTTTTTATCACTCGACTTGTTTTCAACTGTTTTCCATCTTGAAGCACCGCATACATGGCATGACGATGCATTGGCAAACTCCTTTCTATATAAGATGCAATCATTTGGGCATGCATCAATCTTTTCATATCCAAGACCTAAATCTTTCATAATTTTATTAGTCTCGTAGAAACTTTCCGGTAATGTCTCTCCCTCTGGAAGTGCTTGTTTTAATAACTCTAGCAACATGTCAAAACTTTTATTACTCCAACCCCCTAGGCATTTGATCTGCAATAGACGTACAATAAAAGAGAGCTTCGAAAACATCTTACAACCTGGATATAACTCTTGATTAGCATCTTTTACTAGTCTAAAAATTTTTTTGTCTCTTCATCTGGCTCCTCTTGTAAATTATCAAATTCTGAATTCTCCAACTCCATATTTGAAGTTGGAAAATAAAATGCATCATGTATCATCTCATCAATTTCATCAGTTTCCTTTTCTTTGTCTTCATAACCAGACCCATGAATAGGTTTTGAAGCAAAACTCTCTTCTCCATGAAAAATCCATCGTGTATAGCTTCGCATAAATCCATCACATAATAAATGTTCATAGACAACTTCATATTCCCTCCAAAAGCAATTAGCACATTTTTTACATGGGCATAGAATCATATTATTTTCTGATGCATTCTCAAATGCAAATTTGAGAAATAGATCCAAACCTTGTTGGTAGTCATCACTCATCCTACATTTTATTCAGTCCAAATTAGTGGAGTAGCTTGATAATAAATACTTTAGAATAGCTACTTCTTAAAAATTTAGAAAAATTACCTCGACTTATTAATCCAACTCTTATCCATGTTTTGACAGCTAGTTTGGCTTGTGAGAATCACAATAGTATTAATAAGTTACACCTGCACATATCTAGCAAGTTACAATTATAATAAATAATACACCAATAATCCAAAACTTTTATCCAAATTTAAATACAAATTAAAATTCCCTTATATCCAATATTTACTATCTTAGGTTGTTATATACTTGAGAATATGAAATGCATAAAAATATCCTTGAGGACTTGAATACTATATATATTTCTTTAACTTTTTCTATATGTTGACCATTTAGCAAATGTTGATTTTGCTCTGTTGTTTGGTTGTACATATTTACACGTCTTCAAAATATATATCTTTGGATGTCTATTAGTTTTTTAACACTATATCCCTTATGAATGGTTTTTGAATAAAATATGTAGCTATCCACCATAACTTAAAGACCTCAATCAATTGCTTAGCTTTTTAGCTGAAATTAAATTGTAAAATATAGTTGTAAATGATGACTATCTTTCAAGTGCAAAATATGGTAACAGTAATATACAGTAAAGTTCTAACCTAAGTATGATGAGTAACAAGGCTTGATGGTTGGTACCCGAGGTCCCAAGTTCGAATTTTAGTTGATTCGCATTTCTAGCTAAGTTTATTTCTAAAAGAAATAAACGAAGCGGGTAGCGTGCTACCTATCTCTTAAAAAAAGAAAAAGAAAAAAGACTAGAGATTTAATTATTTGTAAATCTTATCTTAAAAAAATCGATATCTCTCACGTTTTTCTACTTTTATAAGTTAAAACAAATAAAGAAACTCGATCATTACCATTTAAAAGAATTAGAGTACCTCGATTCTTGTACTTATTACACTAGATATCCTTAATCGCAAGGTTTAAATATGTGATGGCCAAATTCTTATTGAACCAAAAGTTCACAAACTAAAACTCTAACAAATTCTAAAAATAATTTTAAACTAAAACATACAGATGTTTTGTTATGTTGTTTTGACATACAAATACAAATCACAAACATATATAGAGCAAAAAGTAAAAAGTAGGAAAAAGACAAACTTTAATAAATGGCAAATTTTAACTTGATGTGAACTATAGTAAATTTTTATTTGCTGATTTAACCATCAGAGTTTTAATTTTCATATCTAATGTAGTGTCCCGAAATATTAAAACATTGTTTTTTTTGGAATGATTATAGTCCGTGATTTTCAACACGTCGAAAAACTGTCAGGTCGAGTCGGATTTAATTTGGACATGAAATTGACGTCGCAAATTAAATCCGAAACATCACTTAATTTCAGCATGGATGCAATTTTGGTTAAGTTGTGCCAATGGCACTTCCAACCAAGCCCAACCACCCTTAATTGGGGTTTTTGGCAGCTAGTATTCAGCTGCTGAATACTAGGATCTCCTCCCTCCTACTCATCTTCCTATTCTTCTCAATCCATCTCCCCCCCTCCTCTTCCCTCTCCTCCTCCTTCTCCGCAGCAACCATAGTAGCAAGGCTGCAGTTGCAGCAACTACAACAATGTCAGCTGGCAACACCATTACCAGCAGGGCTGGCAGCAGCATTAGTTGGCTTTGGAGGGTCTCAATCCTATGCAAGTATAGCTCAATTTTGAAATGGATAAAGATTATAAGATGAAGAAAATTGTAAAGCTTGGTTTGAAGCTCTTCCTAGCTGGAAATTGAAGTAAGTTTTACTTGGAATGGTGTAATTTTAGATTTGGAAGCTGAATTTCAGCATTGTTGATGGATTTAAGTTCTTGAGCCTTTCCAACTTCTTGTACTAGGTTTGATTATTATTTATGGGTTGTTTACAGAGTTAGGAACTTAAGATCAACCTTAGTATCTTCTTTCTTATTCCCTCTCCCTCTTTTGTTGCTCCTTTCTTGCTAATTGGTCATAGCAACAGTAGCAGCCAGCAACTCTGGCAGCAAGTCAGTTAAGTTTGGGAGCTTAATTTGATATGATTTTATACTCTATTTTCAAAATTGAAGACTTGCATTTGTGTGGGGGGATGTTGGGATGCTGTCTATACCTGCTTTGAGCTGAAAAATCAGGTTACTAGCTCTAATTTTCATGTTGATAAAAAATGGTGCAATGCTGATTTTCAAGACTGAACTGGATCAGCTTTGGATTTTGATAAAATTCATTTGAATTTCTTATAGGAGCTGAGTTTTGGAAGGGTTGCAAGTGATCTTGACTTCATCCTCTAGTAGTTAGAATCTTGTTTGGACCAATTTGGAGGGAAGATGAGTGGTAATTTCAGTTTTCATTGAGGTCAAAAACCAAAAAACAGATTTTCCGTTGAAGATAAATTCTTGACCTTTATTTCTTAATTGTAATGGAATTTCTAAACTTTCAACTAGTTACATTACCCAACAAAATAAACAAACTAAAATATGCAATAGAGTATCCATGTTACAAAAGGCTAAAACTAGAATTTATAGCAATACAAATCTCAAGCATGTAATAAAAATTAGAGGATTAAACAATTCCAATACCAAGTTAACAACCACAAAATAAAGCATCGAAGATGGAGTCAAAAGTCATCAACGATCAGTAGTAGTGCATAAATTCATCTATGGTCTTGCATGGGTGCCATCTCAAAATTTAATTTAAAATCATAAATTGCTGAAAAAAAATTTAAAATTTCTTCTCACAATAATTTAAAATCACATCACTAACCTAGAAAAAAATTGCTATTTGGCGAAGTGGCTGCAGGTTTTATCCCATCTTTTTTGGCGGCCGTAGGTTTCGATCAACAAGGATAATGAGTAAGGCCATCTTGTTTGTCTGATCCAATATCCACAAATATCTACAATAAGAGTACAAATTAAGAAAGAGATTATTATATATATAATTTGGTCAAAAATTTTAGAAAAAAACATGCCAATATTAGCATATAGTATTCAACAAAACAATATGTAAACAAAATTCTTTTTTTTTCTCCACAAAATATCATTTTTGTGCATGATGCATACATAAATAGAAATGCTTATATACTTAAAAATTTCTTTGCAAGTTTCTAACTTTATCTACAACTTCATGCGTTTATAGTTTTATAATCTTATATATGCATCCCCTGTCATTTTAACTCATATTTCAATTGATATCTATTTCTGATTAATACATCAGAAAACTCACAACAAGATAAATCCCAAAGAATCGACCATTATAAAATAGACTTACCTTTCGCCAAAAAAAAAGAAAATCCTCCCTCATCTATTCTTCTCTTTTCTCTAATGAAAATACTTGAAATTGTAATTATTAAATTTGGTTTGTTTAAATGCATAATTTTATTTATATGTCCAACACATTTTTTCAACTTTGAACTTGTAGATTTCATTAACAATTAAAGCCACTGGTTATTGAATCCCTAATTTAATCTATAAAAAGAAACTCAAACAAAAATAATTAAAATTTAATCAGATTTAAATAAACAAAAAACTATTAGCAGTGGAAGGCATCCCTTTATATTTTTGCTTTAAAAGAAAAAAAAATCCCAACACCCTTTCCTTCTCCAATCACAGCCATAGGTAGTTAATTTGGATACGGTAAAAATTCAGTACAGATAAAATACGAATAAAATTCGTATCTTAATTTTTAAATTCGTTGAAAAATACGGTTTAAAAATCGGATTCGTCAATAATTCATATATACGATTTATACGAGAATTTTACGTTTATCATTAAAAATTTAGAATAAAAATTCATCTATTAAATTAAAATTTTTCTTTAGATTTATACTATCATCATAAATAATTATAATTTTTATAAATATAAAAATAAACTAATATATATATATATATATATATATATATATATATATATATATATATATATATATATATATATATATATATATATATATATATAGAATCACACACAAAAAGACAAAGTGGGGAGAGAGTGAGAGGTCCACACGGTGGACCTCTCACTGCGTGGTCCACGAGGCTAAGTGTAGCCTTGTGGACCCCGCTGTTTCCCAACTGCATACACCGATTTTTGCTTCTAGCACCTTCTCCTTTCTTCCTCGCTTCTCCACCCGCTTCATCTCCATGATTCCTTCAAAATCGAACAGGGAAGCTTGGTTGCTCGACTGCTCACTAGAAGGTGCACGGATTTGCCGAGTGGTGGTCGCGCGCCAACGGTTCAAGAAATTTCACTTTTCCGTAGCCGCCCAATCCAAATTTTCTTGAAAAATTTCATGTTTCCACCGCTGCTCAATCCGAATTTTAGAAATATAATTCGGCAAAACCGTTCGCGAATACTCTGAGCAAGGGAAAAAAACACTTTTATTCTGATTTTTTGGAAAAAGATCGTAAACGGAGCATTTTATACAATTTGCCGTTAACAAAGATCACAACAAATTTCACAAAAAAAAAAAAGCCCTAAACAAATTTCTTGTCCACACATCAATCCAAATGCAAAATTGTTACCCAAATTTTATGAATATGGTCACTGCTATGAAATTTGTAGGAGGGATTGTGCTCTCACGTTGTGGTGAACGAAGCGAGAAATTTGAGGTCGAGGAAGTAGCAAATCTGGCGACTTCTTGCGGTGATTGACGAGCTTCGCACAGTGATTGCTGCTGCCGTGATGGATAACAAGCCTCCAATGCCGAGGTGGATGATGCCCTGCTTGAGATGGTAGCAGGAAAATAGGACTTTTAGATTATGAAGAAAAGGGCTGAGAAAGAGGGAAACATGGCTTTTAGGTTATGAGGGAAGGGGATTGAGAAAGATTTTTTAGATTGTGAGGAAAGGGATGAAAAAGAGGTTAGGTGGGCTTATTTAGTTTCTCGCGCCAAAGAGAAAAAAAAATTTTAGCTCTCCCGCGCTCGCAGCTCTCGCCCGCGCGAAGGTTTTTGTTTTTTTATTTTTAACTTGAAATTTTTAAATCCTGCAATAATAAAATGCTGGCACTTTACAAAAATTGCCGGAAAACTTGTGTTTGCGCCGGCACTCACTACATCTCCGATGTGTCATCGTGGAGAGGGTGTTGTCCTGGAGAGCGATGAATACTTTGAAGATGTCTTCCTTAACTGTCTCCCAGAAGCGTTGGAAGAAGATGAGAGGAAAACTGTAAGGACTGAGATTTTTGCAGTGTAGATAAACTCTCGGTTGACGATGTTTTTGTGTGTAATTTAATTACAAAAACACTCGTCAAGTTTCGGGCAAAATTGAGTTAAAACGGAGATTCTACGCGATTTCCAAGTTTAACTTAAGTGAATAGTAACTCAGTTTTCCGGAGAAGTCACGGTGAGAAGTTGACTTCTGGCTCGTATCGGACTCCGTTCATAACAGTCCAATAGCTCGTTTCGAACGTTTCAGTTATTCTGGGACTAGTGGCACTGACGGATTTTGGGTTTGACGCACGGATTTTGAGAAAATCTGAAAATACATGTTTTATATGTATTATGCGTCATTTTGGCCCTTCGAGAGAAAGCGGATTTCGTCGTAAATCCGTAATCGATCGAGGCGAACCAAAGTCGTAGCTTTGTTCTCTCCGTTGTCTTGATCGCAGCGCGATCCGTTCGCAAATACGGCGGACGGATCTACGAGAGCGTTGAGCGAGGAGAGGTTGTTAAGGGCAATTCTGTAATTTCGCAAAAGTTGCGACATTTTATGTACCGTTTCGCTTGAGATCTTCCGTGGAGGGGTATTCGTGCATTTTACCCATGCTGTGAGAGTCTCAGATTAAAACTCTGAGTTTGGAGGGACTTATTTGCAATTTTCACTTGTTCTTTATACTTGCGCTCTAGGGTTTGCTCCATTAGAAACCCTAACCCTAACCCTAGCCCTA
This sequence comes from Aechmea fasciata, assembly GCA_025177825.1. Classification (NCBI taxonomy): domain Eukaryota; kingdom Viridiplantae; phylum Streptophyta; class Magnoliopsida; order Poales; family Bromeliaceae; genus Aechmea; species Aechmea fasciata. The sequence goes on from CM045926.1 coordinate 3,163,872, forward strand.
GCTTTTCCCCAGTACGCCTCCCTTGGCTTCCCCCGCCCTAGTCGCGTTCCCCCGGCCACCGCCCGGAGCCTCCCTGACGCCGCGCCGCCGTCGTCGCTCTTGTGCGCCTTTCTTTCTTGCTTGGCGAGCCCAGCCGAGGAGGGCTCGCGCCTCCGCGCGCCGCCGCCTCCCTCCTCCTTCTCCGACTTCTCGACGTCGGCGCCGCCGCCCCAACCCGCCGTGAGCGCCGCCGCACCCGGCTGCTGTCTGCGGCCGCCCGGACCCATGTCGGCGAGGTCCGGTGCGCCCACCCCGCGCGTCGCCGCCGCTCCCCATCGGCCGCGCCGCCTTCCCGAGCCCCGGCGACCCCGTGCCGACGCCGCCGTCCCGGAGCTCCCCGACCGCCGCCGTGGCCGCGCCTAGCCCCCGGAGCCCGAGCTCCTTCGTGCTGATCCGCCGCCGCGCCACCGCACCCACCATCTTCTCGAGGTGAGCATCACACTCGTCACCTCCCCGCACCCATTCCCCGGCCGCCGCACACCTCGCCGTGCCGCGGGCCCGCCGAGCAACCTTGCTCCGCCAAGCCCGGAAAAGGGCTATCGTTGGCCATCTTGTGTTCCGAGGCCCTACGATCTCCACGGAAGGGAGCACGATGATCGTGAGTCATCGCTGATCATCGTGCTCACCTTAGTTTCTGTCGGGGAGGTTTCGTTCCGCCGTTGCGGCATTGTCGACTCGATTGAGCCTGTTTGGTGCTTGTTTTGGGTTCGCGCGCATTTTTTCGGCTATCCGAGGCTGTTCGATGCCTCGGAGGTGAGCACGGTGATCGTGGGTCGGTGCCAATCACCGTGATCATCTCGGTTTGGATCAACGATGTCGGTTAGTTATTCGCGCGTTTTTCCCGACCGCGCGCCTTGTTCGCGAGAATTTTGGGTTGCTCTGCGCTCTCCACGGTGGACGGCGGTGCTCGAAAGGTGAGCACGGCCTCCGCACGCCGAGACCTAGTAGTACATGTCTCCAGACTCGGAAATTCTCGGTTTGCGTGTACGAGCGACTTGATCGCTCTAATTACATAAAATGATGATATTTTATGTAATTAGAGGGACTTTTGTGCATTTATGCATCGTGTGGCTATTGTGGGCAGCATGTTTGAGTGTGTTTGACCTCTGGACTGATTGTCCATGGTTCGGTAGCTTTTGCGGAAATCGAGAAGTCGGTTTCGGCGCGTTTTTCGGCAAAACTTGCCGAAAGAACGCGGGTTTCGGGTCGGACTTCTTCCGACGTAGTTGGTTACTTTGTGTTGCTGCCAAAACATCCCAATTGGAGTGTTTTGGGGCAGCGGGTGACTCGTGGCACGAGTCGGTGAGTTTCGGGACACTTAGTGGGTCCCGACGGCGTCCCGGTGTGATTTACGGGACTCTCGGTGAGTTACGGTGATCGGTTTTGGGAAACCGATCAGGGGACTTGTGTGGGAGTTTGTGAGTCTTTTGTTTTGAGTTGTGGGTTGGTTACTGACCCGGTGGATCTTCGTAGGTCCGGTCGACTTGTGCGTACCCAGTGTTCCGACTCGACTTTGACAGGTGGGTGCTTCGAGCTGGTAGTCGGTGAGAGCGTTTCGCCTCCTTCTCCTGTTTTTCTATTCCAGCATTTTAGTCTCTACATGTCATTGCTTACTTATCGTTTGATTATCGTATTCCGTTGATTGCATATTATTTAGTTGTTGATAGACATGTAGAGCAGGTTGGCATTTGTGTTTCAGTATCTCTGTGGACTTTGGGTCCAGGCAACACATTGACTCTCTCGTTATGTGTTTCGATCTGGTTGATCGAGGTTCGGCGTTGTACGCCCTAGCAGTTTCACAGTTTGGCGATGTACGCCATTGTTGTTGGCTTCGGCCTAGGCACCGGCTTTAGCCGGGTTTCTTTTTGAGCATACCATCATGACTTAGTCACAGCACTTGGGGGTATTCATGACACCGGATCGGTTTGGCCACCGATCGGAGGTGTACTTATCCGGATGGGTCGTCCTTTGGGGCGGATGGATCAGGTCGGTGCAGGTTAGTGACAGGCAGCGCTTGAGGTCTGCGGACCAATATAGCAGGCACAGATTGGGTACAGTTTCTGGTTCTTTACTTTGAGGCATTATTAGCATTGTTATCTATACAGTAGCAGGTTTATTTATTGCTTTTTATTATCTATCGTAGCTACTGTAGTTCTATTTCATATCACAGCTTATATATTGTTTATCTATCTCCTTTGATCTCCGGTGATTACGGCTTGCCTTCGTGGCTTGCGGTACCCACTGGGAGGGAGACATGTTTACATGTTGTGACATATCGAACTTCTAAAGTCTTGAAGTTACGAGGTATGTTGGCTTAGAAGGCCATAAGAGTGGTTCCGGTGAAGTCTGGAAGCTTGTGTGTTTTTGGTGCACTATGTGCGAAACGGAGCCCGAAAGGCTACTTTGGGCCGTGAGCCAAATCCGGCACTTGCGCGGATGAAATGACGATGTGGACATGATTTAAATCATGTGTGGAGAGGCTCGGTTCAATTTGAAAAGAATCGGAGGTCAAACGAGCCAAAAGTGAGTTGGAACGGAGAAGAAACGAGAAAAAGCCGAAAATTTGGCTAAGTCCTTGGAGTAGGTGATGGTCCTGGGGGGACCGGTCCCTGAAAAGGAGACCGGTCCGGAAGGTCGTCCGCGAGAGCGAGCTCTGGGGACCGGTCTCTTAAGGGGAGACGGTCTCCACAGAGTGGAGCAAGGCTCTCGGGACCGGTCCCGGGTTAGAGACCGGTCTCGAGCCCGAAAGTGCCCGATTTGGGTTTCAAATATTGTAAAGTTGAGGGCCTTATAGCAATTGTGCGGGGGTTAGTTGTAAAGAGAGGGATAAAACCTCTTCTCTCTCTCTCTCTCCCTCACTCGATCGCTCCTCTCTCTCTCTCTCTCTCTCTCTCCGTTCGACAAGAAGAAGAAGAAGAAGAAGAAGAAGAAGAAGAAAAGGAAGAAGGAGATGGAGAAGAAGATGATGGTGATGATGATGATGACCATCTCCTCCTTCTCCCTCAAGTGGGCAAGCTCTTGAGAGGTAAGCTTGAGCTCTCCGTCTCTCTCTCTCATGGTAGATCCCCTTGTAGTGGGTCTTAAACCCTAGAGTTGGGATTTATGGAACCCTAGCATGCTAGCAAGATGAGTATTCCCCATTTCGTAGATCGATTTGGTGAATTTGGCTATAGTAGCATCTAGGGCATCCAAATGGGGATTTTAGAAATAGATGAGATTGATCTCATTTGACCCCATAGAAACCTAATTGGGGGTACAACGAACGCGTTGGCGCGCTCGGTTCGGTGATCCGACGAGCGGTTGCAAAGATATTAATATTTTAATATATTCATACCAGATGTCCGCAGCACGCAAGATAGGAGCCATAAATTCACGAAAACGGAACTGGGGCAACTTGAAGACGTGGGGCAACGGCACGAAGTCTCAGATCGAGATTCGGAGATCGTTCGGTTGGTCGCGCACGAGTTGAGCCGAATCGGGTCACGGGTGCCGCGGCGGCCGATTGCAAGTGTCGACGAGCAATCGGAGAGCAAAACAGTGGGTGCGTTTAAGCGCGACTAGGTCGCCTATATGTCTAAGAGTTACTTAACTCCTGTTGATGCATGCTCAATAATGCATGAGTAGAAATGCATGCTAGTGAGGTAAAGTAAAATGCTAAGTAGATGCAAGTAAATGAATGAAATGCATGATAATAGCATAAAGTACAATGCTAGAAGAGTAAAAGAATGCATGCTTAGCATAATTGAAACACGCATATGAGTGGATTGATAGACATAAGAGAGCCAAGTAAAGAATGCCAAGTAAAGAATGTGAGTCATGGACTAAATGCACATATAGATTGAGTGGCATCTAACCTAGTGTAAAGAACATAGGTTATAGTAAACCTAGAGTCAATGGACCTAGAAGTGTGGCATCTAACCTAGTGTAATGAACATGGGTTATACCAAACCTAGAGTCAATGGATCTAGGTGAGTGGCATTGAACCTAGTGTCAAGGACATAGGTTGATCAACGATGGCAATGGACCCAGTGTGAGCAGACATAGGTCGAGCTAGAATGACATTGAACCTAGAGTTAAGACAACCTAGGTTATGTGACAAGGAGTGAACCCTAGAGTCAAGTGGACCTAGGATGTAAAGAACAATGGACCTATTGGGTCGACTCTTGAGGGTTAAGGCCAACCCTCAAGCAAAGTGGAATGGATTCCTAATCCCAGGAATTGTGAGCTCGATAGTTCTGGTTCCGCTAGTGTATGCGGCATGGTCCTCTCCCACCGGAAGAACTTCGAGTATAGTGATTAAGCAAGAACAAGTGAGCGCTCGGGCGTATGCGGCATGTTCCTCTCCCTATCCGGGAATCTTGGCTATGGGTGTATGCGGCCTGTTCCTCTTCCACTCGGCGGATCCCCGACCACTGCACGCGACCGTTGGGCGATGTGGTTCTTGGCTTGCAGGCCGAGGTGTATGTGACAGGTCCTTCACCTCGAGCTGTGCAAAGTGCGGATTATCCGCTATTGATTGACTCGTGGCCGAGTCGGGTGGCTAGCTGGAATCAGGTAGAAAGAACCTTGAGAGCTAGTGATATGTATGGTGAACCTAAGGTAATAGACACCTTAGAAGCAAGTTGGACTTGAGATGGAAACCTAGGGTTATAGAAACCTTAGAAGTTAATGACATGAGCTATGGTAAGTAGAAACCTTAGAGTTACAACGGGTATGAGTTATGAATAGCTAAGTAAGAATGAAATAGCTAAAGTACAGAATAGCGAAAAGGTAAAGAAAAGCTAAGAGCTAAAGTAATAATTTGCATGTTGCATTTGTGAGGCATGTTTTTATGTTAGTTGCAAGTTATATATCTATATATGTTTTTGGACTAACATGTTTGCAGTGCCTCCTTGGACCTATTGGTCGAGTGTTCTCTTGGGTGACCGTACCCACGAGAACTATGGACAATAGTTCTCACCCCGTGTTGTGGTTTTGGGGGTACAGTATACACGTGAGCGACGCAGCAGCGGCGCGAGGCAAGGGCGTAGATCTGTAGATAGCGCCCTACCAGGAGACCAGAGGTAGCAGTACCCTGAGGCCGTTTTAATAGCGGGGACTAGAGGGTAGTGAGCAAAATGTAACTAACTGGTGAAATGATGTAATAATGAGTAGATTGTATTTGGAAGTCTAATGTAAATTAATCGGTGATGTAAAATCAATGTGGAATGAATGTAATAACATAAGATGTGTTTATGTTGTTTGATACCTAGCTTCCTTATGCAATCGTTGTATGTTGAATACCGTTCCTAGTTGGAACCTTCTTGTAATTATATCGATTGCGACGCCTTGGACGTGCGGGGAAACTCGTCCGTTCGGCGGTCACGCGCGCCGAATCCGACCGAATTGGCGGGCTCGGGGCGTGACAGATTAGTTGGTATCAGAGCATAATTAGAGAATGGGACAATGGTTTAGGTGAACCTAGGAGACCCTAGGATAGTAAACCATAGGAGAATAAGGCTCGTGAGAGACGAGGACTTGTGACTATTGGCGAAAGGTTAATCGATTGGGTCAAGAGTTAGAAACCTCTAAGACGGATATTAGAGGTAGACTCGAGGTGTGGTTTATTCTCAACCGAGGATGTTCATGTTGGGTATACACAACATGAAACCGAGTGATGAGAATAGATGCCCTTGCATGACTTTCGCCCGATTTGAGTCAATGTTAAGTTGTTTCGTGCTTGACCTACAAGGTTGAGAGTTAATCGAGTTGTCCTGTTTCAGGAAAAGATGGCACCGCGTAGGCGATCTTCACCCAGATCGGCGCGGGAGGGAACAAGTAGTGTTCCTGAGCAACCCGAGGCGAGTGGAGGCCCGGTGCTCCGCGAGCAGATGAGTACGCTCATGGGCGTAGTCTTTGCGACGGGGAGGAGCAGATCAAGGAGCTCCATGAGTTGTTGGCACGACAGGCTGCGGCGGCCGCGCCGGTAGCAGCGCGCCGTGTGCCGACGGGAATGGCGACGGATTCGGGAGCAGCTCCTGGTTCTGTGGAAATGGAGGCAGAGAAGGAACGGGCATTGGCGGCCCTTATGGCCTTCAAGGAGTTCGATCCGCCTATCTTCGATGGAGAGAACGTCGATCCATGGATCGTAGAGATGTGGATTGACTCTATGGAAACGCTCTTTGAGGAGCTACACACCTTGGAGCGGGACAAGGTACCTTTAGCTGTGCATTGCTTGAAGCAGTCAGCGAAGGCGTGGTGGAAAGGCATTCGACGAAATCGATCGCCTAGCCTCCCTCCTATGGCATGGAATGAGTTTCGGGGGTTGGTGTTTTCTACGTACTTCCCCGACACTGAAAGGAGAAAGCTTCAGGACAAGTTCAGGAAGCTGCAACAAGGAGACCGCTCTGTGAGAGAATACGAGCGAGAGTTTTCTCGTATCGTGAATTGTGTCCCGAATGTGGTGCGGGACGACAAGGAAAGGGCCGAATGGTTCCTGCATGGACTTCGACCGGGGATTTACAAGAAGGTGCAAATCCTTATGCTCACAACTTTTGCGGAGGTGTTGGACCGGGCATTGTGGGCCGAACATGGCGAGGCTTTCGTGCGTGAGGAGCGCGAATCTCGTAAGCATGAGCGAGGAGGCGAGGCCATCGTTGAGCAATTTGGGTGGTCAGTCAAGTTCTAGACACCACTCAAGGTCGTCCTCTACCCGATCCTCCTCTGGATGCGTGATCTGTGGTGGCTCCCACCAGGCGCGGCGGTGTGCGCTGCGTGACGGCAGGTGTATTCGTTGTGGGCAGCCAGGCCATATGCGGGATGAGTGCCCGCAAGGCGAGAGTCATACCCTGATGATGGCGACGATGTTCTCCTCTCCCGGACAACCTGTGGACGTGCAGCCTTTGGCACGGTCTGGAGAGCGGGGTGTGGTGATCAAGCAACCGGAGGGTTCGCGGCGAGCGTCAAGCGGTCACGGACCTACGACCCGGTTGTGGAATCGTCGATGACTTCGGGCGGTATGAGTTAATTAAATCAAGCGAGAATTTCGCATGATTTTAAGTTAATGTATTGCATGTAGTGATTGAATGGTCAGTTGCTACTATTGATTCATCATTATAGTAGGGACCTAGTGACGGGTGAGAGGAGATACCCGGGCATGCTTGCAGTGTGAAAGTGTGGCGCCTGCTAGAGCAGGTAGAAAGCCAAGTGGCACTAGCAAATGGCTAGTTGTGATTCGTGGGCGACGAGAGATAAGACTCGTGGTAGAGACGAAGTGGTGCGGCGACTCTCAAGGCAACGAGTAGTGGATTGCGAGAGTTAAGCCGTGATACTTGAGGATACCCGAGTAATCCGAATGTTTCGGATGTAGTACCGATAGACCAACGGTGGAAGTAGAACAGCTGTTGAGAGCATGATCGATTAGTTGCCGAGTACGCGCATGTGAGGCCAAGTGATACCTCGAATTGAGGTGGGCGAGTAGTGCTCGTGTGGTTGGAGTGCATAGACCGAGCGGTCAGATGCCTGGCGTGGTTAGAACCACTATTGAGGAAATAGTTGGTTAGCATTGGATTTGGCCTGTGGGCCTAGCGATACCTCCATGTGGGGTTAGAAAAGTAGCTTAGTAGGCAGTGCGTGGGGCGCAGTCCTGCCCCAAAGCTGAGACTGAGCGTAAAACGCTACAGAGGCGTGGAACGCCCGAGCACAGTACTCGTAGAGTGCGGTTTCGATTCGGTGAGAGAGTGGATTGGCGTAGCACTTTAGCGTTGCTAAGTGTGAAGCGGGCCATGGATCACTCGTCGGGCTGGTGGCTTGCACTAGGTGCCAAGAAGTCGATAGATTGCGTAGCTCTATAGAGCATGTCGTGTAGGACGACGTTAGCGGGTAGTGCTTGGGGACGACCCGTGCCTGGACCATTTGTGGACTGTGGAGCCTGGGCCCATTGGGCAGGCGCAGTCACCGCGAGAGGCGCCCTGCACTGTTGGTAGGGCGAGAGTTTTGGTCAAGACGGTAGTCCGAGCTTGGACCCGAGAACGTGAAAATGCCACGTGTTGGATCTTAAGATCGATAATGCGCCGAGAGTGCGGTTGTGACCCAATCCGAGAGTTGAGTGTGGTTTGGGGTCTTGATTGCTCCTGATTGGAGTGTGTGCGAATTCCCAAGTGAGAATTTCGCCGAAAGTGCTGATTGGGTCTACGCTATTAACGAGAGAACGCTAAGCGTAGTTGAGACACGTCTAAGCGATAGGCTGACGTAGAGTTGGTGACCATTGGTCCACCCGTAGAGACCGAGGTAAGCGGTGAATTGATAACTCTAACGAAGAGTTGGCCAGGATTCAGGAGCCAAGTGTTCGTGTAAGTGATCGCTAAGGAGCCGAATAAGTCGTGGCAATTGAAATTGAAGCAAGTGGTCTCTAGGAGACACTTCGATAGAAGAAGCCACATGACATGTGAGGATGATGCTCTTTTACGGAATGGAGGCGAGATGCGCCAAAGTGTACCATCTCACGATGGAGCAAGATTCGGTTGATATTGAAGCACTCACCACTAAGTGATGCTCCTAAGATGTTGCTTTAGGCAATGTGGGTGATTGGATTTGAGTGCGCTCAGAGATGAGATGAGTAAACGCAAGGTGAAGTTTCTTGCAAACTGTTTGCAAGTGATGTTGGAGCGTGAGAGGTCGTTGAATGTCGACTTGCGCTTCCACTAATGTTTATCGGAGTTGTAATGCACTTTTGAAGTTGTGCTTAGCAAATGTGAATGAAACTAGTCTCACATTCTTCGTGATGGGCCTGTAATGATTCTATTTAGTGAAAGGCCGCTCCGAAGACAAAAAGTGCATTGGAATCTCCTAAATTACGCGATAAATTGAATTGGATTGTGAGTTGATGGAAATGAGTAAGTTTCGCGGACGAAACTCTTTTAAGGAGGGGAGAGTGTGACATATCGAACTTCTAAAGTCTTGAAGTTACGAGGTATGTTGGCTTAGAAGGCCATAAGAGTGGTTCGGTGAAGTCCGGAAGCTTTGTGTGTTTTTGGTGCACTAGGTGCGAAACGGAGCCCGAAAGGCTACTTTGGGCCGTGAGCCAAATCCGGCACTTGCGCGGATGAAATGACGATGTGGACATGATTTAAATCATGTGTGGAGAGGCTCGGTTCAATTTGAAAAGAATCGGAGGTCAAACGAGCCAAAAGTAAGTTGGAACGGAGAAGAAACGGAAAAAGCTGAAAATTTGGCTAAGTCCTTGGAGTAGGCTGATGGTCCCTGGGGGGACCGGTCCCTGAAAAGGGAGACCGGTCCCGGAAGGCTGTCCCGCGAGAGCAGGCTCTCTGGGACCGGTCTCTTAAGGGGGAGACCGGTCTCCAGCTGCGCAGAGTGGAGCGAGGCCTCTCGGGACCGGTCCCGGGTTAGGGAAACCGGTCTCGAGCCCGAAAGTGCCTGGTTTGCGTTTCAAATATTGTAAAGTTGAGGGGCCTTATAGCAATTGTGCGGGGGTTAGTTGTAAAGAGAGGATAAAACCTCTTCTCTCTCTCTCTCTCTCCTCACTCGATCGCTCCTCTCTCTCGCTCTCTTCTCTGTTCGACAGCAAGAAGAGAAGAAGGAAAGAAAAGAAGAAGAAGAAGAAGAGGAAGAAGGAGATGGAGAAGAAGATGATGGTGATGATGATGATGACCATCTCCTCCTTCTCCCTCAAGTGGGCAAGCTCTTGAGAGGTAAGCTTGAGCTCTCTGTCTCTCTCTCATGGTAGATCCCCTTGTAGTGGGTCTTAAACCCTAGAGTTGGGATTTATGGAACCCTAGCATGCTAGCAAGATGAGTATTCCCCATTTCGTAGATCGATTTGGTGAATTTGGCTATAGTAGCATCTAGGGCATCCAAATGGGGATTTTAGAAATAGATGAGATTGATCTCATTTGACCCCATAGAAACCTAATTGGGGGTACAACGAACGCGTTGGCGCGCTCGGTTCGGTGATCCGACGAGCGGTTGCAAAGATATTAATATTTTAATATATTCATACCAGATGTCCGAAAGACGCAAGATAGGAGCCCTAAATTCACGAAAACGGAATCGGGGCAACTTGAAGACGTGGGCAACGGCACGAAGTCTCGGATCGAGATTCGGAGATCGTTCGGTTGGTCGCGCACGAGTTGAGCCGAATCGGGTCACGGGTGCGCGGGCGGCCGATTGCAAGTGTCGACGAGCAATCGGAGAGCAAAACAGTGGTGTGCGTTCAAGCGACTAGGTCGGCTATATTTCTGAGAGTTACTTAACTCCTGTTGAGGCATGTTCAATAATGCATGAGTAGAAATGCATGCTAGTGAGGTAAAGTAAAATGCTAAGTAGATGCAAGTAAATGAATGAAATGCATGATAATAGCATAAAGTACAATGCTAGAAGAGTAAAAGAATGCATGCTTAGCATAATTGAAACACGCATATGAGTGGATTGATAGACATAAGAGAGCCAAGTAAAGAATGCCAAGTAAAGAATGTGAGTCATGGACTAAATGCACATATAGATCGAGTGGCATCTAACCTAGTGTAAAGAACATAGGTTATAGTAAACCTAGAGTCAATGGACCTAGGAGTGTGGCATCTAACCTAGTGTAATGAACATGGGTTATACCAAACCTAGAGTCAATGGATCTAGGTGAGTGGCATTGAACCTAGTGTAAAGGACATAGGTTGATCAACGATGGCAATGGACCCAGTGTGAGCAGACATAGGTCGAGCTAGAATGACATTGAACCTAGAGTTAAGACAACCTAGGTTATGTGACAAGGAGTGAACCCTAGAGTCAAGTGGACCTAGGATGTAAAGAACAATGGACCTATTGGGTCGACTCTTGAGGGTTAAGGCCAACCCTCAAGCAAAGTGGAATGGATTCCGGAATCCCAGTAATTGTGAGCTCGATAGTTCTGGTTCCGCGGATGTATGCAGCATGTTCCTCTCCCACCGGAAGAACTTCGAGGATTGTGACTAAGCAAGAACAAGTGAGCGCTAGGGTGTATGCGGCATGTTCCTCTCCCTATCATGGAATCTTGGCTATGGGTGTATGCGGCATGTTCCTCTCCCGCTGGCGGATCCCTGACCACGGTGCACGGACCTTCGGGCGGACCGTTGGGCGATGTGGTTCTTGGCTTGCAGGCTGAGGTGTATGTGACAGGGTCCTTCACCTCGAGCCAGGCAAAGTGCGGATTATCCGCTATTGATTGACTCGTGGCCGAGTCGGGTGGCTAGCTGGAATCAGGTAGAAAGAACCTTGAGAGCTAGTGATATGTATGGTGAACCTAAGGTAATAGACACCTTAGAAGCAAGTTGGACTTGAGATGGAAACCTAGGGTTATAGAAACCTTAGAAGTTAATGACATGAGCTATGGTAAGTAGAAACCTTAGAGTTACAACGGGTATGAGTTATGAATAGCTAAGTAAGAATGAAATAGCTAAAGTACAGAATAGCGAAAAGGTAAAGAAAAGCTAAGAGCTAAAGTAATAATTTGCATGTTGCATTTGTGAGGCATGTTTTTATGTTAGTTGCAAGTTATATATCTATATATGTTTTTGGACTAACATATTTGCAGTGCCTCCTTGGACCTATTGGTCGAGCTGTTCTCTTGGGTGACCGTACCCACGAGAACTATGGACAATAGTTCTCACCCCCGTGTTGTGGTTTTGGGGGTACAGGTATACACGTGAGCGGCGCAGCAGCGGCGCGAGGCAAGGGCGTAGATCTGTAGATAGCGCCCTACCAGGAGACCAGAGGTAGCAGTACCCTGAGGCCGTTTTAATAGCGGGGACTAGAGGGTAGTGAGCAAAATGTAACTAACTGGTGAAATGATGTAATAATGAGTAGATTGTATTTGGAAGTCTAATGTAAATTAATCGGTGATGTAAAATCAATGTGGAATGAATGTAATAACATAAGATGTGTTTATGTTGTTTGATACCTAGCTTCCTTATGCAATCGTTGTATGTTGAATACTGTTCCTAGTTGGAACCTTCTTGTAATTATATCGATTGCGACGCCTTGGACGTGCAGGGGAAACTCTGTCCGTTCGGCGGTCTGCCGGCGCGCCGAATCCGACCGAATTGGCGGGCTCGGGGCGTGACACATGTTCTCACCTCCCCCACTATTTTCAGGTACTGCGGGTAAGGAGATAGTGTTTGGGCGCAACGAGAGGACGACCTAGCTAGCCTGCCATAGCGTCGTCACCCTGGTTATATTTTATTTCCTGCACTTTCTAGTTTCTAATAATTAATGGTTCAGTTAGATGATCTTACTTGTTTGTCTGAATATTGTGAGCTGAATGGTTTGGTTTTCCTTTGCATGTGATTGGAGTTTATGAATACATGGTTTTAGTTTATGGATCTTCAGTTTTGTGATATGCATACTTTGGCTCTTGGATTGTATTCGTGGTTTTCCGAATCGTGGTTTCTACCCCTCGAGGTAGTCGGCTTTCAAAATAGAGTTTCCGTGTAGGAAACAGTTTTCAAAAGAATTTCGAATGGCTTTCTTGATTGAATGAATAGAGTTTGAAAACAAAGCTTCCGGGTGGGGAGCACTTTTAAATAGGATGTTTGTTGTATTGTGCATTGCATCATCCAGCGCCTAAGGAGTGTTTAGAGGCATGCATCATTCTAAGGATTGCTAGCTGTATGGAAATGCACGGCATGATTTGCTTGTTGATTGGTGAATGTAGGTTGTGGTTGAGAACCTGTTGTATCAGTTGGTACGCCGTGCAAATATAAAGGAGACTCTGTTCGAGGGAATAGAGGAACTTTGTATTTGTGGCGGGTCTGTACGTCACGGGGGAAAGGTTTAAAAAAAAAAAAAAAAAAAAAATTTCCGCTGTGTTTCTATCGAAAAGGACCCCGGGGCGTGACAAAAACCGTCAGGACCAGAGGCCCTGTCGCTGCCCAGTTGGAAGGTAGCGTTCTTTACTTCCTCGAGGGAGAATGGACTAGTAAGGGAGTCTGGGGCGGACAAGGAGTGTCCATGGTAGAGGCCGCTCCAGTCTCCATAAGATGGTGCCCCCTCCTCCTCCCAGCTGAACAGACGTTTGAATAACCTTATTTTCAAACTATAAGACATGTGGCACTTCAGTTCTTAAACTTTAATTTATTATATATATATATAATTTTTTTGTTCAAATTTTATAGATTGTTATAATAAGTCCAACAATACAATTTACTTGGTTGAAAGAAGATTTGCCTCTAATTAATATGGCCATGATATGGCATCTTAGCATTTTCATCTCAACCACAATAACAATATTTTTATATCAATGTCACATTAGGGACATATTTATTTGGTCAGTTAAATTAGACTTAAAGCCAAAAATTAAACCAAAGAGTAATATTATATCTACAAGTAACTTCTGGTTGTAATCTTACAGCCACTCAAATCCAATGCTCTTATTCTCTTCACAAGTGTTATCACTACCTTTTTTTTAAAACTAAAAATAAAAAAGGTTAGAGAATCTTACAACCTTTGGATAAGGGGTTGTAGGGATTACAATACCTTTCGGTTGTAGATGTTTCGCATAATAATAAGGTAAATTTCACCAACTGTTCCTGTGTCAAATTTTATTTTCACTACTTGGAACTTTTTTCTTTTTTGATAATGCAAAATGCATGACATTCGAGCCAACTTTAATTTCCTTATTTTTTTGGGAGTAGTCTATCTGTAATCCTTTTTTTCTCGCATTTATTGTCTTTCTTAGGAGTAGTCTTTAAATTAAATTTTTTGAGTCTATATGCCCTGCAGACACACTCCCTTTTGTACGGGTTTCCAACTTTAATTTTTAATATATAAAGACCATTTGGCTCTTCAGCCGACTTAAAATACTGTGCAATATCCTATTCGGCTCATTCAGCCAAATCGATCCTGTAGTAGAAGTTTTTGAACTCGGCTGATCCGATCTTTTATTAGCCAAATCACTTGATCAACCGAAGGGTGCAGACTTCGAGAGTCATCACGTGAAGCCGTATCATTTTTCTGCACGCACACCTAGGGAAACCTTTGATCAGGTCAACAATTAGAGAATTAATTCGGCTCACAGCAGAACCATAAAATGTTTAATAATTAATGTACTTCATTCCATATTGAGGACTAACATGACCTTGTTCAACATTTCAGGGACTAACAGTGCAATTTACTCGATATTAATATCCAATTAAATAATTTCTATGCTAAGTAAAAGTATACAAAAGGAAAATCTATAACTGACGAAAGCAAATCTATGATTGACAACTTTTTAAAATATTTAGGTAAGTTATCGCCATCTCACATGCATGTTTCAATAAAATTGATTAAGCATATATAATTTTTATGTAGAATCTCCGTGCTAGATAAAACTCTCACATACGAGATCCACAGGAGCATTAATTGAGAAGGAAATCAGAGAGCGACATACAATTAATATGTCACGCCCCGGGTTGCATATTCACCGGGCACGCCGACAAATCCGCCGTATACAAAAGAATTTCTTCTGTATACGAAGCGTAGCTGTACCTGTATAAACATACAATGCTACAAACAGTAGCATAGAGCTGAATAAACTATAAACAAGCAGGTAGGAAAAACAACCACTTTATATACATACAATCACAGATACAAAAATAACACTACTCGCTCCAAGAAGTTCAACCGTATGTACAAAAGTGTCCCAAACCAAAACCGTCACTACCCGCAAGTGGAAGTCCTCTAGTACCGAACTCGGGCGGTAGGCTCTAGCCCGCCACGCCTTCCCGCGGTCCGACTCTGCATTTGCCAGCCACTCAAGTAATGTAAGGCCCCGCAACAACAAAGTGGGAAGAAAGAGGGCGTGAGAACTACTATAAAAACAAGTAGTCCTCAGTGGGTACCGCCCTAAACACATCGGTCACCCACTAAGTCTACAGGGTAAGCAAGAAGGTAAAAGAAGCTGGAAACACTCGACAGCTAACAATCCCTATACTATCCTGCTCTAAACCACTCTCTGTAGAACTAGTAAAAGCTGACTCAATCTTACGAGGGACTGTGAAAGCACCCGTCCCGCCTGTCGAAGCAACACTACAACTACCCCAGGGGTAGCTAGCGGAGAGCAACCCACAACGACGGCGCAGCGACACCAACGCAAAAGCACTAAGCCAGACTCCTGAGCGGCACTCTTGGGCGCGATCCAACCGAGTATGGAAGCGTATCTCTGTCGAGCTCAATCTGGCGCTCACAGGCATAGTCAAGTACACAGGGTCCAAGAACTAACACACCACGTGCCCCTTGGCACAAACTGAAACCACACAGTACACTGGGTCCCCCGTCAAACCCCCGACGGTGCCCGACAATCAGCACGACTAGACTCTGCTGAAAAGTAAGCTCGGCATCCCCAGCGAGCGTAAAGACAACTACACTACCCGAGTATCCATCGCACCCCCGCGGCGATGATACGGCACAGAACGGCTCCTAGAGCTAAATCTGGTAGTGTAGGCTAATGATGATCCAAAACGTGGTTTTCTCCTAAGTCAAGTCCAAGTCCACATGTATAATTAAAAGTATACTAAACATGCTTCCAAAATTCAGATTTAACGTACTACTAGTCATGAATTCGAGCAATTCACAATTTAGTCAAAAACCGGAACCTATACATGTTGACTACTTGAATTAGGCGTGATCCGATGAAAACCCACCTCTCAAGCGATCTCCTGGCAGCGAAGGGAGTGATCCAGGTCAAGGTGATCCTTCGCTGATCCGCCGAGGTCCGAAGTCTCCCGCTGCGAAGAGGCAGAAGCACGATTTCACGAAATCGCGAAAAACAATGGTGAGAAAAGCTTAAAGTTAACTAAGCTAACCTTATCCAAATTCAGCGAGTAAGGTCTCGAAATCTTCGTCTCGCAGTCAAGAATCCAACAGTCCAAGATTCGCTGGATTTCGCCACTCCTGCGCGGAGTACTAGCTGAAATACGAAACTGCGACGCTGAAATCCTGCAGTTCAGCATTTCAGATTCTGCGCGCAAACAGCGGCTCAGTAATTAAGGGTTCCGACAGGGCAAACCTTGTCCAAATCCGGCAAGTAAGGTGTCGTTGGAATCGTCCCGCCGTCGCGGATCCAATACCCCAGATTTCGTCGCGTTTCGGCTCTCCTCCACAGAGATATGGTCAAAACTCCGCGAGTTTCCACGGTACGCCACAAAGCAGCTCGAAATTCCAGAAATAGATGCAACGGAGGGAAACTTGATGGGCTACTCACCTCGAAACAAGCCCTAGGTCGCCGCCGAGTCGGGGGCGGCGGTCCCGCGCGCACGATAAGCTCCCTCGCAGCGTCTCGTCGTCGAAAACTCGCTCGATCCTCTCCGCGGCGCGTCGTCGGCAAGCTCGGTTCCACCCTCGAGCTAGGGGAGCAGCAGGAGCAGCAGCAGCAGCAGCAGCAGCCAAGGAAGGAGAAGAAGAAGGAGAGGAGGAAGATGATCTCCTCTCTCTCTTCTCTGCTGCAGATAAAGGGATGGTGAGGGGTGATGTGACAAGTGGCTCAAAAGTCAAACTGCACCATACCTCCACTTTGTACACAAAAATCCCGTTTGTACCGGTACAAACAGCAACCCGAGAGCCTAATCGCAGGGCTATACCAGATAGCCCCGGTGGTTATACCGGTATAGCAACCAATCTTGTACCGGTACAAAATCAGATTTGTACCGGTACAGCTCACAGAAAACCTGCTATTTGTGGATTTTCGTGACACACGCTGCTCTCAAGTTCCCACAGGGTCCGTGTGGCGTGCAATTGGCGCCAACGCGACTCGGACTTGTCCCGACACTCGTCAGAGCTGTCGACAAGCCTCAGGTGCAATTTTTCAGGTCTCTACATCCTCCCCCACTACAAAAAGTTTCGTCCGCGAAACTCAACCGTACCTCAGCTCGTCGAACAGGTAGGGATAGGCCTCCCGCAGCGCCGTCTCGGGCTCCCAAGTCGCCTCCCGCTCCTCGTGATTACTCCACTGCACTTTGACATACGGTATGACCCGATTGCGCAATTCTTTCGCCTCGCGAGCAAGAATCCGCAACGGTCGCTCCTCGTATCGAAGGTCCTCGCCAAGCTCAAGCGGAGTGAAGTCAATCACGTGAGAGGGATCGAATACATATTTCCTCAATGCCGAGACGTGGAATACATCGTGAGTGCCGACTAGTCGCGGGGGTAGAGCAATCCTGTAAGCAACTGGCCCAACTCGCTCCAAGATCTCAAAAGGGCCAATGTAGCGTGGACTGAGCTTTCCACGCACTCCAAATCTGCGTATCCCTTTGGACGGCGAGACTTTAAGGAATACATGATCTCCAATCTGAAACTCCAAGTCTCGCCTCCTGGTATCAGCATAGCTCCTCTGGCGACTCTGGGCTGTCAAAAGGTGTCGTCGAACTACCTTCACCTTTTCCTCAGCCTCTAGCAGTAACTCAGGCCCCAGCGTCTTCCGTTCACCCACGTCGCTCCAAAACAAAGGGGAGCGGCATCTGCGTCCATACAACGCCTCAAACGGAGCCATCTGGATGCTCGCTTGATAGCTGTTGTTGTACGCAAACCCAACTAATCTCAAATGCCGATGCCATCCTCCTCCAAAATCCATGACGCATGCTCTCAGCATGTCCTCTAGCGTCTGAATGGTCCTCTCTGACTGACCATCCGTCTGTGGGTGAAACGCTGTGCTGAAGTGTAGCTGTGTACCCAAGGTTGTCTGTAAGCTCCTCCAGAAGTGTGACACAAACCTCGGGTCCCTGTCTGATACTATCGACACTGGCACGCCATGCAGCCTGACAATCTCATCCAGGTAAAGCTGCGCGAGTCTCTCTCTGGACCAGGTGGTCTGAACTGGTAGGAAGTGGGCAGACTTGGTCAATCTGTCCACTATCACCCAAATGGCATCGAAACCACCCCGTGCTCTAGGTAAGCCCACGACGCAGTCCATCCTGCTCTGCTCCCCTTCCCACTCGGGCACTGGCAGACTCGAAGCTTGCCAGCACCGATGCTCGCCTTCACCGTTGGCAAGTCAAACACCGAGCCACATATCTCGCCAATGTCTCTTTTCATTCCATTCCACTCGTAATCGTGCTTTCAAGTCCTTATACATTTTAGTTCCACCAGGGATGTACCGTATAAGGAGAATGTGAGCCTCTCTCAAGATGTCTGCTCGGATCTCTCGAATCCACGGTACACAGTCGGTCCCTCGTACCTCGATTCCCGAACCGTCCACCGTGGAAACCTCACCGTCTCTCCACCGCTTCTCTAATCCTCAACAAGTGTGGGTCTCCACTGCTTTCTCTCGGATCCTATCCAACGAGTAGGCCGCAAAACCATAGACATTAGTATTGCGAGACCCGGGGACACAACCTCTAAACTCAACCGCCGTAGCTCCTCAAGTAACGGCCTCGCCGCGTGATCATCAAACACGAGCCCCGCATCGCTTCCCGCTCAACGCATATCCGCCACCACATTCGCCTTGCCGGGATGATACTGGATACTAATATCATAGTCCTTCAGTAGCTCCAACCACCGGAGCTGTCTGAGGTTCAACTCCCTTTTGGTGAACAGATACTTGAGACTTTTATGATCGCAAAAATCTCACAAAGGTTTCGCCATACAAGTAGTGCCGCCACAACTTCAAAGCAAAAACCACTGCGGCAAGCTCCAAGTCATGCGTAGGGTAATTCTTCTCGTAATCCTTTAATTGTCGCGAAGCATAAGCAATTACCCTACCATGCTGCATCAACACACACCCTAGTCCACTGTGTGATGCGTCATGTAGATCACATATCCTTCCCCCATAATCGGAAGGGCAAGGATAGGAGCCGACATCAACCTGCCGCAACTCATCGAAGCTCCTCCGGCTCCTCACTCCAGGTGAACTTAATTCCTTTACGAGTCAATCGAGTGAGGGGTTTGGAAAGCTTCGCAAAGCCTTCCACAAAACCGACGGTAATATCCACTAATCCAATGAAGCTCCGCACCCTGCCGCCGTCGTCGGCTCGGGCCAATCCCGAATAGCCTCAATCTTCTTCGGTCGACTGCCACTCCATCTGCAGAAATCACGTGGCCCAAGAAAGTAACCTCCCGCAACCAGAACTCGCACTTCTTTAACTTGGCATACAACTCCTTCTCTCGCTGCAGCTGTAGCAGTATCCTCAAGTGCTCCTCGTGCTCGCGTCGCTACGGGAGTATATCGAATGTCGTCGATGAAGACTACTACAAATGTCCAAGTACGGCTTAAACACCCCGTTCATCGATCCATGAACGCGGCAGGCATTCGTCAATCCAAATGGCATCACCGTAAACTCGTAATGCCCGTACCGAGGTCTAAAAGCCGTCTTGGAAACATCCTCGGCCCTCCCCCTCAGCTGGTGGGAACCTGACAGGAGATCAATCTTCGAGAAGACACAAGATTCTTGCAGCTGATCGAACAGATCATCAATGCGGGGCAACGGATAGTTGTTCTTGATGGTCACTTTATTCAGCTCCCGGTAATCCACACATAAACTAAGTGAACCAACCTTCTTCTTAACAAATAACACCGCTCCCCAAGGCGACACACCAGGTCTCACAAACCCTTTGTCCATCAAATCCTGAAGCTGCGCCTTTAACTCTCTCAGCTCAGCAGGTGCCATCCTGTAAGGTACCTTCGAGATTGGTGCAGTTCCAGGAACTACATCAATCACAAACTCGATCTCCCTCTCCGGCGGCATAGTCGTCGTCTCAGGGGGAAATACATCTGGAAACTCGCGAACCACAGGAATATCCTCGAGTCTCGGTGCCGCCGTAGGTACCTCTGCAACTGTCGCTAGAAATGCAACACATCCTCTACTCATCAGCTGTCGAGCTCTCGCTGAAGAAATCCACGCGGCAAACATCGTGCTCCTACAGCCTCTGAAAGTGAACACCTCCTGGCCTGGCTCGCGGAGCGTCACCGTCCTCTCTCCGCAGTCGATCGTCGCGTAGTACCGCGTCAGCCAATCCATGCCAAGCACAATGTCGAAGTCGTGCAACTGCCCCAACACTAACAAGTCTCGCGGCAAAATCCACAAGTCTAGCCGCACCGGACACGACCTACAACACTCTACCACCCGAACTACATGGGCGGGAACCTGAATCTCCCGGGACTGAGGCAACAACCCTAACTCTAGACCATGTAATAATGCAAATGCTCGACTAATAAAAGAATGCGATGAGCCGGTATCAAATAAAGTGCGTGCTCTAGTACCAGAAAGTAAAGTAATACCGCCACCACACGGCCGGCCGTCAAGAGTCCTCCACCCGAGCCGCATATACTCGCCGCATGGAGCTCGCCGCCGCCGCTCGTCGCGCACGTACGCCCTATCCTCACGATTTGGCTCGACGGTGTCCCGTACGATCGCGGTATCCGGTCTGTCGATGCTGTCGTTGGTGCCGACGATGCCGATCTCGGCAAGCCGCCCTAAATGTCCCGTCGTCCGCATCCGAAACACCGCCCTCTCGTCGCCACACAGCCGCGCCGCGTGCGGTCCTCCGCAGATCACGCACCGCCGTGTCCTCTCGTGGTCGCCCCGCCGACGGTATCTCGCACGCCGACGCTCGAGGACCCACGACTCGAAACGTGATCGTGGAGGCCTCGCGGACGCCATCGCTCGATCGTCCACCGTCATCAGGAGCGGGGCGCTTCCTGTCCTGACTCGGTCCCGGCCCCTGAATCCTCTCTCGAAGTGTCGTCTCACTCCTCTCCTCAAACAAAGGCTCGCTCGATAGACGCATCCGTGGTCCTCGACCTCCGCGCCCTAACGAACTCCGTACAGATCCGGCCTCAAGCCCTCGCTCGAATAGATATACCCGGTGTGCCTCATCTCTCGTCACAGATGCGCACACGCTCGTGAGCCGCGCGAAAACTCCCGAACGTACTCCCGAACCGTGCGATCCCCCGCCGGATCTTCTTCAAATCTTCCTCAATCCTCGCTTTCACACCGTCTCGGAAAATATGTGCGGCACAAAGATCCCGCAAAACTCGTCCCAACTCGTCTCGCGAAGCCACAACTCCCCGGTCGCGCCTCATCCTCGTCCACCCGCCTCCCGTGCGTCTCCAACTAAACGGTGGACCCCCAAATGAACCCGGTCCCGATCCTCCAGACGAACATGTCCTCAAATATCCTTTCCATCGCGCGGATCCAACTCTCCAATACCCAAGGCTCGGCGCACACCCCGTCAAACATCGGTGGGTCGAGCGGAAACGAAACAATAGCTCGCCACCCGCTCTCGCTTCCGTCAGCTACCGATCTGGGCCTTCTAGCCGCACAACTGCTGGAGGTATCTCTCGCGGGGGTACGGCAAAGAATCGGTGCGAGGTGGAGTAGGGGATAGCGGAGTAGGCTGGGCTGGTGCCCCTGACGATGTACTCGATGATGCCACTAGCCTCTCGCACATCCGCCGTAAAACAGCCCCGCCGCCTCGTCGCTCTCGCTGCGGCTATCCGGGCGCTCAACTCGACCGGGCACTCGTCTCGTGTCGAGTGCTCGCTCCACCACAGAGGTACACCCGTCTCAGTCGGGTGCCCCGATCCATCCGCTCCGTATCCGGGGTGGTAGTGGTAGGGTGGGCGGGGCGCGGCCCCGAAGCGGCGGTCGTCCTCTGAGAGGCGGCATAGCTGCACACATAGAAACAAGGTCAGATACAAAAACACTCGACCCAATCATCGAAAGTCTCGAAGGCGGTCCCTGTTTCTCCTCGAAATTATGTCGTCTGCAGCCCACATAATTTCTCTGGACCGAAACAGACACTCCTTCAATCACTCACTCCACTCTAGGATGAGTTAGAACAATCAATCAATGACTTTCGCGTTAAATCACGCCTCTCACGTCAAGCCTTCCTAAGGTTAACCAGCTTAGGTTTTTTAAGTCCCAACGACCTAATACTAAGCTCTGATACCAACTTAATCTGTCACGCCACGGGTTACATATTCACCGGGCACGCCGACAAATCCGCCGTATACAAAAGAATTTCTTCTGTATACGAAGCGTAGCTGTACCTGTATAAACATACAATGCTACAAACAGAGTATAGAGCCGAATAAACTATAAACAAGGTGTAGGAAAAACAACCACTTTATATACATACAATCACGTATACAAAAATAACACTACTCGCTCCAAATGAGTTCAATCGTATGTACAAAAGTGTCCCAAACCAAAACCGTCACTACCCGCAGTGGAAGTCCTCTAGTACCGAACTCGAAGGGTAGGCTCTAGCCCGCCACGCCTTCCCGCGGTCCGACTCGACGGAGCAAAGCGCAAGAAGGCCCCGTAACAACAAAGGTGGAAGAAAGAGGGCGTGAGAACTACTATAAAAACAAGTAGTCCTCAGTGGGTACCGCCCTAAACACATCGGTCACCCACTAAGTCTACAGTGGTAAGCAAGAAGGTAAAAGAAGTCGGAAACACTCGACCTAACAATCCCTATACTATCCCGCTCTAAACCACTCGTAGAACTAGTAAAAGCGACCCAATCTTACGAGGACCGTGAAAGCACCCGTCCCGCCCGTCGAAGCAACACTACAACTACCCTGGGGTAGCTAGCGGAGAGCAACCCACAACGAGGCGCAGGCGACACCAACGCAAAAGCACTAAGCCGGACTCCGAGCGGCAC
This sequence comes from Aechmea fasciata, assembly GCA_025177825.1. Classification (NCBI taxonomy): domain Eukaryota; kingdom Viridiplantae; phylum Streptophyta; class Magnoliopsida; order Poales; family Bromeliaceae; genus Aechmea; species Aechmea fasciata. The sequence continues at coordinate 3,186,515 of CM045926.1, forward strand.
TCGTGGGCGCGAACCAACCGAGTATGCAAGCGTATCTCCGTCGAGCTCAATCTGGCTCTCACAGGCATAGTCAAGTACACAGGGTCAAAGAACTAACACACCACGTGCCCCTTGGCACAAACTGCAACCACACAGTACACTGGGTCCACCGTCAAACCCCCGACGGTGCCCGACAACCAGCACGACTAGACTCTGCTGAAAAGTAAGCTCGGCATCCCCAGCACGAGCGTAAAAACAACTACACTACCCGAGTATCCATCGCACCCCCGCGGCGATGATACGGCACAGAACGGCTCCTAGAGCTAAATCTGGTAGTGTAGGCTAATGACGATCCAAAACGTGGTTTTCTCCTAAGTCAAGTCCAAGTCCACATGTATAATTAAAAGTATACTAAACATGCTTCCAAAATTCAGATTTAACGTACTACTAATCATGAATTCGAGCAATTCACAATTTAGTCAAAAACCGGAACCTATACATGTTGACTACTTGAATTAGGCGTGATCCGATGAAAACCCACCTCTCAAGCGATCTCCTGGCAGCGAAGGGAGTGATCCAGGTCAAGGTACTCCCTCGCTGATCCGCCGAGGTCCGAAGTCTCCCGCCGCGAAGAGGCGAAGCACGATTTCACGAAATCAAAAAAATGGGCTGAGAAAAGCTTAAAGTTAACTAAGCTAACCTTATCCAAATTCAGCGAGTAAGGACTCGAAATCTTCGTCTCGCAGTCAAGAATCCAACGGTCCAAGATTCGCTGGATTTCGCCACTCCTGCGCGGAGTACGAGCTGAAATACGAAACGTCGACGCTAAAATCCTGCAGTTCAGCATTTCAGATTCTGCGCGCAAACAGCGGCTCAGTAATTAAGGGTTCCGACAGGGCAAACCTTGTCCAAATCCGGCAAGTAAGGTGTCGTTGGAATCGTCCCGCAGTCGCGGATCCAATGCCCCAGATTTCGTCGCGTTTCGGCTCTCCTACACAGAGATATGGTCAAAACTCCGCGAGTCGACGGTGCTGCCAGCAGCAGTTCGAAATTCCAGGAAATAGATGCAACGGAGGGAAACTTGATGGGCTACTCACCTCGAAACAAGCCCTAGGTCAGTCGCCGAGTCGGGGGCGGCGGTCCCGCGCGCACGATAAGCTCCCTCGCAGCGTCTCGTCGTCGAAAACTCGCTCGATCCTCTCCGCGGCGCGTCGTCGGCAAGCTCGGTTCCACCCTCGAGCTAGGGGAGCAGCAGGAGCAGCAGCAGCAGCAGCCAAGGAAGGAGAAGAAGAAGGAGAGGAGGAAGATGATCTCCTCTCTCTCTCTTCTCTGCTGCAGATAAAGGGATGGTGAGGGGTGATGTGACAAGTGGCGCAAAAGTCAAACTGCACCATACCTCCTCTTTGTACGGCATAAAAATCGTTTGTACCTACAAACAAGCAACCCGAGAGCCTAATCGCAGGCTATACCCAGATAGCCCCGGTGGTTATACCGGTATAGCAACCAATCTTGTACCGGTACAAAATCAGATTTGTACCGACAAATTTACGTAAAACCCGCTATTTGTAGATTTTCGTGACACACGCTGCTCTCAAGTTCCCACAGGGTTCGTGTGGCGTCCAATTGGCGCCAACGCGACTCGGACTTGTCCCGACACTCGTCAGAGCTGTCGACAAGCCTCAGGTGCAATTTTTCAGGTCTCTACATAATATATAGGGGCAATTGCTTATATACTCCTGAAAAATTTTCGACTTTTCGATTTACCTCTCTTAGAATGCTAATGTTGAAAATACCCCTCCTACGTTCCAACCCATTTCTAATATACCCCTAGAGTTAAAATTTGTTAATTAACTCTGTTATCTCTGTAAAATTACTATTTTGCCCTTTCAAATATACCCTTCCACTATCATTGTCTTTCTTATTTGCCCTTAAAATCAGGAGTATAAAAAGTATTTTGACTTTTGGACTTTTCCAATATACCCCTCTACCGTCACCAGCCTTTCTTATTTGCCCTTAAGTTAAGAACAAAATTGGCATTTTAAATTTTTTTAACTGTGGTAGATATTTAACTCACGTTTAACCCAGGTTAACTTAACAGGAGATAACTACGAGGGAATTTTGCAAATAACGGTGGAATATATGAGGAGTATTTTAGAAAGAAAAAAAAAATAGAGATAAACTGAATATTTTCAAATATATAAAGAGTATATAGACAATTATCCCTAATATATATTAAGTTTTTCTATTTTTTATTTTTTATTTATTAAATTGAAACCCTCTCGTTAGAGATCCACATGAGCGTTGAGAATGAAATCAGAGAGCGACATGCAATTATTAAGTATTTTTATTGGCATCTTCTTTTTATTTTTATTTGCATCTTGTATTTTTTATGGCCAATTTGCATAAAAAATCCACTAGTTTTGAGTTTTTGCAAATGTGGACCACATTTTTCGATTTTACAGATTCAGTCTGAATTTTTAGAAAACTGACCAAAATACCCTTATTCCTTTTTCTCTCTTCTTTTTGTTTTTCTCTTCTTCTTTTTTATTTTCTTCGAAGAGGGCGGTGGAGATGGAGGCGGAGACGGCCCGCTTCATCACCTACCCTGCGCACCCTCACCCTCCTCGTTTCTGACCCCGCCAAGGCTACAGTAGCCCCCCCCGCCCGATGTGCCCTCACCCGTGCCCACTCCCCCTGCCCTTTTCGCCTCCGACCCCGTTGAGGCCGTGCCGCGATTCTCTTTTCATTTTCTCTCCAACCCTCCACTGCCTCTACGGCCCTCTACGAAGGTAACAAGGACGACACCGTGTTCTCTTCCTTTGCCTTCGCCTTCCATCTCCTCTATATATAGTAGATTTTTCACTCACCAAACCCACTTCTGAGAACCCGTGTCCTCACAAGCGTCACCGATGACGAAGAGGAAGCGCTTCTTGGTGCCGATAATCTCGCAGGCGAGGTAAGGGGCACGCGGCCCAGCGCGCCCACCTTAGGCCAGCGACGAGCGAGGTGGAGACTAAGAAGAGCGCGCTGATGGGTGGCGGCGAGCACGACCCTGGCGGGGTTGGAGGCGAGGAGGGCAAGGGGTGCACAGGAGCATATTTGGCCAAGCACTTTTGTTTGCTGCAAATAAAAAAAAAATTTAACTAAAGGCCAAATACTAGAGAATAAGAAAGAAAAACTAGAGGAGAAGGAAAATGAAGATATATTAATTGCATTGTTTTAGAAAAACGTTGCACTATTATAAATGTAAACTGCACCCTTTAAGATGAAAGTTATACCCTTTAAACAAAAATCATGCAACCTAGGCTTGTGTGATTTTCTAGCTTGCATGATTTTTGAAGCATCGTATCAAGTTATTTTTTATACTGGGTCTTCTGAATCAACAATTGACTTTATTAGACTTGATTTAGAGTACTTAAAGTATGTAAAAAAGTAAATTTTATAACTATCCTATATAATTTACCTAAAAATCGAAGAAGCCCAAAATTAATAATTTTAATGGTCATATATGGTGAGTCGTTTGCAAGTTTAACAATATAGCAATATCTAAATCATGTAAAATTTTGATAGAAAATTCTTCATAAAATATAAATGTAAATAGGCATCATGCATCAACTAGTATAACTGAATAAAAAAATATCATATAACCTAATCACACTGAGCGACTCAATAGTTCGGTCAAGCCTGCGTCGCCTTGTGTCCAGACCTCACCTATTGTGATCTGCTACACACAGGCTATTGTCTACCCCATGCCAGTCGTGCAGCCCAACCTTTGGAGTGGCACTTGAGGGGTACCCGAGTCGAGCATCATTATGTATATTAATTACTGTCAAACTCAACATAGCTCTGCAGGCTATTGTCATATATGATGATAAAAAAGATCATAATATTATTATCTTGATGCCAGTACTATCCTGGTGCCCCTAGCACTATCATAATATGTTTGTCTAATATTGTCCAACTCTTTGTAATGCCCCAATAGTCCCACTTCCGATGCGAAAGGGATTCTAATTGGGAATATTGTAGGTTGCACACTGTAGTAATAATAACTACGTCTAAGCATTTTTGTCGGAGCCCGCCTATTTGGTCGGTTTCGGGCATGCCGATAGACCGCCGAACGGACAGAGTTTTTCCTGTACGTCCAAGGCGTCGCAATCAATACAATTTCGAGGGGTTCCAAACAGGAACATACTTCAATCAAGATTGCATAAGTATCAAAAACATAAATACTACTATTGCTATTACAAGCATTCGTCATAGTTTACATTTTTACATTTGCATTCAATTCCCTAATACAATCTAGTTATTACATCATTATTTACAAATTTTGATACTTCTTGTTCTTTCACTTTCTATACCCCTAGCTAGCCGACTGGGGTACTTCTATCTCCGGTCTATGGGGTAGGGCGCTATCTACGTACGGAGCTACGCCCTTGTCTCGCGCTGCTGCTGCGCCGCTCACGTGTGTACCTGGAAAACACCCCAAAACAACGTGGGGTGAGAACCAACTCAATGGTTCCCAGTGGGGACGGCCACCCAAGGGAAAAGCTCGACCAATAGGTCCAAGGAGGCACTGCAATCATGTTAGTCCAAAAACATCCACATACACATATATATATGATGTTACTATGCAACTAACAGAAAACATGCCCCACAATATGCGATATGCAACTATTGAACAGTTCTTAGCTTTACTTTACATTTTAGCTATTCTTTATATTAGCCATTTCCATCTGTCACTAGCTATTCTTAGAATTAGCCGTTCACATTCTTTACTCTTTACTCTTTACTCTTGGGCACCCTATGCGTATTAGCAAGTCACTTCTAAGGTTACCTTTACCTTAGCTCACTATGCCACCCTACTCGGTCTTGAGTCAATCAACTGTAGATAATTCGCGCACTGTCTGGCTCGAGGTGATGGACGTCTCACAAGCGCGCACCTCAGCTTTCAACAGCATACCGTGCTCTCTGACCTAGTCACCCGGAGGCGAAATCGTCGCACATGCTACGATAGTGGTTCGAGTCAATCAGCGGTATGATCCACAACCCGGCTCAACCAGTATAGAACTCAGCTCGGCTCACCCATCCGGCGGCGAAATCGTCGCACACACCACGTCAGTGGTATAGCCCTGGACGGCGAAATCGTCGCACACGTCGACACCCGCCTCGGTGTCCAAATCTCGGGATTTCGAAATCCGTTCCACATAGCTTGCGAGTTGGTCTTAACCCTCAAGAGTCGACCCACTTGGTCCAATATCCTTTACATCCTAGGTCTACTTTACTCTAGGTCCATTTTCTTTACCACATAACCTAGGTTATTTTAACTCTAGGTTCATTTTCTTCACCACATAACATAGGTTGACTTAACACTAGGTTCAATGTCCACAACCTATGTCCTTGACACTAGGTTCAATGCCACACGCCTAGGTCCATTTGACTCTAGGTTTACTAAAACCTATGTTCTCTAACATTAGGTTAAATGTCATCCTTATTTTACCTATGTTTACTAACATTAGGTTCATGCCATCCTGATTTGACCTATGTTTACTAATATTAGGTTCAATGCCACATGCCTAGGTCCATTTGACTCTATGTTTACTATAACCTTTGTTCTCTAACATTATGTTAAATGTCATCCTGATTTGACCTATGTTTACTAACATTAGGTTCATGCCATCCTGATTTGACCTATGTTTACTAACATTAGGTTCAATGCCACACGCCTAGGTCCATTTGACTCTAGGTAAATTACTATAACCTATGTTCTCTAACATTATGTTAAATGCCACTCGATCTATGTGTATATTTATGTCCATAATTTATATTCTTTATTTGGCATTCTAGCATTTATCTCATGTCATCATGCACTAGTTATATGCATCGATAGGAATTTACGTCATTCTTAGACATACAGGCGACCTAGTCGCTTTGGTAAACACAACCTACCTGTTTTGCTTTTCGATTGCTCGTCGACACTTGCAATCGATCGCCCGCGACACCCGTGACCCGGTTCGGTCCGAACTCTTGCGCGACCAACCGAACGACCACCAATTCGTGATCCGAGACTTTCCAGCGTTATTCCACGACTTCACGATGCCCTGGATCCGATCTCACGATTTTTGGGCTTCTATTTCGCGTACTGCAGCTATCTGTTAAAAATATACTATTTTGTTAATAACTTTGCGTCCGCTCGTCGAATCACCGAACCAAGCACGCCAACGCGTTCGTTATACCCCCAATTAGGTTTACAAGGAGTCAAATGAGATCAATTTCATCTATATACAAAAACCTCCTTTTGAATCCTAGGTTTGCATCTATGCATAACCTACCATTTAGATATTTAGAGCAAGCAAAAGAAAGCTTGTTCAACAGGTAGAAACTCATCTAGAAGCCTTGGTGTTTAGAACAAACCCTAGAAATCCACCATTAGAGCCCTATGAAGAAAACATAATTTTCATGTATTCTTCGGCTACTACGAGATTCCTACACTTATAAGGAGATCAAAACCATAGATCTAGGGTTTAAAACCCACTCCTCAAAGATCCACCATGAGAGGGCTTAGAAGCTTACCTCTCAAGCTTGCTCTCTTGCACAAGGAAGAAGAGGAAGAGGATGATGGTTATCTTCTCTTTGATTTTCTCCTTCTTCTCCTTCTTTTTCTTTCTTTCTTTCTCTTCTTTCATTTCTCCTTTTCTTCTCCCCTTTCTTTTCCTCTTTCGGTTAACAGAGAGGGGGAGAGAGAGAGATCTGAGTGAGGGAGTGAGAGAAAAAGAGGGTTTAACCCTCTATTTACACATAACCCATGCACAAAATGCAAGTAAGTCCATCAACTTTCAATCCTATGCACTGTCCAGACTAGACAGTTTTCGGGCTCGGGGACCGGTCTTGTAACGAACCGAACTTTAGCCAAATTGGTTAAAGCACGCGACAGAAATAATTGGACTAGTTCCAATTACCTTTCCAAATGTCTTGGAAGGGCTAAAAGAAGGTTTAAAAGAGTTATGAAGGTTTTGGCGTTGTTCGGCGTGAAGTAGAGTCGAAACGGCGCGAAAAACTCAAGTCTGGGCAACCTGTACCGGTACAAGCAAAGTTGCTGTACCGGTATAGCAACTTTTACCGAGAGGAGAAGAGCTCTCGGGTTTGAAAAATTTTATGGCCCATACCGGTACAAGCCCGATCCCATACCGGTACAAGTGCCGCGAAAAATCTGAGGCAGCTCTCGGGTTTGCCTCTGGAGTGTCCCATACCGGTACAGAGGCCCTCCATACCGGTACAGAATGGGCCCGACAGCAGTTTTGGACTGCTTCGAAATAAAATGTTTTGAGGGGCCTAGTTGCTATTGTTGCAACACAATATGACCTAAAACACTCCTCTCTCACAGCCACTTCACCCCCACACCCTCTTTCACTCATTCTTCCCTTTCTCTCTCTAGAGAGCTTGACCTAGGGCAAGGAGAGAAGGCTTGGAGGCTTGAAGAAGGTGATCTTGGTGGCTTTGGAGCTTGGAGAAGACCTAGAAGCTCTCCTACAAGGTGGACCTTGGGAAAGCTTTGAGCAAAGGTAAGTTTTTATGAAACCTAAGCTAGGGTTTGGGTTTTATTCCTAGAAAGTAAGGTTTTGGAGCTTCTCTCTGAAATAGAGAACTAGTAGAGGCTTGAGCTCCATGAAAAGCCATGGAAGCTTAAGGTCCTCTCATGGTGAAATCTTAGGGTGGCAAGTAGAGGCCATAATGGTGGTTTAAATTGTTCTAGATGAACTCTAAGAGGATCAACAAGCTGTCTTTTGCTTGTTTAAGAGATCAAAACCTAGGGTTTCACATAGGGCTTGGTAGAGCACCCAAATTTGGGGCTTTTGACTATAGAGGTTCTAGGGTCAAATTGACCTTGTAGAAACCTAATTGGGAGTGTCCCCGACGCGTTGGGCAACTCCGTTTATTTTTACGAAAAGCCTATCTATGGGTTACTATGTAAATCGGCATGATTTGGTCGATTTTTAACGTAACAGGTATTCGAGTAGGCACCGGTTGGTCGCGAAACTTGTTGGGCGACTCCACAAAAATATTCTAAGGTGGGTGGTGCATTCCAAAAACATCGAACTTCTCTTTATGTCTAAGTGTCATGTTTGAGCATACTATATACATTGAGCATAATGCATAGTAGGGTTAATTGTGAGTTTCTTGCTTTTGTGAGTTCAAATGCATGAGAATGATTGTATTGGTAAAGAACAAAGAACCCTATGTATGCATGACAAAGAACCTAGTGAACCTAGTGTACTATTATGACATCGGACATGTGCTAGAGAACAAGTGTGGCAATGACGAGTCTAGAATACTTAGACAACAGTGTGGCATCAAGAACAAGAATATGAACAAGTAGATTACTTGATATTAGTACAATTGAGAGATTGACATTATGACAACAATCTTAGAGTTAAGAGTCATATGAACCTAAGTCTCCTTGAAGTCAAGGATGGATTGTGAATTGGAATCCTTAAAGTTAAGGATTGATCGTACTCACCATGTTAGTCCTTGCTCGAGGCGCGGTAGCTCCCCTGCGATGTGCTCCGGAGTTGTCATCACTGGGTCGTAGTGTTTTCTCTCCCCAGAGGACGGTCCCGTCGGGTCGTAGTGTTTTCTCTCCCCGACAATAGGGATTTGGTTTGGTTGAGTCGTGTTGAGGGCGAACCCACGGGTTAGCCAAGAGATTGGGTATTGAACTATGATCTTGCATGAGTTCTACTTTGAGCATCTTACTGTTTACTTTCAAGCGTATTAGTTGCATTTGTTAGTCGGTTATTATCTTACCTTTCTTTCTATTACGCTTGAATTAGACCTAGTGGGAAAGTCGGCGTGGTTGGTTGCCAAACCCACTGGGAACTTTGTTGTAGTTCTCACCCCACTATTTCCACAGGCGGGACCTGTGGCCGTGCCGTAGGACCGCGGTAAGGGCATCGAGCCCTAGGTAGAGACCGCCCGAGTTACTTTATTTTTGCTATAGTCGCATTTCCCTTTATATCATCTTTTGTATTCGATGATTATAGTTGTCTAACTTTAATTGTAATCAAATTTCATTTTGAGGTAAATGTGATGTAAGAAAGAGATGATGCATTAAATTGTAAAGACTTTAAAGAATTCAAGTTGTGAGAATTATGCATGTATGTGATTGAAATTAATCATAGTACTTGTATGTTTACATTAGTTACTTTCATTTTGGCTATGTTGCTTACCCTCGTGTAAGCCTTTTGTGTATGCTTCCGCATGTGTAAAACTTATACTCTATCTGTACTTGTTGAGCCTTGGGCGGATAGGGGAAGCTCTGTCCGTCCGGCGTCTGTTGGCGCGCTCGAACCGGCCAAATGGATCGGTCTCGGGGCGTGACAGATAAAATGGTATCAGAGCGGGTATAAAGCCAAAAGTGGAAGCTTAGGATGGACCTAAGGGCCATAGGGATGGAAAAGACCTAAGGACCTAAGGACACGTGAGTGACGTTGAACAAGTATAGCGAAAGCATGTGATTGGGTTAATGTTATCATGTCTCTAATGCGTTTAGGGATTAACTTTAAGTTGTTATTCGTTTTCTATTCCTCGTATTGTGATCGGCGGCCGACGACATGATATTTGGGATGAAAATGAATACGCTTGTTTGCTTTCGCCGGATTGGGTATGTTCGAGTGTGTTTAAAGTCTTAATGTAAGTTGCTTTATTTCAGGAAGCAATGGCACCTCGCGGACGACCGCGAAAGACACCTATTCCCGCGGAGCCGAGTGCAGCACCGGGTGCGGCACCTATTGCGGCTCCCGAGCAACCCGCGGCACGTGGTGACGGTGAGCTTAGGGAGCAGATGGCCGCGCTTATTGGCGTGGTGCGGCAGCGGAGTCCGTTCGGGCTCAAGGCGAGCGGTCGGCGGCTTCAGAGACCCGGAGCCGGCAGCGGCGGCGGCGGGGGTCGAGCAGCGGCCACACCCCGCTCGGACGCCGACCGTAGTGGAGGTGTGGCGGCGGCAGCGGATCCAATCGCGGCCATACCAGTTACGGCGATTCCGGCCGGATCGGGGACTTCGAACCCCGGTAGCGCGGCGGACGACGAGGAGCGGGAGCGCCAGTTGGCGCCGCTCATCAAGTTTATGAAGTTCAAGCCACCTATCTTCGAGGGAGGAGTGGTGGAACCGGCGGTAGTGGCGTCGTGGATCGACTCCATGGAGACGCTCTTCGGGGATTTCTACACCCCGGCAAGGGACAAGGTGCACTTCGCCTCACATTGCCTAGATAAGGCGGCGAAGGCGTGGTGGAAGCGAACCAAGCGGGATAGGTCACCTGACCTACCGCCCGCGACGTGGGAGGAGTTCAAGAGGGCGGTGTTCACAAACTACTTCCCCGACTCGGTGAAGCGGAAGATGCAAGAGAAATTCCGCAAGCTGAGGCAGGGAGATCGCTCGGTGGCGGTTACGGTGGAGTTCTCCCACATCATCGACTGTGTCCCCGACGTCGTGCGCAACGATCGGGACCGGCCGGATTGGTTCCTACGGGGGCTTCAGCCGAGGATCTATGAGCGGATACAGATCCTCACCCTCTCGACCTTTGCGGCGGTCTTTGATCGCGCTCTATCTGCGGAGCACGGTAGCGCCTACGCGCGGGAGGAGCGCGAGGCCATGGCGGAGATGAGGGAGAAGGGCAAGAAACGGGCGGCGGGCGGTGCCGGGGGCCGGCCAAGTGCCAACAAACCCCTCGGTATCCCCCGACAACAAGGCGGCGGGACCTTTTCGTTGCGTCATTTGCGGCGGTGACCATCGGCCGCACGTGTGCCCGCAGCGCGACGGGAAGTGCTTCCGGTGCGGCCAACCCGGGCACATTTCACGGGAGTGCCCGAGCTGGGGATCGTCTGCACCGACGGCGGCTTCGTCCCCTTCTACCCCGAGGCAGCTGATGGGGTTGCCACCCCCGATGGCGGCTGGGCGCTCATCAGCATCGCGCCAGCCGGAGGCATCGAGAGCACCGAGTGGGCGGGTTTTTGCCACTCAGGTGGAGGAGCAGGTTCCAGCTCCTGACGACATCGTGGCAGGTATTATCTCTATCAGAGGCACTAGAGCTCAAGCTATTTTCGATACAGGTGCATCGCATTCATTCATAAGTGCATCATTCGCTAGAGCTCATGACTTAGAGACTGTGCATGATGAGGAGGGTTGGACTATTACATCACCCCGGCAGCCTTATGGTGTCTATGACGAGTGTCCGCGTGTCCGATTCGATTGGTGGTCATCGATCGATATGTTGGTATTAAACAAGAAGTGGGGATTTGATGTAATCTTGGGGCTTGATTGGCTTTCCAAGTATTATGCGGTTATCGACTGCGAAAGGAAGGTGATCACTTTTCGTGAGCCTAATCGGGAGGAAGTGGTGTACCGGGCGTGCGAGGGGGCGCTTTGCGGCAACCATATCTACGGCCCGAGCGAGAAAGATGATTAAGGGTGGTTGCAAAGCTTATTTGGCGACCATCGTGGACGGCCGAAGGGAGCACCCCGATCTTGAGGGCATTCGGGTAGTGTGCGAGTACCCGGATGTATTTCCGTCGGAGTTACCGGGATTGCCACCGGACCGGGAGGTTGAGTTTGTCATTGACTTGATTCCCGGGGCGGCGCCAGTTTCGAAGGCTCCGTATAGAATGGCACCGGTGGAGCTAAAGGAGCTTAAGGCACAGTTGGAGGACTTGCTCGATAAAGGCTTTGTGAGGCCGAGCGTATCTCCGTGGGGAGCTCCGGTGCTATTCGTCAAAAAGAAAGACGGCACACTTCGACTCTGCGTGGATTACCGTGTGTTGAACAAGGTCACAGTGAAGAACAAGTACCCGTTGCCTAGGATCGACGATTTGTTCGATCAGTTGAAAGGGTCAAAGGTGTATTCAAAGATAGACCTACAATCGGGGTATCATCAATTGAAGATACGACCCAAGGATGTGCACAAGACGGCGTACCGTACGCGGTATGGCCATTATGAATTCACGGTGATGCCATTAGGGCTTACTAATGCCCCGGCGGTATTCATGGACTTAATGAATCGTGTCTTCCGTCCGCTATTGGATCGATGCGTCGTGGTCTTCATTGACGATGTATTGGTATATTCTCGGACCGAGAAGGAACACGAGGAGCATTTGAGGCTTGTCTTGAAAATACTCCGAAAAGAAAAATTATATGCCAAGTTGAAGAAATGCGAATTTTGGCTTTCGGAGGTCACTTTCCTAGGACACGTGATTTCGGGCGAAGGTATCTCGGTAGACCCGAAGAAAGTAGAGGCGATTAAAGATTGGCCTCGCCCCACGAGCGCAACGAAAATCCGCAGTTTCCTTGGACTTGTGGGTTATTACCGGCAGTTCGTGGAGGGGTTCTCCAAAATAACCACTCCGCTAACACGCCTCACACACAAAGGGGTCAAGTATGTTTGGAGCGAAGATTGCGATCGAAGCTTCAAAGAGTTAAAGGAAAGGTTGACGACGACCCCGGTGCTTGCTCTACCGACGCCGGGGGAGACATACGTCGTGTACAGTGATGCTTCCTACATTGGACTCGGGTGTGTTTTGATGCAAAATGGGCGAGTTATAGCTTATGCTTCGCGCCAATTGAAGCCTTATGAGAAGAACTACCCGGTTCATGATTTGGAGTTAGCCGCGGTGATTTTCGCGCTAAAATTATGGAGGCATTAGCTGTACGGGGAACATTGTGAGATCTACACAGATCACAAAAGTTTAAAGTACTTGTTCACCCAAAAGGAGCTTAATATGCGACAACGGCGGTGGTTGGAATTACTAAAAGACTATGATGTCACGATACTATACCACCCCGGAAAGGCGAATGTCGTAGCCGACGCGCTAAGTAGGAAATCGGGAGAAAACTTAGCCTCGGCAATTACACCCCAACCGTTGTTACAAAAGGAGATGCAGCGGCTTGGATTGGAGATAGTAGCGCCGGGAGTGCCGGCTACACTTGCTACCTTAGTGATACAACCGACCCTATTGGAGAAAATCAAAGAATTGCAAAATGCCGATGAATATCTCCAGAAGGTGCGGGGTCAAGTAGAAAGCGGTAGTGCCGATGACTTTGGCATTGGGACCGACGGCACCCTCCCAGACGGAACCGTTGGTGTGTGCCCAAGGATAAGGATCTCCGCAAGGCGATTATGCAAGAAGCGCATCAATCTCCTTATAGCATCCACCGGCGGCACCAAAATGTACCAAGATTTAAAGTTGCAATATTTGTGGCGGGCATGAAGAAAGACATTGGGGACTTTGTTGCGCAATGTCTTACTTGCCAACAAGTAAAGGCGGAGCGGCGATTTCCGGCGGGGAAACTACAAAGTTTACCAATCCCCGTTTGGAAATGGGAGAATATAGCTATGGACTTTGTGACCGGATTACCCCGATCACAAGGTGGGCACGATGCAATTTGGGTGGTCGTGGACCGGTTGACCAAGTCGGCACATTTCCTACCGATTCATATCACTTGGTCGGGGGACAAGTTGGCTCAAGTCTACATTGACGAGATTGTGAGACTTCACGGGGTTCCGGCGTCTATTGTATCGGATCGGGACCCGAGGTTCACTTTTCACTTTTGGAGGAGCCTACAGGAGGCGTGAGGCACGCGGCTCGACTTTAGCACGGCATTTCGTCCTCAAAGTGATGGACAATCGGAGAGGACGATTCAAATACTTGAGGATATGCTTCGAGCGTGTGTACTCGATTACAAGGGCAATTGGCATGATCATTTACCGATGGCGGAATTCGCGTACAATAATAGTTATCAAGAGAGTATCGCGATGGCGCCATTCGAGGCCCTTTATGGAAGAAAGTGTCGCTCTCCAATCCATTGGAGCGACGTGGGCGAGAAAACCGTTCTTGGCCCGGATGTAGTGCGGGAGGCGGAGGAGAAAGTTCGCATTGCCCGCCAACGACTTGCGATGGCGCAATCTCGGCAAAAGAGTTATGCCGACCAACGACGAAAAGATATCGAGTTTGCCGTTGGAGATCATGTATTCCTGAAAATATCGCCAACGCGAGGAGTCAAGCGGTTTGGAATGCGGGGAAAGCTAAGTCCCCGATACCTTGGACCGTTTGAGATCTTGGAGCGAGTTGGAGCGGTGGCCTACCGAGTAGCATTACCACCGAGGCTTGCGGGAGTTCATGATGTATTCCACGTATCAAATCTCCGCAAGTATGTCCATGATCCCGACCATGTTCTTGCTTTCGAACCGTCGGAGATTTAGGAGGATATGACCTATGAGGAGTTTCCGGCGTATATTATTGATCGCGAGAAAAGAAAACTACGGCGGAGAATTCCTTATGTCAAGGTCCGTTGGAGCAACCACAAAGACCGAGAGGCTACGTGGGAGCTCGAGAGCGTGATGCGGGAGCGATATCCCCACCTATTCAAAAATCTGGATTGAGGTATGAATCTAGATTGTAATTAAGATAGTTTCGCGGACGAAACTAATTTTAAGGGGTGGAGAATGTAACGAACCGAACTTTAGCCAAATTGGTTAAAGCACGCGACAGAAATAATTGGACTAGTTCCAATTACCTTTCCAAATGTCTTGGAAGGGTTAAAAGAAGGTTTAAAAGAGTTATGAAGGTTTTGGCGTTGTTCGGCGTGAAGTAGAGTCGAAACGGCGCGAAAAACTCAAGTCTGGGCAACCTGTACCGGTACAAGCAAAGTTGCTGTACCGGTATAGCAACTTTTACCGAGAGGAGAAGAGTTCTTGGGTTTGAAAAATTTTATGGCCCATACCGGTACAAGCCCGATCCCATACCGGTACAAGTGCCGCGAAAAATCTGAGGCAGCTCTCGGGTTTGCCTCTGGAGTGTCCCATACCGCAGAGGCCCTCCATACCTGCAGAATGGGCCCGATGCCAGCTTTGGACTGCTTCGAAATAAAATGTTTTGAGGGGCCTAGTTGCTATTGTTGCAACACAATATGACCTAAAACACTTCTCTCTCACAGCCACTTCACCCCCACACCCTCTTTCACTCAATCTTCCCTTTCTCTCTCTAGAGAGCTTGACCTAGGGCAAGGAGAGAAGGCTTGGAGGCTTGAAGAAGGTGATCTTGGTGGCTTTGGAGCTTGGAGAAGACCTAGAAGCTCTCCTACAAGGTGGACCTTGGGAAAGCTTTGAGCAAAGGTAAGTTTTTATGAAACTTAAGCTAGGGTTTGGGTTTTATTCCTAGAAAGTAAGGTTTTGGAGCTTCTCTCTGAAATAGAGAACTAGTAGAGGCTTGAGCTCCATGAAAAGCCATGGAAGCTTAAGGTCCTCTCATGGTGAAATCTTAGGGTGGCAAGTAGAGGCCATAATGGTGGTTTAAATTGTTCTAGATGAACTCTAAGAGGATCAACAAGCTGTCTTTTGCTTGTTTAAGAGATCAAAACCTAGGGTTTCACATAGGGCTTGGTAGAGCACCCAAATTTGGGGCTTTTGACTATAGAGGTTCTAGGGTCAAATTGACCTTGTAGAAACCTAATTGGGAGTGTCCCCGACGCGTTGGGCAACTCCGTTTATTTTTACGAAAAGCCTATCTATGGGTTACTATGTAAATCGGCCTGATTTGGTCGATTTTTAACGTAACAGGTATTCGGGTAGGCACCGGTTGGTCGCGAAACTTGTTGGGCGACTACACAAAAATATTCTAAGGTGGGAGGTGCATTCCAAAGACATCGAACTTCTCTTTATGTCTAAGTGTCATGTTTGAGCATACTATATACATTGAGCATAATGCATAGTAGGGTTAATTGTGAGTTTCTTGCTTTTGTGAGTTCAAATGCATGAGAATGATTGTATTGGTAAAGAACAAAGAACCCTATGTATGCATGACAAAGAACCTAGTTAACCTAGTGTACTATTATGACATCGGACATGTGCTAGAGAACAAGTGTGGCAATGACGAGTCTAGAATACTTAGACAACAGTGTGGCATCAAGAACAAGAATATGAACAAGTAGATTACTTGACATTAGTACAATTGAGAGATTGACATTATGACAACAATCTTAGAGTTAAGAGTCATATGAACCTAAGTCTCCTTGAAGTCAAGGATGGATTGTGAATTGGAATCCTTAAAGTTAAGGATTGATCGTACTCACCATGTTAGTCCTTGCTCGAGGCGCGGTAGCTCCCCCTCGGGCGATGTGCTCCGGAGTTGTCATCACTGGGTCGTAGTGTTTTCTCTCCCCAGAGGACGGTCCCGTCGGGTCGTAGTGTTTTCTCTCCCCGACAATAGGGATTTGGTTTGGTTGAGTCGTGTTGAGGGCGAACCCACGGGTTAGCCAAGAGATTGGGTATTGAACTATGATCTTGCATGAGTTCTACTTTGAGCATCTTCGTTTACTTTCAAGCGTATTAGTTGCATTTGTTAGTCGGTTATTATCTTACCTTTCTTTCTATTACGCTTGAATTAGACCTAGTGGGAAAGTCGGCGTGGTTGGTTGCCGAACCCACCGGGAACTTTGTTGTAGTTCTCACCCCACTATTTCCACGGGCCGGACCTAGCGAGCCGGCCGAGGACCGCTGATGGGCATCGAGCCCTAGGTAGAGACCGCCCGAGTTACTTTATTTTTGCTATAGTCGCATTTCCCTTTATATCATCTTTTATATTCGATGATTATAGTTGTCTAACTTTAATTGTAATCAAATTTCATTTTGAGGTAAATGTGATGTAAGAAAGAGATGATGCATTAAATTGTAAAGACTTTAAAGAATTCAAGTTGTGAGAATTATGCATGTATGTGATTGAAATTAATCATAGTACTTGTATGTTTACATTAGTTACTTTCATTTTGGCTATGTTGCTTACCCTCGTGTAAGCCTTTTGTGTATACTTCCGCATGTGTAAAACTTATACTCTATCTGTACTTGTTGAGCCTTGGGCGGATAGGGGAAGCTCTGTCCGTTCGGCGTCTGTTGGCGCGCTCGAACCGGCCAAATGGATCGGTCTCGGGGCGTGACAGGTCTCCCCAGCTAAGGACCGGTCCCCGAGAGCTTTGCTCTCAGCCTGCGCAAACGTGGACCGGTCTCCCCGCTTGAGGGACTGGTCCCCGAGAGCTTCCTCCACCATTGCGCGTACGGGGACCGGTCTCTCCCCTTGAGGGACCCGTCCCCGAGAGCAAATCTCTCGTATGACTTCTGCTTACAATTTTTCACGCGTACGGGAACCGATCCCCATCTAAGGGACCGGACCCGGGAGGACCGATCCTTGCTGAAGGGACTGGACCTCACAGGTCCTCCCAGCCAGCACTCCCCACGCATGATTTTCAAAGATACAGTGCGATCCTTTCTTCTCCGTTTTAACTCACTTATCCTTTCTTCTCCGTTTTAACTCACTTTTGGCTTCCTGAGTCTCCGATTCACTTGAAATCGCACCGAGACTCCCCACGCATGATTTTGTTCATGTCCACATCATTATCTCATCCGCGCTAGTGCCGGATTTAGCTTGCGGCCGAATATAGCCTTTCGGGTCCCGTTTTTGCACCCACGTGTACCGAAAACACCCAAAAGCTTCCGGTCTTCACCGGAATCCATTCCAAAGGCCTCATAAGCCAACATACCCCGTAACTTCAAGACATTAGAAGTTTGGTATGCTACAATTTTAGTCCAATAATTTGTCCCTAACGAGCTATTACTGCTATTGGGTCGAGTTGTTATATTGCCCCATGACAAAATCTTAGTATTACATAAATTGTGACGCACTGAATCTTTGCAAATTGCAAGATTCGAGTGTTTGGTTTGTGTGTCGAACTTTTCCACACTTTGTGGAGGGTCGTAGACGGTGATCCGACACGCGGTTCAAAATTCTAGAGATTCTGGCTAAGTCCTGAGAGTTCCAATCTCGGGGATCGGTCTCTGGTGGTGAGAAACCGGTCTCCCTAGCCAAGTGTTGTGGAGGACTTGGGGAGACCGGTCCCCAGCCCTAGAGACCGGTTCCCATACGCTGGTTTGCGTGGAGGGTCCTGAGGGACCGGTCTCGGCTGTGGAGATCGGTCTCTGCGCCCGAAACAGCCCGGACCAGGCTGTGTACAGAGTGAAATGTTGAGGGACTCACCTGGATATTGTTGCATTAGAGGGCTTATATGGCCCTATCCTTCCCTCTCTCCCTCATTTCTCCCTCTAACACTCTCTCTTGCACTTAGAAAGAGAAGAAGAAGGAGAAGGAAGGAGGAGGAGTAGGAGGAGAGCTTGTTTTGTGGACTTGGAGCACCCTTCTCTCCCTCTTTCCTACCATTGGAGCTTAGAGCTTGGGCTTGGAGTTTGTTTGGAGGAAGATCATCACTCCTAGAGGGTTTTGATCCTTGTTTTGGAGCTTCTAAGAGGTAAGCTACACATCCTTCCCTCTAGATTTGGATTTTAAGATTTTCTATGAGATGAAACCCTAGTTTTGGTAAATATAGGGTTTATTTGGAGCTTTTTGATTAGAGGCTTTTAAAGCCTATCTAATTGATTTGGAACTTTCCTTTAGGTTGGTTTGAGAGGATCTTAGCTTCCATTTGGGGGCTCATAGGGGATTTCTTCACTAGGTGAGTTTTCTTCCCCCTACTCTTGGGATAGTTAAAGATTGAACAAATGGTTCATCTTTTTATAGTTGTAACACTTCTAGCATACTTCGTAGGATGCTAGGAGTGTGAATATATACTTCGTTAGCGTTTCCGAGCGATGCTTGGAGCATCGGTGGGTTTGGCCTCACCTATCACAATGAGAAATTCTCATTGGTATTTATTTGCACTCGGTTAAATAGAAATTCATGCATTTTCATGTTGTAAACATTATTTGTGAATTTTAAAATGCTTAAAATATGTCTTATGTACAATGCATTTTAGCCTCTATATAGTAGAGAATAATCATGTTGGACTCATGCATGTTGTAGCATTCTACTAGTTGTTTGAGATCATGTTCCTATGGAGAAAATGACATGTGAAATTATACTCTTAGACATAGAAACCATGTTTGATATAGGAGAAAAGCTAATGTCATAAAGCGACATTGGACTTGGCATTCATGTGAGTTATAGTAAGCTAATGACATAAAGTGACATTAGGCTTAGATTGTGTGTGAAATTAGCAAACCTAATATCATAAAGCAGCATTAGAGTTGAAAATGGACTTGGACAATGAAATGTATATTGAACTAGACCTTAGGGTTACTAGTGACTATTGCCATGTGTGAGACATGAGGGTTGGATACTTGAGACGATTACCATGCTTGCTTGCCATTTGTGCTCATTCGCATATACTTGTGAGGGTTGCTCCCTACAAGCCGGCACTCCGGAGTTAGCCTATGCGACTTGTTTCGCGCGTGCGGTATTGAGAAACCTACGGGGCCGATTAAGATAGACTCATTCCTTACGGGGGGTGCTGGGGCTACCACGGCACTTAGGTGGTACAAGCCGGATTACACTCGTATAGATCGTTTAAAGAGATTGAACAATGACATTCAATAGTAAATGACAATCACTACTAAATAGGGTATAGTAGTTGGATTACTTGATCATGCTTAGAGCATAGCTTGGGACTTGTAGTATACTTGATAGTTCGTTTATTGCATCATAGTATACTTGGTTGCTATAGTAGAACATATCCTATATATATTGGCATATTGGATCATGATAGCATGTACATTCATTATGTATTCTTGTGGCATAGTAGCATAACATTTCATTATGCTTTTATTTCAGCAGTTCCGTATTGTACTATATCTTGCTTATCTTCTTAGGGCCTAGTGGTGGATGCAGCTGAGGTCAGTAATTGCTCATTGGGAACTATAAATTATAGTTCTCACGCCCTCTGTTTTTTATTCTTTTCAGCGCCTTTTGCACCGGAGGAGGCCAGGGACCTCGGGAAGGGTATTGCCTCGGGCTGGCGACTTTTTGGTGAGGACTTTCGATAGGTGGTTGACCTCTCTTGTATTTTATTTTGGAGAGGTTTTGAGCGTTGCGTGTGTATAGAGAGACCACCACATTTTGGGATGTTTGAGATTGATGCTGTATAACTTTATGATTCCTTTTATTATCTAGCTCTCTTTCCTCTAACCTTGTTGATAGAACTAGTTGTATATTGCTCTGATATCTATAGTTGTAGCCTATTCGTAGTTTTGTTTTCGTTGTTTTTGGTAGACGCCTTGTATGTGTTGGCATATGGCGGGTCTGGGCGCGCTACCGGAAAGGCCTCCGCCGGTCCCGGGGCGTGACATAAATAGTACCTGATTTAAGTTTAATATAATCTTCGACAGTAGGAATATAAGAAACTAGATATATATCATGATTTTATTGATATTCAGTTCAACGGATAATTCACACATGATCATATAGGGGTCCAATATCATCTCTACCAATATAAAAAGTATTTCAAAAATCAACAAGCATGCAAAAAACTAGACGTAGGAGGTAGTTCGGTGACTTCGGCAACATGAAACTCACCTAGATATACTATCCCAAGGAAGGAAGAAGAAAAAGGAAAACAGTGCAATCAACACCTCCTCCTCACAATACCAAAAATCTAATGATATCCTCTATATCAGATGGAAGAAAAACCACTCGCTCATTCTCTTCCTTAGAGTCACCCTTTCTATCTCTCGTTTTCTCTCTCTCTAGAAGATAGCAACAGGGCAAACAAGAAGAAGAGAAAAAATCATATCCCTCAGTTCAACTATATATAGGTGCACAGTAGCAAAAGGACCCTCTGTCACGCCCCAGAGTCTTTTCTTATAAAGCCATTTGGAAAGAAGGCCAATTTTGAAAACCGAATCATATATATATATATATATATATATATATATATATATATATATATATATATATATATATATATATATATATATATATATATATAGAGTCTGGCTGCTATGCTATCAATAGCACGAAACACTCGGTGCTATAAAGTTTTGCACCGTTAGATCCACCTCTTTGATGATTTTCACCAGTTAAATCATACTATTCAACCAACCACTCACTTAACCCTAGGGGCCCACATCAACCTAACCGCACATCTCTCAATCCAACGGTCAAAAACTTGGTAGCACCAATGACTTGGTGCTATTAATAGCATAGTAGCCTAGTTATATATATATAGAGTCCAACTACTATACTCTTATAAGTATAGAGGCTCTTGTACTCATAAGTTTACGGCCGTTTGATCCACCGTTTAATCATTTTTACCCGTTAAATTATACTATTCAACCAACCACCCACTCAACCCTAGGGGGCCCACTATTAACCTAACCGTAATCAATCTCATCCTAGTCGCATATTTTTTCATCTGAACGGTCAAAAAATTATGAGTACAAAGTGGCCCTATACTCATATGAGTATAGTAGCCCACTATATATATATATATATATATATATATATATATATATATATATATATATATATATATATAATTGAGCTAGAATACTTTTAGAAGTATCACCCACTTTGTGCTTCTAGATTTCTAGCCCTTGGATCTACTCCTTAATTAATTACTAATAGCCCATGAATCTAATACTAATATTCCACGTACCCACCACCACCTACCATCACCTACCACCATCATCTCAACCTTACATTTCTCCATCCAAAGATTAAAAACTCAAAAACACCAACCTCTTAGTACTTTTGAGAGTATTCTAGCTCAACTATATATATATATATATATATATATATATATATATATATATATAGTTGAGCTAGAATGCTATCGATAACAATAGTACTTTTGCCACCCATTTGTTTTCGATGATGGAGCCTCCAAATCGACGATCGGAACCGTTGAACATGATCTATACCATTTGAAGTATTTAGAAATCAAATTTCATACATTTTTAAAATTGTTCCCTTATCCATCAAGTGGACACAAAATGAACTAGTGAAAATATATTCTTAAAAAAATGATGATAGGAGTCTTGTAATCAAGATCAAGAGTATAGATCTTGTTTTAGATAGTTAAAGAATTTTCTATCAAAAATTCAATTGATTTGGATATCTTTACGCCGTTAAACGAGAAAACGCCTCAAATCTATCATTAAAATTATAAAATTTGAAACCCTTTGATCATTAGGCAAATGATATCGAAAAATTTGAAATTTAATTTCTAAATACTTCAAGTAGTATAGATCATGTTCAACGGTCGATCATCGATTTGGAGGCTCCATCATCGAAAACAAATAGGTGGCAAAAGTGCTTGGGTTTGCTATCGATAGCATTCTAGCTCAACTCTCTCTCTCTCTCTCTCTCTCTCTCTCTCTCTCTATATATATATATATATATATATGGCTACTATACTCTTATGAGTAAGTTGTTTTTGATGATGGGGCCTCCGAATCGACGATCCACTCCGTTAAATATGATCTAGAGTATTTAAAACTTCTAGAAAATAAATTTTGTAATTTTTTGAAATCATAATAAAGTCCATCAAATGAGCATAAAATGAACGGCAGTAGAAATCGAACGACGTCCTAAAAATAGATGATCGGATCCTTCAATTTAAGATCGGAGTTATTGATCTTTATCTAGGTAGTGAATAGAATTTTCTATCAAAAATTCAATCTATTTCAATTCTTTTACACCGTTAAACTAGCAAGTATCCCATACCTACGTTAAAAATTGTCAATTTTGTGAGCTTTTGATCATAAGGTAAATGATATCAAAAAATTATAAAATTTGTTTTTTAGAAGTTTAAGATGCTCTAGATAATGTTTAACGGTATTAATCGTCTATTCGAAAGCTCTATCATCGAAAACAACTTATGAGTACGAGGCGATCGTACTCATAAGAGTATAGTAAGAGTATAGTAGTCGAACTATATATATATATATATATATATATATATATATATATATATATATATATATATATATATATATATATATATATATATATATATATATATATGATGTAATGCAGGGCGGTGGCCAGCCGCACGGCCCACATTTTTCACAAACGGGCCGCAGCGGCCCGCACGGCCCGCCCCAAAATCGGGCCGTACGTGCCGGGGCCAAATTTCGAACCCGTTCAAAGACGGCTCTTCCGCCCGGACGTACGGGCCGTAAGCCGGCCAAAGCGATTTCGCCTAGTAAATAAAAGATCATTGCGCGCACTGCTTTCTCTACGAATGTTTCCCAAATCGACTACTTCGCACCGTCAACATATATAATCTATGCCACCGAAAGTATCTAGAAATTAAATTTCATTCTTTTCCGATATTGTTCTCTTGTCCATAAAGTGGGCGTAAAAATGAACAATGAAAATGAATATCCTCTAAAAAATGGTGATAAAAATTTTATAATCATGATCGGGAGTATAAATCTTGGTGTAAATAGTTTAAATAATTTTCTAACCAAAATTTAATTTATTTGACTAGCTTTACACCGTTAAGTGTGAAAACACCTTATATATACCATTAAAATTATAAATTTTGAAATTCTTTGATCATTAGGTCATTGATATCAAAAAGATTTGAAATTTGGTTTCTAGATACCTCAAGTAGAATAGATCATGTTCAACGTTACCGATCGTCAATTTGAAGGCTCAATCATAAAAACAAAAGGGTGACAACAGAGCCTGCTTTGCTACCGATAGATTCCACCAACTATATATATAGGGGTGTCAAACGGGCCGGGCGGCCCGCGGCCCGCCCGGCTCGGCACGAGAGTGGGCCGGGCCACGGCACGAGAATCGTAGCGTGCCGTGCCGGCCGCTCGGCCGATCTAATCGGGCCGTCTTGGGCCTTATTTCCACGGCCCGATGGCCCGACAGCCCGGCACGACATATGCAGGCCGTGCGGGCCTAGAGAGTTCCCAGGCCCGGCCGGCACGGCACGGCCGGCCCGTGTGGCCAGGCCCTCCCGAGCCGGGCCCAGGCAGGAGACTTGAGTTGGGAACCCAACTCCCAAGGCCTGCACCACCCAACTCCCAATACTTTAGGAGTTGGGCTGCTTTGGGACTCCCAACAGCAAGTGGAGTTGGGCTTGGATCGAAATGCCCTTCCCAACAGTCAAAAATTTGACCGTTGGGAGGGTATTTTAGTCCAAAAAATTTAAAATTTTAAAATAATTTAAAATTTTAATATTTTCATAACTATATTTTAAAATTTTAATTTTTTTACTGATATATTATTTTTTAAAAAATTAATATTAATATTTTTATTTTTAAAAAATTTAAGAGAGAGAGAGAGAGAGAGAGAGAGAGAGAGAGAGAGAGAGAGAGAGAGTCACGAATTTAGGATGTTATGGCATGGAGAGCGCTCCAAATCTTAGCTTTGTTTCGATGTTCGGACTTTCGAATCGACGATCGGTTCCGTTAGACTTGATCTAGAGTATTTGAAGTATCTAGAAAATAAATTTTACGATTTTTCGATATCATTTGCCTAGTGATCGAAGTGGCTCAAAATCAATGGCTGAAAATAAAAATCTTATAAAATATGATGATATGACATTAAAATTTTAGATCAAAGTTATTGATCTTGTCTTATATGATAAAAAGAATTTTCTATCAAAATTTCACGTGATTTGGATATTTCTACACCGTTAAATTTGCAACCAGCTCACCACGGCCGTTAAAATTATTGATTTTGAGCCCCTTCGATCACTAGGCAAATGATATCAAAAAATCACAAAATTTATTTCCTAGGTACTTCAAATAGTCTAGATCAACTCGAACGGAGCCGATCGTCGATTCGAAAGTCCGAACATCGAAAACAAAGTGGAAGCACGGACCTCCGTGCTTCCATAAGCATACCAGCCCACTCTATATATATATATATATAGTAGGGCTACTATACTCTTACGAGTATTGTGACGCCCCAACTTCCCAGGGGGTCACCCATCCTAAGACTACTCCCGTCCTAGCACGCTTAACTCTCTTAACCTCTTGGGTCTTGCCACCACCCAAAATGCTTAAGCCGGGTTAAGAGTTTAGCCCTATTATATCTCATATATAAGACTATCTGGGGTCTCACAATCTCCCCTCCTTTAAGTCCTGACGTCCTCGTCAGGCTCAGACTCACAAGTACCAGGCGATGTGAGACTCGTCTCGCTAGCCCGTCATCCGCACCCTAGCTCGTGAGACTCATCTCACACTTACTGTAATTGGCTCGATACCATTATAATCATTCACGCCCGGGGTCATTCGTAAGTAAAAACACAAATGAATTTTTTTTTTTTTTTTTTTAAAAAAACTTGATCCGCCACAAATACAGGGATTTCACTGTTCACACGGACAGAGTCTCCCCTATATTTGCACGGCGTCGCACAAGTACACCTTGTGGTCAAGTTTTGAAAAAAAAAAAAAAATTCCACTGTATTTTTACTTACAGAATGGCCCCGAGGCGTGACAAGTATAGAGCCCTTCGTACTCATAAGTTGTTTTCGATATTGGGGTTTTTCGAATCAACGATCCACACCGTTAAACATGATCTAGTGTATTTAAAACTTTTAGAAAATAAATTTCGTAATTTTTTGAAATCATTACAAAGTCTATCCAGCGAATATAAAATAAACGGTTAAAATCGAACGACATCCTAAAATTGGATAATCGGATCCTTCAATTTAAAATCGGAGTTATTGATCTTTATTTAGGTAGTGAATAGAATTTTTTATCAAAAATTCAACATATTCCAATTCTTTTTCACTATTAAACTAGCAAATATTTCATACCAGCCGTTACAAATTTTCAAGTTAATTTGTGAGCTTTTGATCGTAAGGAAAATAATATCGAAAAATTATAAAATTTGATTTCTATAAGTTTTAAATGCTCTAGATAATATTTAACGGAATAGATCGTCGATTTGGAAGCTCTAATAATCGAAAACAATTTATGAGTACGAAACCGATCGTATGTATAAAGGTATAGTAGCTAGACTCTTTCTCTCTCTCTCTCTCTCTCTCTCTCTCTCTCTCTCTCTCTCTATATATATATATATATATATATATATATATATATATATATATATATATATAAACCAAACACAAGCGTATCACCTATATCGAGCGGAACACGAGCAAACCGACCCTAGCTCATGTTTTACTCATTAAAATTTCGAGTTGAAAAAGCTCATGTTCGGCTTGTTTATCAAACAAGCGATAGATTTTGAAGTCATTTTTGAGCTGAACGCGAGCTGACTCGCGAACAACTAACTGACTCACGATAGGGACCGGAGCTCGATTGCCAGGCTCATTAAGATTTTGAGTTGTAAATTCAATTCATATTCAACTTGTATATTAAACGAGTGATCGATCTCGAGCTTATTTTCAAGCTGACTCACGAACAATGAGCAATGTTAAGATTTCAAGCTAAAAAATTCAGCTTGTATTTGACTTGTTTGTTAAAAGAGAGATCGTTCTAGCTGAACACGAGCTTGCTTTTAACAACGAAATTTACGAGCAAACAAGCTAGATTACTACAACCCTTGGATAGAGATAGGAAAGATTTCCTCCTCACATGCATGGATCACCTTCGGTACGTGTAAATTATTTCTTGCACCTAATGTATCCATACGCGTCATGCACTGCATGTGATATTTGATATTAAGCACGTGTCTAAAAAACAATTTCTAATCTAGTGCACCCGTACGTACGTAGACCCCCAGCAGGCTCTTGATGTTTTTTTTTTTTTTTTTTTTTTTTTTTTTTTCTGAGAGATAGGTAGCAAGCTACCCGCTTCGTTTATTTTATTTAAAAATAAACTTAGCTAGAAATGTGAATCAACTAAGATTCGAACTTGGATCTTGGATACCAACCACCAGGGACGAAGCTATATATTAAGAGACTGAGGGGGCCATGGCCCCCCTCAACTTTTTAATATTTACTATATAGTCCTTTGGTAGTATATAAATTATTAGTTAATTTTTAAAATATATGGGATTATCTTGTTATAAAATTAAAGAGTTCTCCTTTTTTTCATGTGTTTTATTGGTGAATATATACTAAGAATCTCTTAGTTATAGTCATTTTAAAATAAGTCATTTCAACTTTAAATATTTTATTTATACATTTTTAACTTTATAATTATTTTTTATGAGCTTATTTCTTTAACGAAATAAAATATTATGCTAAATTTAATAGTTCTGTTAGATATTAGTTATTGGTTGTTATTATTTTATTAAAAAAAATTAATTAAATAAAATTCTAATTAAATTATTATTATATTTAGTAAAATTCTAAATAGAATAATTCAAATAAAATAATTACAAACGAAGTGAATGTACATTAAAGAAACAAATTTAATATTTTTAATATTAATTATTTAATCACTAAATTTTTTTTAAAAATTTGAGTACTTAAAATTTTATTTATCTACTAAAATTTTTATTTGTACATATTTTGGCCCCTCTCGTGATTGATCGAATTCCCGTCATTCCTGTCACGTTCCTCACTTTGGCGATCACGGCCCCATGTTAACCATCCTCGCCATCTGATACTTCAGCGCCCTCTAGATCTACTGGACTCTCAGTTAAGGGATCGATCGATGGACTTGCCAGAACGCAATTTCTATCAACTTAGAAATTTACGTACAAGCTACTCGAGCCATCACGTGACCTTAAAGCAAATATAGATCTTATCTTAGCAAATATGCGACGATCACGTAAATTTAAAGTGTAGGTTCTATCTTTTTTAATTTTGATTAAAAAATTAAAAAAGACTAAAGATGCTAGCTAGCTAGCCGTCAACAAAAGCGAAGGTGATTTCTTATACAAAATCTATAAATTAGAAAACTAAAAATATTTCTAACTGAGCTTATGATAATAAAACAAATAGCTAGGGATCGATAAACCATCAAAAGTTACGAAAGCTAGAATTGTCCTTGGACATCTGCAAATATGTGATTATCTAGGGGACCCAAAGTATATACTTATTTCCGTACTGAATTAACAATCAAAAAGTAAATAATTGGATTGTTAAATTGAAAGTATATTTTGGAAAAGTGCATCCGCATAGATTAGCATGCTACACCTATTAATGCAATTACTAATTTTACACGGTATTCTCTTTGAGTAAACAGTTAAAGAAATTAGTTTGTTTCAACGTAAGTAGACTTGGGGTATGTACTTTAAGCAATAGCTTGCAAAAGGAAATTACTTCACTGCTGTTCTGCTTTCTAATGTCAGGCTTAGCCTGCGAGTTCTGGCTGGTTGTTTGGGGAGTAAGTAATACGACGTAAAAAGTGTAGCTCACCCCTGTACGCTACTCAAATTAATATCATTGTCTATTTTGTAACTTATAGTGATTAATAAATTATAATAAATAAAAATTAATATAATTATATATGCATATAATTATATATATGTATAATTATAAAATAAAATTTTAAAAAATTATATTATTTGTTTGCACATATATTATAATAATGTAACAAATAAAATTCTAAACTTAAAAAATTATTAAAATTTAACAAATTTATTTTTCATCATTTTCTAAATATACAAATTAAACACAAAAATATATTCAAACTTACATAATCAAATTTGATCATATTTTAGAAGAGATAATCCTAACACATTAATCCATTCTTGCTCTTTTTGCACTTCACCGTAATTGACTTCGCCCCATGGGAGGGCGAAGTCAAGTTTATTATTTTGGATGAACTGGACTTTCGGGCGTAATAAAGTTACGGTGAACCAAACAACGGAAATGGTCAGTTTTAACTGAAAATCACTTTCCCCCTCCCACTTCCACCCCACTTACGGCAAAACAAATAGGCATGGTTGAATTGAAAACTTAATTAGAACCAGAAAGATGCGCCTGCACAGATTGACATGGTACACCTGGTGCAGTACTAATTTCTTCAACTCTCCCCCTCTCTCTCTTCCATTAATATATATGTATATATATATATAGAAGGTATAGGTGGAGCTCTTGCACACAATATTTTTACTTGGCAAGTTTAGAGGCAAAATCATTCCCTAGGACTCTTATGGCTTGGTTAGCACAGTTTCTTTGGGTGCTATGGATAGGATTGCACCCTTGTGTCAATGCCTTTGATGGTTTGACATCAACAACATATATATCTGATATATATTCATAATTTTCCTCTGTAATTACTGTTTGTATTATTGTTTGTGTATTATTAGTATTAGATGAATGGGTTAATTTCTTATGTGTTACTGCATGCAGAGGGAACCCAGTATTATGACTATACTGCGTATACCGAGGTAAATATTTTCTCTTCTCATTGGTTGTTTGTACACCTGTCATTAAGTGCTATGATTCCTCAATCAATTTGTTATTTATATTATATACGTACGTACTATTAGATCTATTAACCAATGAATATTTTAATTAGTAACCATACTGTAAAGCTTCAATTCGAAATTTTGGTTTTATTGCAAACGAAAAAAAAAAAAAAAACTAACTTTGAAGGCCTTAGGAAAAGGTTGTACAAATGCTTTATTACCTCTTGCTTTTGAGCCCGTTTGTCCAAGATTATACGAAAATCACTTATTATTCGAGAAGTGATTCTTATAAGCTAGCAACAAACTAAATCCTACTACTTTATTCCCTTAATTGCTTATGCGAAAGTAGATGCATCATGCATGCATACCACACCGCACGAAACATGCAATTAATTGAGCTTTTGTGAAGTGGGCTTTCATGAGTTCGAGGAAAAGAAAGGAACTAGCTATATATATATATATATATATATATATGCAAGCAGTATAACAAAAGGATTTACGCGCGCATGATAAAATTCTCTCTCTCTATATATGAATTGACTAATTTATATATGGTCTTCGCCACAGTGTAAATCATGCCCAGAAGCTCCCCTCTACAATGGAGGAATTCTCGGTGAAAATGGTGGAGAAAGTGAAGTGACATACTATAAATCCGAAACTGGTGCATACTCCCCTGCTTTTGTGCTATACAACCTCACAGAGTCAACTAGATACACATTTTCTTGTAAGTGCCTTTTTTAATTTCACATTTCATTTATACGACTATTCAACAAGATTTTTTTTAGTTCCATATATTATTTGTTATAATTTAAATATATATATATAGAGAGAGAGAGAGAGAGAGAGAGAGAGAGAGAGAGAGAGAGAGAGAGAGAGAGAGAGTTTGGTTAGAATACTATTGATAGCAAAAAACTTTTTTTTTTTCTTTTTTTTTTTTTCGTAGATAGATACGTAGACGCACTGCTTTGTTTATTTCGTTAAGAAATAAACTTAGCTAGAAATATGAATCAACTAGAATTCGAACTCGGATCTCGAGTACCAACCACCAAGCCCTTTGTCACTTGCTCTAGGAACGGTTGGTAGCAAAAGACTTTTT
The DNA here is from genome assembly GCA_025177825.1 of Aechmea fasciata. Lineage (NCBI taxonomy): Eukaryota > Viridiplantae > Streptophyta > Magnoliopsida > Poales > Bromeliaceae > Aechmea > Aechmea fasciata. Next base: position 3,216,753 of record CM045926.1, read on the forward strand.
TTGCTATCAAACTTTTAGCCTTTGGATCAATTCCATTTATCATTTCTAATTATTAATTAAATACTATAATCCAGTGGGACCACTCAACTCTAGGGTGACCACTCAATTCTAAGTGTCTAATATTATCCTAACCCTACAATCACTACAACAGAATTAGGTTATAGAGATACATGTTTGGGATACTTTTGTGTAAGTGGTCCATTTATGCCAAAACTTTAAACAAAATATACTAATGCCTAAATATAAAGCCCAATCCAACCAAATATAAAAGGTTACTCTATTCAACCCACCACACCCAAATTTATTCGACCGTATTACAAGCGTAAAAGACAAAAAAAAAAAAAAAAAAAACCGATTACCATTTCCCCTTCTCCTCTCACTCAATTTACTAAAATCTTAGACGAATAGCCCTTCCCTCTCTCATTCGCTACCGCAATCAACGAGGTAGAATTTCAATGATTAAATAAGTGTTGGTAAATTAATAGCACTATTTTTAGGTTATAGCGACACTTTTAATCTGTCACTATATACCTAGCGACCCCATATATAGCAAAACATTTTAAAAGTGTCAGTAATTTACCAAGCAGTATTTTTTTTTTTATCTGTACCGATATTTAAAAGTGTCGCTATATATAGACCGTTTTTGTTGTAGTGAATTTCTCATCCAAGCGTTAAAAACTTGATAACAAAACGCACCTTTTGCTATCAATAGTATTCCACTCTACCTTTATATATATATATATATATAGAGAGAGAGAGAGAGAGAGAGAGAGAGAGAGAGAGAGAGAGAGAGAGAATTTGGACACGAATTTGTTGTGATCTTACATCGAGAATAGAACGGCTGAACCCAGTAGTCCAACGCTCTTTTGATTGATAAATAGATTAATTCCAACAAAGAAGGCAAATCCCAAGAATGTTTCTTTCCGTGTTCATAAATTTCCTTTTATAATCATACTTACCAACAGTTGAAAGATGAAACCTTCTTTTCTTCTTAATTTATCTGTCAATAAAAAAAAATATATATTGTTAGTGCGCATGACAAAACTGCTCTTCAATTTAGCATACAACCCTCGAACCATGCAGTTTTTAAAACTACGACAACCTCTCTTAATTACCATGCAATATTTTTACTTAATAATCGAACTCCGTTCACCTATATAATCTTATTTATTTAATTATTTAACACATTACCTAGAAGAACCTTTCTTTTTTGAGAGAAAGGTAGCACGCTACCTGCTTCATTCAGTAAGGCATATGAACTAAGCGTACAAAGGTGGAAGCAGCTTGGGCTTCCTAGGCACCAAAACCGAAAACCGAAAAAAAGAAAAAGTAAAAAAGAAAAAGAAAAAGGAAAGAGGAACTAAAAGGACTTTAACAAAGAAAGAGAGAGGGCGGGGAGGAAGGGGCGAGGTAAGAGGATAGAGGAGAACGAGACCGAATCCAAAAAGTCGCTAGGTTACATGAGCAAGATCCACGAGTTTGACAGCGAAAGAGCTCTGTCCAAGGCTCTAGGGACGTCCGGCAGGATCGAAGAGAAGACAAATCTGTTTCTCTCGGTCCAAACAACCCACCAAGTAGCCGCTAGCTTGGTAAGTCTCTTAGCTCTTGTATCGGCGTCCGAGGAATGTGACAGAGAGGTCCAGAGGTCTCGGACATCCCCGTTCGGAGCGAAGCTGGGTAGCACAGCCGACCGGAGTAGAAGAAAGCGGACGAAGACGCAATTGCCGAAGAGGTGATCACAGTTTTCCAAGGGTAAAGCACAGAAGGAGCAGTGAGGTTCAGCTTGGATCCCGTGTTTGATCAGTCTGTCAGCCGTGTACAGCCTCTTACGGAGTAGCAACCAGACAAAAATTTTAATTTTGATCGGGATCTTTAGCTTCCATAGATTTAGATTAGTCTGGTCGAAGTATCCTGCGTAAGTGATGAACTTATAGAGCGAGTTGACAGAAAAATTTTGGTGCGGCGCCCATCTCCATCTGAGCACATCGGGTCTACTGCAAGGGTTAAACGAGAGTAGCAGTTTCTTTAGCATCCCCATCTGTCTTCTATTCTCGGGTGAGGCAGAAGCCACAAATCCTGAAGAAATGAAACGCCATCTCCAACCTTGATGGTTCCAGCATTGTGAAATGCGGACCTCCTTATTTCTGATAGCAGCGTAAATTGTTGGGAACAAGGTGCTCAACGGGGTTTCCCCTATCCATATGTCCGTCCAAAGCCTGACGCTGCAGCCATCCCCTAATTCGTAGGTAATGCCACATTTAAATACAGCACGACACTTTATCACCCCTTTCCACCACTGCGAAAAAGGAGCAAAGGCAGTACCCTCGTGCAAGGGCCTCCGTCTCTTGTAGTAAAGAGCTCTAATAAGAGGACACCAAGGCAAGTGCGGCTCGGTGAGGAAGCGCCACCACCATTTAGTTAAGAGAGCAATATTCATAGCATCCACATCTTTTATCCCAATGCCACCTTCGTACTTACTTTTACAGATCGTTTTCCAGTTAACAAGGCAGGCACCCCCCGAGATGTTGGAGCACCCTTTCCAAAAGAAGGCTCTACGGAGGGCTTCAATTCTAGAAGTCGCCCATCGCGGCGCCTTGAAGATTGACAAGTAGAAAAGTGGCAAGTTAGTTAGTACCGAGTTGATAAGAATGAGTCTCCCCCCTTGCGATAGCAGTTTAGCCTTCCATCCGTCAATTCGGGAGCCTATACGATTGATGAGTACGGTCCAATCCTCCTTCCGTAGCGACTTATTGTGGAGAGGCAGCCCCAGATACCGGAACGGCAAATTCCCAACCTGACATCCTAGGATGCTAGCTAGACAATCGCGCTTGGTTGGGTTGGCCCCTATATAAAACAGTTCTGTTCTTCTAGGTACGCAGCCCAGAGGCCCACTCAAAGATTTTCCAGACAAAGAGTAGGTTTCGTATGTATCGTTTTCTCGGCTTGCAGAAGAAAATAGTATCATCCGCATACTGAAGGAGCAAATTTTGCCACTCTTCACCAGGGCCAATTCCGTGCAACAAGTTGCTAGCCCTTGCGGCCTTCGTTAGTCTGGCCAGACAGTCAGCCACGAGGATAAAAAGATAGGGGGATAGGGGGTCACCCTGTCTGAGGCCTTTCTTTATTTTAAGCCACTTTGTTGGGTTGTCATTCACAAGGATGGCGACTTTTGCATTACAGATGCATTGTTCGATCCAAGCCCACCATTTGTCAGGAAAACCGAGCCACTGTAGGACCTTTCGTAGGAAGGTCCATCTGACGTTATCAAAAGCTTTTTCGAAGTCCGCCTTGATACTGACGCATTCCGTGCCTGATCTAGTGCACCAGTTGATTAGTTCCCTAAACCCTAAACCCTAAACCCTAAACCCTAGAAGAACCTTTCAAACCTGTAATATTAACATGCAAAAACATTTCTCTTGATATTTCTCACACGGACACATCTATATAAGAGAAACCGACTATATATATACATGCTTCATTTTAATTTTGAAATTAATTTGATTTAAATTGTAATGCAAATAAAAGTTACCATGCATAACGTCGACCAATGACTAGTACATATCTATGTTAAAAGACTAGCGAACTAGCTAGTCATTAGTTCGGCTCCAATTAAGGGCATATGAACAAATTAAATTCTTCGTGAAAGCTTCATTCCAATTACAGAATTTACTTCAAATAAAATCTCTAGCTTATAATAACTAAATTTTGTTTTCAAGTTAATTACGTGATTAATTAAAAATGTGAAATACATCGTTGGGAGAGCCTTCACTATAAATTATATATCATTAGCGCATGCTTCACGCTAGCCGAAATACAAATTAATGAGTGCCTATCTCAAATCTAATTTAATTATAGGGTTGATTTCATATACATCCCTAAATTTTATCAAATAACAAATATTTTTTCTACAAAACTTAAGTTATCAGATTTATATCTATGAAAATTCTCTGGTTTGTAAATATATCTCTTCAAAAATTTTAGTTCGTTCATATATATCCCTGCCGTTTAATTCACTATTAATCTTTTATTGATAGGTTTGTAAAATAATTATTTTGCCCTTAAAAATTTGCCCTATAAAAAACTATATATCTTTCTTTCTCTCTCTTCTCGCCTTCATTGGTTGCAACACGTGCGGCGTACCTTAATTTTGCCGCTATTGAGAGCCACACCTTCGATGTCGCCATGCATAAAGAGAAGGGAGTGAGAAAGATGAAGGAGCTCAACATTGAAATACAAATTACATGCATAAGGAGTAAAAAGTTATTTTAGCTATTAGCTAACTATGCATGGCTAACTTTTTTAATACGTGGTTAATTATCTAAATTTTGGTAACAGAAGGATATATCTGCAAATGGGAGGATTTTTTGAGAGATAAATCTGATAGTTTAATTAGTTTTGAAAAAATATATTGGGTAGCTATTTACTATCTTTGCAGAGAATTGTCCCGTTAATTATACCATATATATATTTTGCAGGTTGGGTGAAAGTTAGTGGGACAAAGTCGAGTGCAGTTGTGAAGGCAAGGTTAAGTACTGAAAACACAACATTGAGTTGCGTAGGGACTACACTTGCAAGATGTGGATGTTGGTCTTTCCTCAAGGGAGGTTTTGTACTTGACTCTTCTTCCGATTTCTCACTTCTCTACTTCCAGGTGCTTTGATTTTCGCATATTTATGCTTTGCAGTCATGTGGTTTAAAAATTATTAATTTGCTACTATATGCACGGTTTTCTCTTTATGTGATCCTGTAATTAAAGACCTGGCAATTAAATAAAATAATATAAAAATGCTACAATTTAGAATTATAGGGTTATAAAGTGATATATTCTATAAACCATAAGCTGTCAAACTATAGTATTTTGTTAATCTAAACTTTTCACTTAATTAGCCATACTGTGCTATAAAAATATATATATATTGCTTTATAATTTTAACTATCGACAGATTCTTATGATGAAACAAAAACAAAATCACAGAATAATAATGAAAAATCTTTAAATCATAGGGTCGTAAAGTGAAATGTGCTAAACCACATGGGGAGTGATCAAAGTTTATCCTAAATTAATATTAAACCATTTTGTAAATGCATGTAGCTAGCATATGAAAAATTAAAATTGAAATCTCGAGGACAAACAAAGTTACAATTAAAATTCCAACATAAAATTTGGAATCATTTGTCATATTAATTTGGACAAAAATAAAGATGCGTTTGTTTTGTTTGAAGCCAAGAGACAAAAATTAATATCCGCACTAAACTTGAGAGAATTAATTTTGTAATTAATTAAACCATTTTAAGAAGTATAATAATATATTGAAACCATTTCTGGAAACCACATGCTCATAACCACGTGCTGGGGACTGTGGAAGGAAAAAAATAGACGTACTTCATAGCCCCGGACAAGCAACGAGATATGAAGGAAAGTGATACACATCATTACCCTTTGGCATATGGCGCTTGGAGCCTCACGGGTGACGGATTTAGCCCTCTGTTTGTCTGGTGTTCTCTTTTGATTCGTCCCATGGCTTGTTCTAGTTCTATTTTACTTTGCACCCATTCGGGACTAAGTCGCAACTGTTAACTTTGTTTCCCTACCAAATAGGGTATAGCCCTGTTTATTCAAATAAAAAGAAAGAAACCATTTCTGGAAACACAACCTTACTAGCATTGAGTAGCAACAAGCTTGCTCAGAGCTAACATTTTTAACTATTAATTGATCTTGCAATAATCATAATAAATTTCATGCAGAGTGCTGACATAAATACAACAGTAATCTCTATCAAAAGTGCTTCTCTGCAACCATTTTCGGTGGATCAGTGGAATCAGCAGCAACAGGATAGTATTCAAAAGGTCCTCCTCCTCACTTGATGATCTTACTTGGACAGCAATTGTACATGCATTCGTTGCTGCTTAGTTGTTTGAAAATCAATATATGTTGTATAACATCTTTTTGGAAAGATAATATATATGGAGCTAAAATGAATTTTGGGTCAATATGTAAGTAGGGAAGGGGACAACTTATTGATTGAGTCACAAAAATCAAACTGTTATAGGCTTTCCCAAATTATTATTTTTATATATTATATATTATTGACGCATTGGCATATATATTGTTGGGTTTTTTAGTTGGCTTGTTTACATAGTCAAAAATAACGTATTGTCTAGTTACAACAACAATATTGTAAAGAATTCTTTCTGGAAGCACCAACGCAATTTTCTCAAATCTTAGCCATTTTAAAACGAATCAAAATTAAAGTTGCATTTCTACGACTTTTTTTCTTTGAAAAAATTAAGGTTTCTAATACCAATAAAGATTTATTTTCTTCACAGAATAGGAAGCGCAATGCTATTGTTCATGTATCTGATACCGAAGGAAACCGCATCAGTGGAGCAACAGTCTCTGTACAACAACTAACAAAAGATTTTCACTTTGGCTCGGCAATTGCGAAGACCATCCTTGGAAACAAACCGTACCAGGTGATCTTTTAGTGATATTTTATGGGTGTGTTTGAGATTGCGGCCATATACTGTAACACGGATCGCAGTAGTTAGTTCGATTGAAAATATGATATTGATCTGTAGTACTACTTGAAAATAGAGAAGCATATCTTTATGTACTTTCAACTGATCCTATACGTTGTCTAAATTTGTGCCAGGAATGGTTTGCAAAGCGGTTTAATGCAGCAGTTTTCGAGAACGAGCTGAAGTGGTACGCAACCGAGCCCGAGCCCGGGCAGCTGAACTACACAACACCCGACGAGATGCTAGAGTTCATTCGCGCGAACCAGATCACGGTTCGTGGCCACAACATCTTCTGGGAGGACCCTTTGTACACCCCCTCGTGGGTTCGTAATCTCACTGGAGATGCCCTGCGAGCCGCGGTCGATGCTCGCATCACGAGCCTACTGTCGAGGTACAAAGGCGATTTCGTGCATTGGGACGTGAGCAACGAGATGCTACATTTCGACTTCTACGAGCAGCGGCTCGGACCCAATGCGTCCTTAGGGTTCTTCGACACGGCCCGAAAAATCGATCCCCTAGCGACGTTGTTCATGAACGACTTCAATGTGATCGAGACATGCAACGATGTCGAATCGACGGTCGATAACTACATAGTGAGGTTGAAGGAACTTAATGAATTAGGAGGGAGAATTTTAGAAGGGATTGGATTAGAAGCGCATTTTGGTAAACCTAACATTCCTTTGATGAGAGCTGTGCTTGATAAATTGGCCACTCTACAGCTTCCGATTTGGCTTACAGAGATCGACATTAGCAAGACCTTCGATCAGCAAACACAGGTAAAATTTTTCTTTCTGAGAAAACTTAATAATTTATTTCTACAAAGTTTTAGAATTATTTATCTAGCACTCTAATTAATTTAGAAGTTTGCAATCGAACCTTTGAGTTATCAATATTGAACTTTAATTGTCCGAATTAATGAATATTTTGTGCTTGCAAATGCATACCTCTGCACAATTTTTTGAATGGGGTAGTTCATGTAAGGGAAATTAAGGATTTCGAATGGATAAAAATAAATTGCTAAATTACAGAAAACCTTCGTGTCAAAATCCGATTTTTTACTTTCCCCCATGCCATTTAAAAACTTATGATTTGCGCCCTAGTAAAATAAAAAAAATGTTCACTTCGCCTCTTGCCGTTACTGATCCGTTAGGGTTCCATTTATAATATATTTTTTAATCCAAAAAATGCCCTCAGCCGTCTCTCTTGTTGCCAAAAATGATGAGGTCATCACCGTTTTCACCGTACCCATTTGACAATTTTTCATTTTATAAGAAGGCAAAGTGTTAGTTTTTAAATGACAGGAGTGAAAAGTTAAAAATCGGATTTTGAAGGAAAAGTTTTATGTAATTTAGTCAAAATAAAAAGAAGATAAGTTTATAAAAAACATAAGTTATCGATCATTTTGATTTCGTTATCCAATCTTTCAAAATTTTAATTGTACTATATATCCAACCTTTTAATTTGTTTGACTTGAATACTTTGGCATCAAAATTTGAACTAATTACTTTAATTAATTTATAGTTACGAGAATTGCATAAAATATACTAATTAAACCAATAAAGATCAACGATGCATTCAACTTTTGAATTGAAAGTGTCATCAACTCACCTAAATCAAACAAATGAAAGGTTAAGTAGTAAAATCATAATTTAAAAGCTTGATAGCCAAATCAAAATGCCCCATAGTTCAAAAAAATTTTATAAATTTTGACCTGTGGACATAGAAACAGAGAAGTTTGAGATGAAAAGCATGCATGTTTAGCAAAAAATTTAAGAATAAAATGGTTCATTAATTCCGTGGTAGAAAAAAAAAAAGAGTCAACACCAAATGGTTCAACCAACGTTGACCAACCCAAGTTGATTAAATTCTACGAATGTTTATGTCGGATCGTTGTTGCGTTATTCAGCTTAATCTCCAGCTCGAATTGTTAAATACGTGGCAACGATTGACCGGACCTTATGCATGCCCGCGCGGGTCTCAGTTGTGACTATTGCGTCATCTTTTCAGTATGACTAGCAATATATTCATTACCATGATTCAGTAGTGGGATTCGAACGTGACATGCATGAGCCTCCATAACGGGGGCGAGATCTTTGAGCGATTTAGTAACAACTGTTTAAACTTTATAGGACAATAAGCTACTTCAAGATTTGGAAGGGTAAAAGTGTAACGTACATCTATCAGTAAGTTTTTCGCCTAGCTTCTTTATTATTATACATTCATATATAAGATAAGATTTTTGTTATGATTCCATTAGTCTACCCTATATTTTGTTAGGGTGAATATCTGGAAGCGGTTTTACGAGAAGCATTTTCCCATCCATCTGTGAACGGAATGATGCTGTGGACAGCATTGAGTCCCAAGGGGTGCTACCAAATGTGCCTGACCGACGGCGATTTCAACAACCTTCCCGCGGGGAACGTGGTCGACGAGCTCTTGCAAGAATGGGAAACAGAAGAGACGCAAGGAACAACTGACGACCACGGATCGTATGCCTTCGACGGATTCCTCGGCGAGTACAAGGTGTCGGTGAGTGTCGAAAATCGATCGACGGAGGCGACGTTCTCGTTAGGTCGTAGCGACGAGACAGAGCATCTCAACATTCAACTGTGAGACTGATCGATCGATCGGTATATGGAAGATATTGCTAGCGTTAATTAACATCTTCCTTAAAATTAAGTATAGCTCATGAATGAAGTTAAATAGTTTCTTTGTTTAATTTCTTCTTAGATCGAAGATGAAATATGAGGACTTATATATTGAACTAGTTATTTGGTTTTGTATTGTTTGTTACAAATGAACATACATGTTAATTGATCTTCTCTTTAATTTCCACGTAAGAACTATTATTTACTCATTGACCCGCACCTTTTGCACCTAGTATTTGGGTAAAAATATTGTTTTGATGATAGAATTTAATAATTTTAGTGAATTTTTATTTAAAATATTATATTTGTTTTCTTTAGTTAAGGACATGCAATTCCACCGAAAACTATAGAATTACAATCTTAGAAACAATGAGAGTTTTTGGTTAATAAATTCCACGACTCTAATTAATAAATTTCATTGTGTTTGGTATATATGTTTGTTGGGACATGACCACTATTTCCTCAGTATTAGCAAACTAAACAATGGCTTGTGATGAACCCCAAAAAAAGAAAAAGTAAAAAATTTATATAAAAAAAATTCAATGGAAAATTTTGGGTTTATGGCAAATTTTAATTGAATACATATTTTTTATTCTTTTTCAAAAATTGAGTGAATGTAGGATCAAACTTGGCCTACATTTGGAGATTCTTTTACAAACTTAGTATAGTTAAGATCCTGAATTTGGACTGATGAAGGATACAATGGCTAATAAAACTTCAATGGGAGAGCTTCCGATTGAATGACAGATTCAAATGGTATTGAAAATTACAAATGCATGCATGTTGACAATGAATGCCGTTTCTTCTTTTTGGCTAATTTGTATAAAAAATCCACAAATTTTGAGCTTTTGCAAAACTGTGCCGTCTTTTTTGATTTTATAGATTCAGCCCAAATTTTCAGATAACTGATTAAAATACTCTTATTATTTTTTCTTTCTCCTTTTTTTTTTTTTTTTTTTCTCTCGTTCATTTTTTTCTCTTTAGTCAAGAAGGAAGCGGAGTTACGTAGAAGCGGAGGCTGAAACTACCCGTCACTCATGTTGGTAAATATAGGTTGTTCTTATGATCCTGATGTAGCTGTTGGTATGCCATGCAAATACAAAGGAGAGTCTGTCCGAGTGGACAGAGGAACTTTGTATTTGTGGCGGGTCTGTCACGTGGGCTATGTTGAATTCAAAAAATTTTATAATGGCACGTTTAATTGTAACGACCAAGCCCACTAGAATAATAACTCGTGCCAATCACCAAACCACTAGCTCCGATTTTTAAATTTGTATTCGTTACAAAAAGATTTTAAAAAGTGGCCTCGGGGTGTGACACTTTAATTAAGAGAAAAAACAGTGAAATAAGAAAAGAAATAGTGTAAATATCTTTCAAACAGTATAAATTAATATCTCTTGAAGGGTGCATTTTACATCTCAAAGAGTGCAACAAAAGAAGAAATAATATAAATATCTCTTAAAGAGTGTAATTTTTATTTAAATAGTATAACTTTCATCTTAAAACATACGGTTTACATCTCAAAAAGTGCAATAAAACAAGAAACAATATAAATGTCAACCAAAGAGTGCAATTTTTATTTAAAGAGTGTAACTTTCATCATAGAATGTGAATTCGTTTACATCTCAAATAGTATCTTTTAAGATGAAAGTTACATCTCAAATAGTATCTTTTAAGGAGTGTTTCATTTTTCAATTGTGCCTAGCTAATGCATATATGTACTAGCTAGACGTGGATCCCATGATTAGCAAGGGGAGGATTAAGCATCTATTCAACTGTACATTAATAAGCAGTCTAATTAACATATATTTTTGTTAATTAATTAGTAAGTGCCTTATTAAGGCTTTACAAATTGTCAATGATAATTATAATTAGGCATTTTTTTTAAATATTCTCTTAATAATATTCTTTTGCTTTTTTTTTTATTAGAGAGCTAGATAGGCAGTATGTTACCTATTTCATTTATTTCATTTAGAAATAAACTTAGCTGGAAATATAAATCAACTGGAATTTGAATTTGGGATCTCGGATACTAATCGTTTCTGCTTTCTATGAACAGTTGGTTCTTTTGCATTATTTTTAGCACAACCTATTGTACTCACGTGCACAACTAGCTACTTGCTTACTATTTGTGTGCCACTAAATATTTTGATTTGATAAAATAAATGGCTTCGCATATTTTGATCCTATTGTACTCGTTCCGTGCGAGTGATCTATTAATTCAAATGTTCTTTTTATTATAAAGTAATATTTTGCTTAAGACCAAAATAATTGAGTAATTAATAACTTCAATTGAAAATAAGGGTCAACTAAACTATTTGATAAAGTATAAGGGATCGATCTAATTATCAAAATTTAAAATTCAGACACCTGTTTATAAAAATTCTAGAGTTCACGAAGTCTTTCTACATTTTTCCCTAAGATTTATAATAATTGCTCCTAACATTTAGGTGAACACAATTTTAAATTGAATTACTATAATCCAACTAGATTACTTTTGATTAATTTAGTTTGAGTTCATTTATAATTCTTCTTGATTTAATTTTACATATCGAGATCAAATTGAAGAAACTGAATAAAACAATTTAAGCTAATTTATAAGCATTAATTTACTATATGAATTATTCTTTAGATGATGTTCGAATAACTGTGAAGCGTTTAACCATAACTATCATGGGACTGAAACTTGATCAGGATAATATTAAATCTTTACTGTTGTTTGATTTATTTCATATTCAAACCCAAAAATAACCTACTGAACTGAATTAATTTTTTTTGAATTTTTTTTTTGTTTAACTGTGTTGTTTCAATTAAGTTGCTTAATTACTCAAGTTGACCAACTTTGCTTAATTAATTAACTACTACATATTACAAAATTATTTTTAGCTTGTATACATATGCTGGCAACATTTCTTTTAATTGTTTTTGAAATTTTGTTATTTATGACTCAAAATATATATATATATATATATATATATATATATATATATATATATATATATATATAGAACTAAATTTGGAATACTATTAATAATGACTTGGTGCTAGTAAGTTTTCTACCCTTGGATTAAAAGATGTGCGGCTAGGATGATGTGGGCCCCTAGGGTTGAGTGGGTGGTTGGTTGAATAGTATAATCTAACGGGTAAAATTAATCAAAGGGGTTAATCCAAGGGTAGAAAACTTACTAGCACCAAGTTCGTCGTCTTATTAATAAGATACCAAATTTCTATATATATATATATATATATATATATATATATATATATATATATAAACTCGCTTAGCTGTAGCCTGTAGGAGGAAGCTCTATTCAACTTGTCCATTCAAATCATATTTACATGCAACTTCAAATAGTTGAGATAGTGGTGGGAGAATGGTAACCAAGTGGTATTAAAATTATAAAAGAGTAGTAATTCTTATGTACAACTTGGTGACAAAGTAGAACTACATTTTTTGAATAATGGAGATAAAGAATGCTAATTGTAAGGTTAGCTCATGACGTGAATTTAAATTAACTGTTAGAGAACGGTGTTATATATTTTTATATTTAGCACTTTTTCTCACGTCTTGGCTTGAGACTTTTTGTAAGGTCCGTAACATGAATTTAAATTAAGTGGGAGTAATGTTAGGAGCCATGACTTGAATTAAGAACTTCCGATATCACGTGAAGTTTGGGCTCAAGGCGTTTTACAAGATCCATATGGGAGAAAATTAATAATATTAGAAGCCTAGGATGACTCGAAGAATCTTCTATTCCGATACTGTGTGAAACAACCGTTGTACTCGAAAAGATTAAGTTATTAGATAACGGTGTTATTTAATTTTATATTTAATTAACAACTCTTAATAACATAAGTTTTAATGATGGCCAGAAATTTACATACTAGTTAAATAAATTTTAATGATCATGGAAACTTACATCTTTGTTAAATAAAGACTCATATATATCCAACCCCTCTACAGGCTAATATCTTCCATAAATTAAAGAGCTCACCACCCCGGTCTCCATTTCCTGCTTCATATATAAAACGCTCCCTCTTTTTCTCTTTCTCCCTCACATTAAGAAGCTCTGGAGAGAAAGAGAGAGCGCTCTTCTTATATCCACCATTAATTATATGTTAAAACTAGCTATCAGCTTAATTAATTAGTTTTGTTCTGCAATGAGAGACCCGTTTCATGGAGTTCGTGTAATGTGGCCTCTCCTTCCGCTTATACTCTCATTCAACTTGCACCTTATTATTGTTGTTGATGGAATCCAGTATGACTATACAGCTTACACAGAGGTAACTTTTTTTATCTTATTAGTAGTTTAATTTGATGTACGTATATATGTTTTATCCACTATTATAAGAGACTTCTTTTTTAACCATGCTTGGGGAAAGCATTGATCCCGCTATATTGGTAATTATTGTATATTTTAATTTTTTGATGTTTTAAAGTGACTGAATTTAGACACTTTAAAGCCTCAGAATATATTTTACCCACACGTCGCGATTCTTTATTTGCCGATATTCTTTAGTATATATAATAATAATGATAGATGATTTGGGATGCTTTTAATTAGCATAATAAATTAAATATTATTTTTCTTGTTATAATGGTCATAATTTTTTCATTGCATAACATCTAGCAAACTGGTTAATTAGTTAATTATTTATATTCTGATCAGTTGGTCAAAACACTTTAACACAGTGAAACACTTTAATGTATGTTATTTTTTGACAGTGCAAATCTGAACCTGAAGCACCATTATACAACGGGGGGATTCTAATGGACGGTTCTGCGTATACTCAGCTAACATCATTTAAGACAGCAACGGGGGTATACTCTCCTGCTTTTCTATTTTACAACCTCACAGAGTCTACTAGATACAGCTTTTCATGTAAGTCCCTTTGTCTATTCATGATCTCCTCCTCTTAATTTACATTTCTACTAATCTTTACTGTGATGTCTTTTACAGTAACAAAACTTATTCTTGGTCCAGAACATAGTTAGTTAATTCGGATTCGGCAAAAATTCGATGCGGTATAATTCGGATAAAATTGCCTTCTAATTTTTAAATTCGTTAAAAAATACGGTTAAAAAACAGATTCGTCAATTATTCAGATACGTAATTTATACGGATATTATACGTTCATCAATTAAAAATTCGGGATCAAAAATTCGGCTATTAAATTAAGTTTTTTTTCTCTTAAGATTTATGTTATTAGCATAAATACTCATATTTTTTAAAAATATAAGAATAAAAAGATAAAAATTAAGTTAATTAAGTAAAAAAATTGAAAAAAGGTTTTTTTTCTGTAATTAAATTAAGAGTTTTTTTTTCTATAACTTAATTAAATTAAGTTAATTAATAAGGTATCAGGTATGGCCCGAAGGGCGGCTGGGCGCTCGAGAGGCTCGAGGCGCACCTCGCACGCGGGCCTCGTGCACGGGCCTCGCAGGGCGCAGGCCTCGCGGGCGCGTTCGGGCCTCGCGCAAAGCGGGCGGCGTTTTTTTCGCTCCGAATTATTCGGCCCGCGTATAATACGCGAATACGTTTTTTTATGAAAAAATTCCGTTTTTTTCGAATTTTTGGGAAAAATTCGAATTCGGTCATTTAATTCGTTTCTTCAAAAATTCGCGAATAATTCGCGAATTTACTAACATAGAATAGGTCCAGAAATACTTAATTTCTTGCATTAACTTGCTATATATATCAAAGCTTGTTGTGTCCGACCATACAACCACCAAACCGACCGACCGTCTTTAGTGCCGATGACAAGAAACTTAAGGTTTATCTAATCTTTACAAAAAACTTCAGATACCCTACCTAGGTCTATTGAATATTCACTTTAGTACCCTTTAATTTTAACATTGTCATTAATTTAACGAAAAAATTTGTGAAATGAATAATAAAAAGAGAAAAACGAAACCACAAGGTACTAATTTGATACACTTTAAACCACTGGGTATTAATGTGAGAAAGTGGGAAACCACAGGGGCTAGCTTGATACACTTTAAACCATAGGGTATTAAAGTGAGAAACTGTGAAACCACAAAAGGAGTATTTGAAGTTTACCCAAACAAATAAGAAATTTTTCAATGATATTTGTTTCTCTAAATGCAACAAATTATGCAAGTATGTATAGGTGCCAACTTCTGGTGCAAAATTTCTATAGATTTTTCACAAGCTTAATTGATCCTATTTATAAAAGGCAAATGTATGTAATTAATTTCTTTTTTTTCTTTTCAATTAAGTTTCATTTAGACTCCAACTGCAGATATGAAACATAAAGATTATCTAGATGCTTATAAAAGTCAGTGCCATTATATATAATATCAACAAAAACATGTATAAGCTTATTGTTAATTTAACATAGAACATTTTTTTTTCCCCAGGTTGGGTGAAAATTGGCTCAACAAATTCAACTGTTGTGAAGGCAAGGTTAACTTTGGATAATAAAACATCAAATTGTATTGGAACAACAATTGCTCAAAGTGGTTGTTGGTCCTTTCTCAAGGGAGGTTTTGTCATTGATGCATCTTCAAAAACATCAGTTATCTACTTTCAGGTAATCTATACTTATCTATACCTATACATGATTTTTCATAGTTAAATCCAACGTCGATATACCATCTTCATTTACGAGTAGCAGGACCCAAGTACTATTTGTTTTTAACTTTTCTATTTTTTTTATCTAAGTAAAAACTCTTTTCTCCCTCACAATCACATCTTTCAACTCTCTTTCTCTCTCTCTCTCTCTTTTCTTTTCTTTTCCGATCTATTGCTTTCCTTTATCTCTCAAACCGATAGCGGCGACTCTTCCTCTCCCCTCACCTCACCTACGCAGTAGTTTTGGATCTCTTCGCCCATGATTTAGGTTTTTCTTTTTCTTTCTCCCTTTTAATTCCCTCTCGTTCGTCGCTGGGAGCCCTTCGGCCCCGGCCCATCCGCTACTCCTCATGTGTCCTCGACAAGAACGACGTACGGTGCCATCGCTGGTTGCCCCATTCTCAACAATCGTAGAATATCTATATTTCTATATTTTCATTCTCCCATAAATTTTTACTTTTTTTTATTAAAGGTAAATTGCACTGTTGCCCCCTGAACTTTTGGCGGAGTTTCACTTTACCCCCCAAACTCTTAAAACGATTATTTACCCCCCTATACTTTAATATTGCATCTTGTTGCCCCTTCCGTCAGTTAAAGTTTCATTTACCCCCCTATACTTTAATATTGCATCTTGTTGTCCCTTCCGTCAGTTAAAGTTAACGAAGCTGAACGGGAGTTAACGGAAGGGTTAGGTTTTGGCGGGAAATCTACCGCCTAAACTGTCGCTTGTTCCAACCAACTCACTTTTATTCCTTAAAAACTCTTTTTTCTCCATTTCTATGCCCTCCAACTCTTCTTCTCATAGTTTTTGCATCCCAAAAATCGTCAAAATCTAACCCTTTCGTCAACTACCGTTCAGCTCCGTTAACTTTAACTGACGGAAGGGGCAACAAAATGCAATATTAAAGTATAGAGGGGTAAATGACCGTTTTAAGAGTTTGGGGGGTAAAGTGAAACTCCGCCAAAAGTTCAGGAGACAACAGTGCAATTTACCCTTTTATTAATTATCTACCTGTCGAATCACGCCGGTTACATCACTAGTGAATTAGACATGAATACTAACCAATAATTCCGAAGAAGGAATGCTAATTAACTACGTACGATCATTTTGATATATATATATATATATATATATATATATATAGATCGATCCGTTAAGAATTCTTCTTTCGGTGATACGTTCTTAACATTTGATTCATTTCCTTTTATTTATCAATAAAAACTAACATTTGGTACGTTTTCATGCAGAACACAAACTTTACTCAGAATTCAACCATAATCTCCGTCAAAGGTGTTTCGTTGCAGCAGTTTTCAGAGGAGCAGTGGTATCTAAACCAAGAAGATAGTATTCGGCAGGTCCGGCAGCCTTCACATCTCTCTCTTCCTACAAAAAAGTAATTTTAGACATAAGTTATGGCTTGTTCGGAAATGAAAATATCTATTAATAATCTAACTTGGTTGGTTAGGCAGAATAGGAAGCGATCGGCCGTTGTTCATGTGGCCGGCGTTGAAGGGAGTCTGATTGCAGGAGCAAACATCTCGATCCAACAGATCTCGAAGGATTTTCCATTTGGTTCAGCGATAGCTAAAACAATCTTAGGAAACCAATCGTATCAGGTTCTCTGCACTACTAGATCTTCTAAATACTTTTCTATTGAAAAATCGTGCTAAAAATGATGTGAACAAAGCCGTTGATGTCTTTTGACAAATTAAGCAGTCCAATGAAGCTATATAATGACTCGATCCGTTAGCAATAATAACTCGTTGGACCCAAATCACGAACACAAATTGCTTAAATCCGGTTATAATTAATGAATTGAATTCATAGTCTCTCATATTAGTCATATACCCAATTACAATTCAGTTTCCATTCGATATGGAAATATTGGGGTGTCATAATCACACACACAATTCAAGATTATTAGGCGATGTAAGGCATGCCTCACACTTCCAGCGGGTAAACCGGCTTTGCTACAAAATGTAATGACTTGACCAGCTAGCAATAATAATTCATTGAGCACAAATAATCATCGGCACATAATACTTAAGTATAATTATTATTACTAGCATTCATAGTCTCTTGTATACCTAATCACAATAAATTCCCGTTAATTCGATATAGGAATATTGGGGTGTCACAAGCTTATCAGCATTCACATGGAAGATTTAACCAGCTAATCAATGAATATGTTTTATCATAACATGTCCTGCTCTAGAAATATCACTATTCTAGAATTAAAATGCATTGCATAATCACTCGATGGTTGGTATTGACCACAGATTATTCTAATCCCATTGATTCATATTTCTAAAGTTTGTTTAAACGAAATATACGGGACAGAAAGTGCTACGTAGCTATCTCTCTCAAAAAAAAAAAAAAATGCATTGCATATGTTCACTTCTCAGATGGCAAACCTAACCAAGTTTAATTAAAAATCTGCTTTGTCAATAACAATTTATATTTAGTATCATTGCTTACTCTTAATAGTTTCTGAACTCTCATAATAATACTCGAATGAATTAATGGATGCAGGAATGGTTTGTCGAGCGCTTTAATGCGGCAGTTTTCGAGAACGAGCTCAAGTGGTATGCAACCGAGCCTGTTCGTGGAAAGGTGAACTACACCATACCCGACATGATGTTAGAATTCATCCACAGAAACCAAATCACGGTTCGAGGCCACAATATATTCTGGGAGAACCCCAAAGTAACTCCGTCGTGGGTTCGAAATCTTACAGGCGATGACCTACGAGCGGCCGTCGAATCTCGCATCCAAAGCCTATTGTCAAGATACAAAGGGGATTTCGTGCACTGGGACGTGGACAACGAGATGCTTCATTTCGATTTTTACGAGCAACGGCTGGGACCCAATGCTACCTCAGACTTCTTTCGAACCGCCATGAAGGCTGATCCCCTCGCGACCTTGTTCATGAACGAATATAGCGTCGTTGAGACGTGCGAAGATGTCGAGTCAACGGTTGACTCCTACATATTGAAGTTGAGGGAGCTTAATGATGGACATGAACCAGGTTTATTAGAGGGGATTGGACTACAAGGGCATTTTGCGAAACCAAACATACCATTGATGAGAGCTGTACTAGATAAATTGGCCACTCTACAGCTTCCCATATGGCTAACCGAGGTTGACATAAGCAAGAAATTTGATCAACTAACCCAGGTACTTAAAAATTTGGTGGTTACTTTCAAAACAAGTCCCAAAATTTTGATTCCGATTTCAATTTCATCTCTAGAGTTTTCAATTCTAAATGTTGTAGTATCATCCATTAAGTTTCAATTCCAAGCAATTTAGTTACGGATCGATCAAGGTTCGGCCCCAGTTTCAATTTCATCCTCAAAATTTCAATTTTAACAGAGGCCGAAAATATCTAAAGATGGTGTCGTTGTGCACTTTTTAGATAAATGTATGCAAAACGAAATTTAGGGACTGAATTATAAGGGGTTAATTTCATAATAGGTCCCTACAAAGATATGAAAAAGATATGAAATAGCAAATATATATATTCTTCAAAACTTAATTAATTATCAGATTTGTTCCTTGAAAATTTTTCGGATTTGTAAATATATCCCTGCAAAACTTTTAGTTCGTTCATATATGTTACTATCATTTGATTCGACATTAGTTTTTTAACATTGGGTGCATAAAATGACTATTTTGTTCTTATAAAT
Organism: Aechmea fasciata; assembly: GCA_025177825.1. NCBI lineage: Eukaryota > Viridiplantae > Streptophyta > Magnoliopsida > Poales > Bromeliaceae > Aechmea > Aechmea fasciata. The sequence continues at coordinate 3,236,203 of CM045926.1, forward strand.
TTGTTCCTGCAAAAGCTATCTTTCTTTTTCTCTCCTCTTGCCTTCGCCGCGGCTCGTGCGGGTACCTCATTTTTGCCATGATCGAGGGCCTCACCTCAACGCCACCGCCGCCATAGGTCTTGCTACCACCATGGATAAAGAGGAGAGAGCCAGAAAGATAACGAGATCGAATATTGAAATACCAATTATATATATAAGGGGTAAAAGAATATTGTACCTTTTAGCTAACTGTACGTGATTAGCTTTTTTAACTCATGGTTATATATCTAAATTTCGATAACAAAAGAAAATATTTGTAGATGGGAGAATTTTTGAAGGATAAATGTGAAAAATTAAGTTTTTATAGTGATATATTTGCTATTCGATACCTTTGCAGAAGAAAAATGAAATTTATTAATTGGAGTATATAGTTGGTAATTAATTTGCATATGATAATTTTCTTAATCTTTTAAATTAAGGCTATGTACCTAGAAGAGGTATTGCGAGAAGGATTTTCGCATCCATCTGTAAGTGGTATAATTCTATGGACTGCGTTCCATGAAAGCGGATGCTACCAAATGTGCCTTACAGATGGAAGTTTCAAGAACCTTCCGACAGGCGACGTCGTCGATAGGCTCTTACTCGAATGGCAAATGAAAGAGATAAAAGGAACAAGTGACGATCACGGTTCGTTTAACTTCACTGGATTCCTAGGCGAGTATAAGGTGACCGTGACCGACGGGAACATGTCGACCACTGCGACATTCTCGTTAGACCGCAGTGACGAGACCAAGCACATCAACATCCAAATGTGAGCAAAAAAGAAAAAAAAAAAAAAATCCTTTTCATGCTTAATAGTAGTAAATATTTTTTACACTTTTATTACTTAGTAATAAATTTTTTCTCGTTTTTATTCGTGCAGGAGCATGACAATGTGGGGGTCGGCGAAACGCTTGAATCCATTGGGGTATTGCTTCTGCTATTTGTTACTGATTGGCTTCTTGAAACTTTTTGTTTTGTAATTCCGATTATCTAAAACTTAATTTGTTGTGCAAACTTATTTGGATGATCTTAATTTGTGCAGTGTGATTAATTCAACATTTTAATTTCTTTCCGTTTACACATATACCAGTTTGTAGTCTGTATATATTTCATCTTGTATTATCATTTCTTGTGTTTGACACCATGCTTCTCTGAACTATATATATTTGTGGTACAATATATAGGCCATGGCTACTATACTATTATGAGTATTGTAGCCCTGCTACTTATAAGTTGTTTCGATGATGGAGCTTCCGAATCGACGATCTACTCCGTTCAATATGATCTATAGTATTTGAAACTTCTAGAAGATAAATTTCGTAAATTTTCGAAATCATAATAAAGTCCATCAAGTGGGCATAAAATGAACGGTTAAAATCGAACGACGTCCTAAAAAAGGATGATCGGATCATTCAATTCAAGATCGGAGTTATTGATCTTTATCTATGTAATGAATAGAATTTTCTATCAAAAATTCAACAAATTTCGATTCTTTTACACCGTTAAACTATCAAGTATCCCATACCGGCCATTAAAAATTGTCAAATTTGTGACCTCTTGATCGTAAGGTAAATGATGTCGAAAAATTATAAAATTTGATTTCTAGAAGTTTTAAATGCTACAAATAACGTTTAACGGTATGGATCGTCGATTCAGAAGCTCTATCATCGAAAACGACTTATGAGTACGAGAGCGATCGTATTCATAATAGTATAGTAGCCGGACCCCAATATATATATATATATATATATATATATATATATATATATATATATATATATATATATATATATATATATATATATATATATATATATATATATATATATATATAGTGCATCGGGGTGATTTTGGAAGCACGGAGCGCTCCGTGCTTCCACTTTGTTTTCGATGTTCGGACTTTCGACTCGACGATCGGCTCCGTTAGACTTAATCTAGAGTATTTGAAGTATCTAGAAAATAGATTTTGCGATTTTTCGATATCATTTGCCCGATGTCGCGGTGGCTCAAAATGAGCAGTGAAAATAAAAATCTTACAAAATATGATGATATGACATGAAAATTTTAGATCAAAATTATTGATCTTGTTTTATATGGTATAAATAATTTTCTATTAAAATTTCACGTGATTTGGATATTTCTACACCGTTAAACTTGCAACCGGCTCACCACTAGTTAAAATTATTGATTTTGAGCCCTTCGATCACCGGGCAAATGATATCTAAAAATCGCAAAATTTATTTCTTAGGTACTTCAAATACTCTAGATCAACTCTAACGGAGCCGATCGTCGATTCGAAAGTCCGAACATCAAAAACAAGCTGAGTGGAAGCACGGAGCCGTGCCCAGGTAAATCATACCAAACCCCAGCTCTATATATATATATATATATATATATATATATATATATATATATATATATATATATAGGCTAGGGCTACTATCCTATTAATAGGATATGAGCACTTGTCCTATCAATTTTTTAACCCTTGGATGAGAAATTGTAGGGTTATGATGATATTAGTCGGTTAAAGTTGAATGGTCCCCCTAGGGTTGAGTGGTCCTACACGGGTTATAGTATTTAATCCAATGGTTAGACATGATGAAAAGAGTTGATCCAAAAGTTAAAAACTGATAGACAAGTGCTCCTATCCTATTAAAAGGATAGTAGCTCGACTCTCTCTCTCTTTCTCTCTCTCTCTCTCTCTATATATATATATATATATATATATATATATATATATATATATATATATATATATATATATATATATATATATATATATATATACACACGCTTTCTTCTTCTTTTCTTTTGAGGAAACAGGGATATACCCTATTTAGACAGTAAATGGAAACGGCTACAAAGAGTCGAAGATAAGGCTCGCTACTGGCCCGAATAACAGGAGGGTCGAAGCAATGCCCAAAACAGAAACAAAAGCCTAAAGTACGCCCAGACTATACCAAACAAAAGAAAGCACTCAAGTAATTAATGAAACCAATATTTCCTTCATCCTCTTAGCGCTGATGTCCATAGCGAAACCAGGTGCTCGAACTCTACTTGCAGTATCCTCCGTTCGAGTAGGTCGATCTTCGAATATACACCTATTTCGTTCTTTCCATATTTCCCAACATGCCGCCGTGAAACAGAGATCAAACCATTTCTTTTGCCTCCCTCTGACAGAGTTCCTAGCATTGTCCCATCGATCGGGTAACTCTACTGGGCTTGCATACATCGATAGTTGGACTGTCGGAGTGGTTCAAAGGATCTGAGCCCACACTGTCATCGCATAGCTGCATGTGAACAGAATGTGTTCAAGGTTCTCACCATTTGTAGAGCATAGAGCGCAAATCGACGGTCCGTGCCATCCCTTTTTCGTTAATGTATCAGCCATCAATACTCTATTTCTCGCCGCAAGCCACCTAAAGCTTTTGACTCGCAAGGGATCTTGATCTTCCAAAGAAAAGAGATTTTGCAAGCATCAATGCCATCGAAGGTAAGAAAAGAGTAGGCGCGGCGCACGTGGAACTTACCATCGTCGTGCCAATGCCAAATGGTTGAGTCGTCGTTGAGAGCTAGGGAGGTATTGTGGATTAGCGATTTGAATCACGGAAGCTCTTCAAGTAGGTCTCCCTGGATCCGAGAGGATTGGAAACCCGGGGTTTCAATATGAGCAAATCGCCAAATCCAAGTGAAGACCGAGAGGTGTGTATATCTCACACCGGCAAAGAGATTCGGGAACTGATTACGTAGAGTGAATTCGCCTGCCCATCTAGCGTCCCAGAAAGACGTACCTTTCCCATTGCCAACTGAAAATGAAAGAGATGCATGAAAAGGTGTCGAGTGCTGCGAATGCCTTTCCACATTGGACAGCATCTAGTTGGAGTGTTGTCACCAGTTGAAGGTTGCCTGTATTTGTAGTGCTTTTGCTTTAATAGCCTAACCCAAGGCAAGTGTGGAGAATTGTAGTAATTCCATAGGCCCTTCATGAGTAAAGCCGAGTTCATCGCCCATATCTTTTGGATCCCTAGACCGCCCCAAATTTTTGGGCAGCAAACTTGATCCCAATTAACTAGGTAGTGGAAGCCGTTTAGAAGTTTTTTTCCCTCTCCAAAAGAAGTCGTGACGGAGCTTGTCAATGGATTTGACCACCTGCACCGGCAACCGTAATACCGAGCGTAAGTAGGACGGGATACTTGACAGCACCGAATTAAGTAGAACTAACCGGCCTCCACGTGAAAGAGTAAGTCCTTTCCAGCCTGCGAGGCGGCTGTCAACCTTCTCAATTAACGGCATATCTTTCTATGAGCTTAAATGAGAAATTTCTCATTTTCTATTTATTTGAATCTTTCACTCTGGCTCAGAAGTTTCTGTGTTTAATTTTAATTGACTCAGAATCGAATCAAACTAAAATCAAACAAACTTTATCACCACATGAATACATGTCATATTTTTCATCCATTTCTGATCTGATCACGTTGACCTGATCTGCTTCAGACTCAGTTGACATGACAAACAATACTATGTCGCAATTATAGATTCAGTCATGAAAAAAAAAAGCTAAATCAACCAAGAAGAGTCAATTCTACCCTCAGAAGATGTGTGAAACTCAATCCTGGGGTAAACTATAAAAATCAACGCCTCTAATAAAACAATTAACTTAAGAGGAATTCTTCAATACATCATAAATACTAAACATGCTACCCGCTTCGTTTATTTCTTTTAGAAATAAACTTAGTTAGAAATGTTAATCAATTAGGATTCGAACTTGAAACCTCGTGTAGCAACCACCAAATCCTTTGCCAACATAATAGCAGTGTGTGCAGATTACCAGGTGCAATTGCATGTAAAGATTTGTCGCCTTACGTAAAGTTGGGATGGTGTTCACTTATAAACATCAATACAATTAGGTTTATAGAACACATTTTTAGTGCACTTTTATGTAATTGTCTCATTTATGCCAAAACTTTTTAAAAAAATCTATAAAGCCTAAATATAAAGCCAAATCCAATAAAAAACAAAAAGTTCTCTACTCAACCAACCCCACCCAACCCCCCACCCACTCGGCTCGATTACAAATGGAAAAGGAAAAAAAAAAAAAAAGAAAAAGAAAAATTGATCACCATATATCTTCTCTTCTCCTCTTACGCCGCCAGCAGCCGACGAGGTAGGATTCCGACAGCTGGAGTTCAGCCACGAGGATCTCGCAGAGACCATAGAGCGTTACGATCACCACGTGTCCTCCACCATAGGTCGCTGGAGGAGTGGGTGCCAAACATCAAGGCGGCCCCATATATAGCGACCCAACATATAGCAACACTTTTAAAAAGTATCGATAATTTAGCCAGCACTATTTTTTTTTTACCTATACCTACATTTATAACTATTGCTATACGCTGTTTTTATTGTAATATTCATACAAACATATTGCTACTACTTGGCTCCAGGGTCCCTATGCTCATCCACCGATATATTACATATATATATGCAGGGAAAAATAAATGTGTAACATGTGGTTGTTCGTTCATTGATTTGGTCGGTCTGATTAGTTTGTTGGTATAACTTCATATATTGATGGAATTTGTGAACAGCGTTGTTCGATTTGTTATTCCATTGAGTGCATTTACCCAAGATTGTACAGAATCATCATCTCAGAGATTTTCAGTGGTATGTGATAGCAAGTGTATGTTAAACATGAATACATTCTGAAGCAAACAAGGACGATGCATGCAAATGCCTGGCATATATTAGAAACTCATTTGGAGTGCAAAGATATTGCGACTACAGTTTAATTGTTTTCTGAGTCAGCTAACTATTGCCTACTCTTTCGAAGGTGGCTAATTTTCGCAAGCAAATTAACCCTCCGATTTCCTCTACAACGTTCCTAATTCTTTGATCACTGTACAGTCATCAAGCAGGACCCTGGACTACTATTTTTCTTTCCTCTAAATGGGTGCATTTGGGTTGCATTATTTAAAGTTTGTAGATATTAAAAGATTAAGAAAAATTTTATCAGTGGAATGAGATTATTGGGAAGTATATTATTCCTATATTTGTTTCCCACAATTAGGTGGCTTGATTAATCTTACCATCCTATAAAGGAACAATCTTTGTTATTTAATTAAAAGGGGCAATTGCTTATATACCCCTGAAAAGTTTTCGATTTATCCATCTTAGAAGGCTAATATTGAAAATACCCGTTCTACGTTCCGACCTATTTCTAATATACCCTTAGAGTTAAAATCTGTTAAGTAATTCTGTTATCTCTGTAAAATTACTATTTTGCCCTTTTCAAATATACCCTTCTATTATTACTGTCTTTCTTATTTGCCCTTAAAGTCAGGGGCACAAAAAGTATTTCGACTTTTGGTATTTTCCAATATACCCCTCTACCGTCACCAACCTTTCTTATTTGCCCTTAAGTTAAGGGCAAAATTGGTATTTTAATTTTTTTTAACTGTGGTAGATATTTAACTCACGTTTAACCCAGATTAACTTAACAGGAGATAACTGCGGGGGTATTTTGCAATAACGGTGGAACGTATGAGGGCATTTTAGAAAGAAAAAAAGTAGGGGTAGATCGGATATTTTCGTACGAAGAGTATATAGGCAATTATCCCTAATTAAAAATTGGACTTAGCTTTTTAACTGAAATAATGAGATAATTGCATGATGGAGCAATGGACTATCTATGAATGGAGCAGGAGCAAGTTACAATTTTTATCACAACATGCAGACCAACATAAAGCAAGAGGCAAAGGTCTTGACGGTTGGTACTCGAGACCCGAGTTCGATTCCTAGTTTATTCACATTTCTAGCTAAGTTTATTTCTTAACGAAATAAACGAAGCGGGTAGCGTGCTACCTATCTCTCAAAAAAAACATAAAACATTGTCGAAAGTTTAGTATTTCAAATATCGAATTAGAAAGTCCGAAGACTAAAATAAATATTAGGTAATGTTCATGCCCTGGTAGTGGAAGTGATCACTATCTGATTGATATAGTATTAGATCCCTTCCCAAGAGGTTTTATGTTCAATTTTCGTATTGATACTAGTGAAGGCACCCGCGCGTTGCGGCGGATTAATTTTATGAAAATAAATAATCATCAGTGATCTAAACATTTTTGGGGAAAAAAAAGAAGAAAAAAAAAAGTAAAAAAAAAAAGGAGACTACTAAATAAAAAGCAAATGAAAGTACGAATAATTAGAGATAAATGAATCAAATAAAAGAAGCAGCACGAGTTTCAAAAATAAAAGGCAATATTTTAAAGCAATATATTTCAAAAACAAAATAAATAAATAAATAATTGATTGATTTTTAGCTAAATTAAACACTGCAAAAAATTCAATAGATTGAATAAAAGAGACAGCCATGTGGATTAGAAATGAAAAAAGAATAAAAGAAACTGAAGCAGAAACTAATGCAAAAGAAGCAACAATAGTAGCCGCAGAAAGAGTAGTTACACAATAAATAAAAATAAAATACCAAATACTGTCAAAAATAGTTTTATTGTTAAATGAGTTTAGATACAAAGTATTGCCTCAACTAAAAATTTGTAAGGAATAATAGCTACAAACATTATGGAAAAGTAGAAGGGATTAACTATTTAAAAAAAATAAAAAAAAAAACAAAGAAGCACACAGAACAAAATAAATAGTAGGCATTTGTTGGTAAGAAATTTGAAAACATGGCATAATTGATCAGTCTAGAAAGCATAAAAAATGTAATAAACTTTTCTAGAGAACAACTACGTACTATATGTTATGTAATCCTTCATATTGCTCTCAACGGGGGCACAGAAAAATACTTCTTAGACTGCAGTGAAAGTCACCATTTGACCATCAAAATTGGAGAGCTATTTGGGTTCCTTTACTTTTTTTTTTTTTTCATCATCGCTCATTAATAATCAACACTTTGAACCAAAAGGAAGGAGAATCAGCAACAATAAAAATAGAAGAAGAATAGAAAAGGCTGAAAAAGAAGAAAAGAAACAGCAGTAGCAGCAACAAAAATAACAACAAAATACTAAATAGAAATAAAATACCCAATAATATCATAATCCATCTTTAGCATTTCTTGGTAAGAAATTGGAAATCATAAGCAGTAAAAAAATTAATCTAAACAAATAGTGAAGACGCGTTACAGTAGTCTAGTTCTATGGAAGTGAACAATTATTACTATTCTAAACAATTAAAAAAAAAGGGGAAAAAAGAGAAGGAAAAAAAAAAAGAAAATAAAAGAAGAATACAAAATAGGCACTAAATAATAGTATGAATATTTATAGCTAAAACAATAGACTAAGAGAAGCAAAGCAAATTTCAAAATTATAAGGCAAAATTGTATAACTATATATTTCATAGACAAATTAAATAAGTGATCGATTGAATTTCAGCTCAATTAAACTTCACAAAAAATTCGACAGATTGAGTAGCAGAGCCAACAACAATAGAGGCGTAAATAGAAGGAACTAAAGAAAAATGAGAAGAAGAGACAACAACAATAGCAGCAGTATAGTGGTAAAACGCTAAATGGAAATAAAATACCAAATAATATCACGACTGGTTTTAGTGGCAAATGAGCTCAGATACAAAGCATCGCATCATTATATATCTCTTCTTTGTAACATTTTGGTTGGTAATTTCAAAGGAATGATAGCTAGAAGAGTCATTATTTTGCCATCAGATTTGCACTGCTATTTAAGCTCCTTCAAGTTTTTTTTTAAAATTTAGATAGCAAACTTGTTGCACACCATAAGGAATAGATCTTATAGTGTCGATTAAGTTCATCACAGGTAACCAAGTATCCATTGTAGCTATGCAGACATCACCATTATGCTATATTACACTTTTTTCAACCATCATTTTAACAACCAACTCACCATTCACTCTGTTCGAAGAGTTTCACACCTAAGAGGTTACACCTAGTCCAATCTAAATAATTTCAGCCTCATGAATTCTTAGATCAAATACTAAATAGAAATAAAATATCGAATAATATCATAATCATAAGTGGTAAAAAATTAACCATAAATGAGCTCAGATAATAAGCCTTGTGTCGGTATTTCTTCTATGCAGCATCTTACTTGACAGTTTTAAACAAATAATAGTTGCAAGATTTGCCAATGGGCCACCAAAAATGCATCGCTACTTGAGTTCCTTCATATTTTTTGTTTATCATCATCGCTCTATGGTGGATTAACACACTAAAAAAAGAGGCAGTTAGATGGAAGCAAGTAAAGAATGGTTCAAAATGGTGAAGACAAAGCCATCCACTTGTACATTACAGCAAAGGGACTGAAAGAAACCAACGAAGGCACCATGCACGCAGTGGACACTCTGTGCTACAAAGAAACAGCCTAACTGGAGCTAATACCAACACCAGCAAATGCTACAATTACTGCGGCAAATTTCAAGTAGAGGTGAAGTTTGCATCAACAGGAATACAAAAGGAGGAGAATTGACAACCAACTATGGCAACAAATCAACACAAAACATATCAATATGTCAACGCCCAAGATATTGACGCAAGAAAAAAGAGTTCATATGGATATAGTAAATTTGTAAACAATAAGAATAAAGGAAGTTATAATATAAAAGTACTTACCTGTAAAAATGTCCACTAAGCTGGAAACTTAGTGGCTTCTGTTTGCAGATATCTTGCACATTTTTGTTCGAGTTCAGGGGCACTATGCAATTTCCTCTCCTTTGATCATGCGGCTAATTATGTATTGACCAAAATCCTATCAAATCATGCCAAATATATATAAATATATGCCAAAGATATTTAGAAACAACACTCTATTTAAAATTGGAATAGGATTCAAAAGTAAAATAATTATAGGATTTAATTTCTTTTATTTATAAAAGTAAAAAAAATTTATAATTATACCAAAGAAGGCTTAAATTGTAGAATTCACATACCTCTCCCTGAAAAAACAATGATAAAAGAATATTTCTAAAAACTAAGCAAATATAAGAATTGAGAAAAACATGTAGGACATAAATTTGAGAATTGAGTAAATATTAAAAAAAAATCCCTAAAAATAAAAAACCATCTCAAAAGCACCGTCATTGTCTTTGTCTAGAACCACTCCAAATCGAGTTCATATTATTTTTTCATCTTATTTCCCCGCTAAACTTCCCACCTTTATTCTCTAATCAACATCTAGATCCCCTCCATAACCCCTCCAAATTAATCTCTTGTTGGTTTTTTTCATCATTGTCATACAATTTTAATCCCAACTTGAAACAATCACCATCTCAGATACCAAAAAGGCCGGATACACTTCTAAACCCAATTCGCTTTATTTTTTTATCCTCATTTTCATACAATTTTAACTCTAACTGATAAATTAAAAAAATAAAAAACCATCTCAAAAGCAGATAAATCACATTACCTATAATGCCGCATCTAACTCTCTCGCCTCGACGATCTGAGCCTCTTGAAGTATACCCCTATACTTCTTCACCCTCAACCCCCTCTGATTGGGAGGAGGTCGAGTGTAGTAACTGGCATTTTTCCATAATAAGAAATAAAATATTTGGAGACGGTGAATATGTGCGTAATTGTATTATAAGAGCACACGTCAAATTTCAGGCGAAACCGAGCTAAAACGGAAAAGTTATGCGACCCGTAAGATCCGACTTAAGTGAATAGTAACTCCGGATTTTCGAGAAATCGCGGAGTAAAGAAGGGTCCAGGAGCGTACCGGACTCCGAACATAGGCTTCCAATAGCTCGTTTCGAACGGCTCAACTATTCTGGAACCAATGCCACTGACGGAATTCAATTCTGAATCACGGTTGTCGAGGAAAAGGGGTTCGAACGATTTTACTTAAAGACTTAAGCAAATTGGAGATATTGGAGGAAAAAGAAGAGAATGGATACTTCGCGAATCCGAGACCAAATTAAATGAAGTAAAAGGCTAGGTTCGATGTTCTCGACGCGCTGAACGCGCTGGCGCGATCCGATCGGAAATCCGACTGACGGATCTTCGGGAAATGCAAGATGAACGCAAAGGGGTCGAAATCGCAAAACGGCGAAACACGAAAAGTACTAATATTTTATGCGCCGAATTGCGTGATTTTGAACGTGGAGGGGCTTATGCGCGTAATTCATCTGCTGGCAGGGACTTGAGGTGAAATAGTGCTAAGTGTTGGGCTAAATTGCAAAGTGGCCTATGTGTATATAATGGTGCTTTAGGGTTTTCTTGACCTAACCCTAACCCTAATTGAACCCTTCACCTCCCCAAGCCCACAGCCGCCTCCTAACCCTCCCTGCCTCCCTCTGCGCGCGCCCCAACCGCCGGCAGCCACCGCCGTCGCCGGAAAACCATCCCCGAACCCTCTTCTCCATCCCCACGGCCATCACACCTAGATCTATCAAGATCCGAGGGCTTGGAGACCCCCAGACCCGAGCATCGTGATCCCCCGACCAAGAGAAGTCGGAGGATCACCTCTCCGGCCGGATCCGCCGCCCCGGAGCGCCGGCGCCGCCGTTGTGGCTCCTCGTGGCCAACCTAGACCACCGCACCCGAGCCCGGTGCTCTCGGTTCGGCCGCGCCACCGCCGCCTCCCGTGGGTCCCGCCGCCTGCCTTCGGCCCCGGCGACCCCCCCGACCCTCCGGCGCACCTTCCCGGCGATCCCCGACCGCCGTCGGCCGTCGCCGAGCCACCCCGCGACCATCTTGGCCGGTGCACCGAGCCCTAGCACCCTCGGCCTCCGCCCCTCCCCTCGGCGCCGCCGCTCCGATCGGCCCCGGCCACTTCCAGAGCTGGGGGCTCGCCGTCCCGGCCACCCCCGGCCGCCGCCGCTACAAGACTGCGGGCCGCCTGCACTCGTGCACCGAGCTCGGCCATCTCCTCCACCGCGGCCGCCGTCGTCTTCCGACGTGAGCACCGCCTTCCCGGCGATCTCCTCCGCCGAACACCCCCGCCCGACCTTCCCGGCCACGGATCGCCACGGCGCTACCTAACCCGAGGGCTAGTTGGAGGGGCGTGGATCTCCTCCGCCGCGCCATCGGCAGCCTCTCGCCGCCGGCAGACGACTTACCCGACCCTCCGACCCGCGCTCCCGTCCTCGGAGGGACCGCCGCCGCCAAGCCGCGGCGGCCAACCCTAGCCCTCATTGGTCTGGTAAGTCAAGTTTTCAATACCAGCACCTAGTCTAGGGTTTTGGGCACAATTCCCGAGGCCACAGTTGGTCTTTTTGACCAAGTGAGGTGAGCACGGTCATCGCCTTTTCGTGCTGAACGCGATGCTCACCTCCGTTTAGATTTATGATGCCTCGATTAGCGGGGACATAGTACTTTACGCGCTGTGCGCAGTGTTGGTGGAACTTCGTGTCACTCGTGTGAGTTCCATAGTGACCGAAAGTGCTCCGAAAGGCGAGCACGGTCTTCAGAATGTCGAAGACTTACAGCGAGTGGGGTTTCAGACTTTATGGTGCACTGGTTTGCGTGCACGGTCCATAAAAGTCATAAAATCGCATGAAATGATGCGATTTTACATTGAGTCAGGGACTTTTATGCAATTTTAATTTTTGTGGTCACTGTAGACAGCTTAGAAATACTGTGCGTAACCTCTGGACTGATCGTCCAAGGCCCCAGGACTTTACAGAAAATCAGAAGTGATTTTCGGAGCGTTTTTCGGCAAAATTCGCCGACGGAACGTTGTTCGGTTCGGATTTCTTCCGACAATTCTTAGTGGTTATTTACGGTGTCGCTAAGCCTTGTTGGCTGGTCACCCGGGTCATTTCGAGGGTTTGGAAATGACGGGTGAGCGACGGTTGGTTCCGGTGTCGAAATAGACACTTTCGGGAACCCGTATTCGTACAATTATCCGACGATAATTGTATTGTAGTGTTATCTTGTGTTTGCTGCCAAAACATCCAAATAGGAGTGTTTTATGGCAGCGGGTGACTCGTGAGACGAGTCGGTGCTTTTCGGGACGGTTCGTGGGTCCCGGCGGAGTCCTGGTGTGGTTTACGGGACTTCCGGCGAGTTACGGTAATTGGTTTCGGAAAAACCAATCTCTGTGGGTACTTCGACTCGTTGTCCGTTCAGTGGTGCACGCTGGTGACGTTCCTTCCACCCTTACTGCTTATCGTTTATCCTTGATATATCTTGCACCTGTTTCTTACAGTTTTACTCTACTCAGTGTTTCCATGCTTAGTACCATGTGTAGGAGTAGAGTAGTTTGCTTCTTGTCAGCCTATGACATCAGTGACCTGAGTGGTCAGTTCTCGTGTTTCCTTCAGTAGTACTTGCATACAGTTGAGAGGATGTTGAGTTGTTCCATCCTAGTTGACCTGAGTGGTCAGTTCTTGTGTTTCCTTGAGTAGTACTCGCCTACAGTTGAGAGGATGATGAGTTGTTCCATCCTAGTTGACCTGATTGGTCGGTTCTGGTACTTCCTTACAGTTTTTCAGTGACCTATTCGGTCGGCTTGTTTCAGTTTTACAGTGACCTGTTCGGTCGGTTTGTTTCAGTGTTTCTGTGACCTACGTGGTCGGCGAGTTTACTTAATGACCCAAAAGGGGTCGATGTTCCTTTAGGGACGGGATTGTCAGCTAGTTGCTGACGTATGGTTTTTGAGCATAACAGCATCGATCGCCCAGGACTCAAGCGCATATCACGAACACAGGCGGTCTGATCCACCGGCCAGGTTGTTCTTTTCCGGAAATGTGGTCGCAGAGGTTCGACCTGTGAGCCCATAGGCTACCTTGGGTTGAATGCAGGTTTTGAGATACGGGGGCATTGCCCTCGAGGTCCGCGGACCAACATTGGCGGTTATGGATTGGGTACTTTACTTTTCTCAGCTTTTCGATGCATACTTACAGTAGCTGTTGTTTCATATATATATATCTCTCTCCATTTACTTGTTTATCATAGCTACTGTACTACTACTACTATCTCCTCTTGTGTCTATCTCCGCGAGGTATCTCCACCGGGAGTGAGACATGTTTACATGTTCTCACCCCTCGCCTTCTTTTCAGGTGACGTTGCAGGTCTTAGTGGGACAGCTGGTGAGGAGCGAGTCTAGTGCGCGTGTAGCTCCTACCCGTACCGGTTACTTCTCTACTTTACCTGTTTTATTTACTTAGTGTATATTCTGGTTCGCCTCGATTATACTTTGGAAATACTTACCGTGGTGGTTTGAAACTTATGATGTTTTTGGGAATGTGATAAAGGACTTATATTTTGTGAAATAAACCGTTTTCTACCCTCGTGGTAGCTTCTCAAAGGAAATGGTTTTAAAAAGGTTTTCGGTGGTTTTTGAATAAGTAAAAGTGGTGAATGTGGTGAATGGTGAATGATCTCGTGTATTTGATTATTACTTATTGTTCATCCGTTGTGGTTGTGTTCCCGGATGATTGTATATACTCCGTACTTGTGCGATGCCGTGCAAATACAGTGGAGACTCGTCCGTGTGTACAAGTGGCCTCCCCGTATTTGTGGTGTCCGTCATGTCCCTGGGGTCAAGGTTCAAAGTTAAAAAAAAAAATTCCGCTGTATTTTCCACTATATTATTAACCCCGGGGCGTGACATCGAGCGCCGCGGTGGCTGAGGAGGAAGGATGAGAGGTGGCGGATGAGGGAGGGGATGGAGAGCGGGGGAGCCCATCAGAGAGATCGTGAGTGGGGGATTGGGGGTTTCTCGAGAGAGCAGAGAGAAGATAAAGAGCCGTGCGGTGGGTGTGGGGTTGGCGGTTTCTCAAGAGAACGGAGATGAACAGGCGTGCGGCGGGTGTGGGAGAGCGGAGTCGTGCGGTGGAAAAAAGAGAGAGAGAGAGAGAGAGAGAGAGAGAGAGAGATTAAAGATATTAATTAAAAATCTTAAAAAAAAAAAAAAAAAAAAAAAAAGAGAAAGAGGGCTTGCCATGACATCAGTAAAAAAAAAATAAAAAATCTATAAAACAGGAGAGCTTGCCATGTCAGCAGTTTATTGGGGAATCATATAGAGGTATAGATAGATAAAAAAAAAAATAAAAAATCTATAAAACAGGAGAGCTTGCCATGTCAGCAGTTTATTGGGGAATCATATAGAGGTATAGATAGATACCTGCTTACATTTATATCCATGGTCTTGCTATCAATTCATGTGGCAAATCATGCCATGCGCATTGATAAACGAGTCAACAGAAAAAATAGCAAATATAAATTAATTTATAAGAATTAAACACAAAATCTCTATGGATGAAAAGCCTTAAATCTATTTAGATGCCATATTAACCAGGATGTACATCTATCTTACTAGTAATATGATTATATATGAACCAAACAATATAATAGAATGCCACATCCGCAGTAATAGAACGAGAAGGAATCAAATTTGGCCAATATACATAAAAAAATCCACTAGTTTTGAGCTTTGGTAAAACTGGACCACATTTTCGGATTTCGTAGATTCGGGTCGAATTTTTAAAAAACTGATAAAACTATCAATTAATGTACATTTTTCTCTCTCCTCTTTTTTTTTTGCTCGTCCTTTTTTTCTTTCTCTCCCCAAACGGCGGCGGCGGTGGAAGCAGAGGTGGAGGTCGAGGTCGAGGTGGAGGTGGCCAGCTTCGCCTTTGTTCGGCGCACCATTACCCTCGCCCACGCACCCCTTGCCTTCTTTGCCTCCGACTCCGCTGAGGCTACGCCGCGACTTTGTTTTTGTTTCCCTCTCTGACCCTCCTCCACCGCCTCCGACGATGATGCCTATCTCACCCTCTCTCGCCCTTTCCCGCCCTTCTTTCCCTCTCCCTCCTCCATCGTCTCCTCCGCTGCCTCCGACGACAACGTCTCTCCACCGACACCAACGCTGTGGAGGTCGCTACGGCACCACAGCCTTGGAGCAGAGGGGCATTAGCGATGTCGTCGCCGGCACCGTAGCCTTTGGTGGAAAGTCATGACCAAAAAAATTGTAGAAGAAGGAATAATAAAAAAATAAAGGCAAAAAATTATAGAAGAAAAAGAAGAAGATTAAATTGCACTGTTAAAATAAAATTACACTATTTAAAAAAATTTTGCATTGCTTTAAATAA
Organism: Aechmea fasciata; assembly: GCA_025177825.1. Taxonomy (NCBI): domain Eukaryota; kingdom Viridiplantae; phylum Streptophyta; class Magnoliopsida; order Poales; family Bromeliaceae; genus Aechmea; species Aechmea fasciata. The sequence continues at coordinate 3,252,253 of CM045926.1, forward strand.
AAGTTGTACTCTTTAGGATAGAAATTACACTCGTTGGGATCAAACTTACACTCTTTAGAACAAATTTGCACTATTTAGGTAAAATTTACACTATTTCTCTTTTTCTTCTTTTTCCTCCTCTCCTCTCCTCCCCGCTCCACCTCTGCATCCTCCACTATATCCTCCGCTACTTCCGACGCCGCACCGATCCGTATTCTCCCCTCTCCGCGCCCACCCTGCTGCTACCGCCACCCTAACCCGCCTCGACCTTCTCCTCGCCTTCGTCTCCGACGGCTTCCACGCCTCCGAGCTCTCCGCCTACCCCAATTACCTCTGCCACCTTCGTACCCCCTATGTCTTCAACCCCCGCTTCCTCAACTTCATCAGCGATGCCGATACCGACGACGCCCCGATCACCCCCGCCTGCCTCGAGACCTTTTTCGTCGCGCTCCCGGGCCTTGAGGACCTCGCCCTCGACCTCCGGCACAGTGTCCGCGGCGCCGACCCCGCATTGGAGGCCCTCTCTCGCAGGTGCCCCGCATCTGCGCCTTTCGGCTCGGCCGCTTCCACGGCATATGCAACGCCGCCTAGCTCCACCTCAACGGCGTCTCCAGCTACGGGGCCATCCAGTCCCTCTACGTCCAGGACTATCCCCACCTTATTGACTCCCTGGACATCTCGGCGAGGTCCGCGTGGCGGCCATGCCCGCGAGAGGGAGGCGGCACTACAAAAAATCTTGCACTTAAAGACACTTTAAACAATAATTAGCAACGCTTTAAATTGTCGGCAAAAATAATTCCGACGTATGTAAAAGCGTCGAGTAAAGAGTCGTTAAATAAACATGTCGGGATAAATATACGCACGTTTTAATATAGAGTCGAAATTTTTTTATAAATATTTAATAAAAATATGTTTATTGGCGACGCTTAATCATAGTGTCGGCAAATACTGAATAATAAAGATGCTAGAAGAAAGCGTCGTCTAAAAAGTGTCGTCTAAAACATATTTTGTTGTAGTGCGCGCAGACACGCTCCTAGAAGGTGATGGCGGTGGAGTAATCGCCTGCGCTAGCTGATGTAGCGCGCAATGCGGCTATTGGCCCCATCAGCACCGACGACGACGTCAATGGAAAGGGTGGAGGAGACTGACCGCATCGGAAGAGCGAAGGGATGCGATAACGAGGTAGGGGTGGAGTGAGGAATTAAGAAGGAGAGGAGGAAGAAGAAGAAAAAGAAAAATGATATAAATTTCACCTAAGTAGTGCAAATTTGTCCTAAAAAGTATAAATATGATCCCAAAGAGTGTATTTTCTATCTCAAAGAGTACAACTTTTATTTAAAATAGTACAAAATATTTTTAAACAGTGTAATTTTATTTAACAATGCAATTTCATCTTTTTTTCTTCTTTCTTCTATTTTTTTCATCTTTATTTTTTTCCTTGTTCCTTTTTCTTTAATATTTTTTTGGGTCGTGCCTCTCTTCCAACAGCCACGGCGCCGGCAACGACGCAGCTAAAGACCCCCTGCTCCAAGGTTGTGGCGTCGCAGCGATCTTCGCAGCGTCGGCGTAGGCGAAGAGGTATCATCGTAGGAGGCGGCGGAGGAGATGGAGGGGGGAGAAGGAGAGGGCGAGAAGGGCGGGAAAAGGCGAGAGAAGACGAGATAGGCATCGTCGTTAGATGCAGTGGAGAACGGTCAGAGAGGGGGACCGAAAAAAAAAGAGTCGGAGCGCAGCCTAGGCAGAGTTGGAGACGAGGAAGGCATACGCATGCGAGGCTAAGGGTGCACCGAACAAAGGCGAAGCGGGTCGCCTCCGCCTCCCCCGCCCTCTGAGGAGAGAGGAAAAAAAACAAGAGAAGAAAAGGAGAGAAAAAAAAGGTACAACGGTATTTTGGTCAGTTTTTTGAAAATCCGACTAGAATCTGTAAGATCGAAAATGGTGGCCCAGTTTTACAAAAGCGCAAAACTAGTGAATTTTGTATACAAATTGGCGATCAAATGTTTTGGCATTCTTTTATTCTAGTAATCTGTTAAACGCGCTTTAATAATATTCCAGGACTTCTCTCTCTCTATATATATATAGGGAAGCTAGAATACTATTAATAATATAAGAATAATATTTAATTTCTTCTTTTAATCATTTGATGTCTAGAATTTAGTGACGGTTTGTGGAAAAATAATAATTCATAGATAAAAACTTTTAGCTAGTAAACAGATATATTAACAAAATTTGTGAAAATATATATGATATTTTAAAGAGATAATTGCCTATATAAACCCCAAAACTTAAAAAATATTTAATTTATTACTTTTTTTGTTTCAAATATGTCCCACATGTGTTCCTCCGTTATTCAAAAATATTTATACAGTTATCACCCATTAAGTTATCTCGAATTAAACGTGAGTTACATGTTTACCAGTGTTAAAAAAGATTGAAATACCTCTTTTTTCCTTAACTTAAGGACGAATAAGAAATGTTTTGATTGTAGATGGTTATATTTAAAAAGATTAAAAATCAAAATATTTCTGTTGTTCCTAACTTAAGGACAAATAAAAAAAGTTGGTGATGATAGACGTGTATATTTAAAAGGGTAAAATATTAATTTCACAAAGATAAACGACAATTGCTAACAGTTGATCACTAACCGAATTAACTCTAGGAGTATATTTGAAATAATTTGGAATGTACAAAAATATTTTTAATATTAGCCTTCTAAGAGGGTTAAATCAGAAAGTTGAAAACTTTTTTGAAATATATAAGCAATTACCCCTATTTTAAAATTTGGACTAAAAAATCTATCATATCCTTAGCATAGTTAGTTAATTCGGATTCAGAAAAAATTCGGTATGGGTATAATTCGGATAAAATTGGTCTTCTAATCATTAAATTCGTTAAAAAATACGCTAAAAAACATATTCGTCAGTTATTCGGATACGTGATTTATACGGATGTTATACGTTCATCAATTAAAAATTCGGGATAAAAAATTTGGCTATTAAATTAAATTTTTTTCTCTCAAGATTTATGTTATTAGCATAAATACTCATATTTCTTAAGAATATAAGAATAAAAAGCTACAAAATTTAGTTAATTAAGTAAAAAATTTAAAAAGAGTTTTTTTTTGTAATTAAATTAAGAGTATTTATTTCTCTAACTTAATTAAATTAAGTTAATTAATTCGGTACAGGATGCTCAAGGCGCGGGCCGGCCTCGCGCCCGAGCCTAGCAGGCCTCATGGGCATCGTGGGCTCGCGCGGGCCTCGCGGGCCTCGTAGGCAGGCGGGCCTCACGGGAACGTGGGTAACTATAACAAAAAAGGTCTATAACGACACTTTTAAATGTAGGTATAGGTCAAAAAAAGTGTTGCTAGCTAAATTGCCGACACTTTTAAAAAGTATTGCTATATGTGGGGTCGCTAGGTATATAGTGACCGTTAATGAGTGTCGCTATAACCTAAAAGAGTGCTGCTAATTTACCAACACTTATTTAAACATTTAGCAACCGCCGAAACTGTATCTCGTTGGCTGCGGTGGCGGAGGAGGGCGATAGGGAAGGGCTCTTCGTCTATAATTTCAGTAGATTGAGTGAAGGGAGAAGGGGAGATGGTAATAAATTTTTCTTCTTTTTTTTATCTGTTTGTAATTAGGCCAAATGGGCTAGGTGTAGTGGGTTAAGTAGAGTAACATTTTATTTTTGGTTGGATTGAGCTTTATATTTAGACATTAGTAGATATTTTTTAAAAGATTTAGCATAAATAGGACACTTACAAAAAAATGTCCCAAATATGTGTCCATATAATCTAATTCTGTTGTAGTGGGTGGCGATGCAGCGAACGCGGGTCGCATTTTTTTCGCTCCGAATAATTCGGCCCGCGTATAATACACGAATAAGTTTTTTAATAAAAAAAATTGTGTTTTTTTCCGAATATTTGGAAAAAATACGAATTTGGTCATTTAATTCGTTTCTTAAAAAATTCACGAATAATTCGCGAATTTACTAACATAGATCCTTAGTCACTAATTGTCCCAAAACATACAATGTGATCTAACAATGATACAATCAAAAGTACTATCTAACTGTACCTAATATAGTGCGCAAATGTTTGATGATTGATATATATATATATATATATATATATATATATATATATATATATATATATATTTATCCCAAATTCGAAACTTGCTTGCTTATAAAGTTTTTTTTTTTTTTTTTTGAGAGATAGGTAGCACGCTACCCGCTTCGTTTATTTCTTTTAAAAAATAAACTTAGCTAGAAATATGAATCAACTAGGATTCGAACTCGGATCTCGGGTATCAACCACCAAGCCCTTTGCCACTTGCTCTAGGGACGGTCGGTTGCTTATAAAGTATTAACGGAGCAAATAGTTCGCTACCTTTCTCTTAAAATAAATTAAAGGAAAACTTCAAATAGGTATCCTCATGTGATTTCTCACTTTATCACTTTAGTATTCTGTGGTTTAAAGTGTATAGAGTTAGTACCCTGTGGTTTCTCGCTTTCTTATTTTAGTACCCTATAATTTAAAGTGTATCAAGTTAATACTATGTGATTTTATTTTTGTATCAAGTTAGTACCCTGTGGTTTCACTTTTCTTCTTTTATTATTCATATCGGGGTATTTTTTTTCGTTAAATCAGTGACAAAGTTAAAAATAAAAGGTGCTCAAATAAATATTCAACAAATTTAGGTAGAATATATATCTGAAATTTTTCTGTATATAATTTAACGAGATATTAAACCACAGTGTACTAATAAAGTGAGAAAATGCGAAATCACAATGTACTAACTTGATACACTTTAAACCAGAAGATACTAAAGTGAAAAAATACGAAATCACAGGGAGGGGTATTTGAAGTTTGAGTGACCATTTTTACTAACCTTTGTTAACAATTAACCCTTTGTTGCTCCGGTCAATCCTGCGTATTAAGCAACCTTTTTTTCCACTCCTATGGATCACTTATGAGAAAGTTTTTACCCAGTTTCGTTCGAGTCAATCCTGCGTATTAAGCAACCTTTTTTTCACTCCTATGGATCGCTTATGAGAAAGTTTCAATTGAATATAATTAATAGATAATATATAGAAGACGCAAATAAGAAAACCTTATAATATATAATTGAATGTCATTCTCTGATTTCTTTCTCGAGGCTCCTGTGGATCACTTTTGAGAGAGTTGCATCTAGCACTGCGATTCTATATAAAATTTATAATTGATCAATTTTGCTGAAACATGCATGTGAGATGGCGAAAACTTACCTAAAAATTTTAACAAGTTGTCAATCTTGGATTTTCGTTCGTCAGTGGTAGATTTTCCTTTTGTATACTTTTGTTTAGCATAGAAATATTTAATTGGGTATTAATATTGAGTAAATTGCCCCATTAGTCCCTGAATTGTTGAAGAAGTTCATGCTAGCTAGTCCTCAAATTTATTTGATATAAAATAAAACATTATCAAATATTGAGGGTTGAAATTGAAACCATATGGAAAGTTTTTGGCTGGGATGTCATGCATTTTGCATTATATATAAGAAAAAGGGAAAACTTTAAAAATTCTCCTTGTGGTTTCAATTTTTTTTTCACTTTAGTATCCCGTGGTTTAAAATGTATCAAGTTAGTATCATGTGGTTTCTCACTTTATCACTGGTTTAAAGTGTATTAAGTTAGTACCCTATGGTTTTGCACTTTATCACTTTGGTATTTTGTGATTTTATTTTTGTTTTAAGTTAGTACCATGTGGTTTTAAACCATAAAAGGTACTAATGTGATAAAGTACGAAACATTTTATTTTTATATTAATTTAGTACCATATAGTTTTTAAACCATAGGGTACTAAAGTGATAAAGTACGAAACAACAGGGTACTAAAATGATAAACTGCAAAACCAAAGGATACTAATTTGATAAACCAATGGTACTAAAGTGATAAAGTAAGAAACCACAGGATACTAACTTGATAAAGTTTAAAGCACGAATATTAAAATCAAAAAAATAAAACCACATGGAAAATTTTTGAAAATTTTCCTTAAAAAAAAAAAAAAGTAATAAAATTTGACGCAAAAACAAGTGGTGGTATTTACTTGATTATTATGCGAAACAATAATAAGTTTACTACCAAAAGGGATTGTAATCCATACAATCCCTACAACCCCTTATCCAAAGGTTGCAAGATTTAGTAGCTATTTTTTATTTTTAGTTTAAAAAGAAAGGAAGTGATCAATAAGACTTGTGAAGAGAATATTAGTAGTTGTAAGATTACTACGGAAAGCTAATATTCCTCTTTGGTTTAATTTCTGGCTTAAATAATAGCATAATTTAACCGACCAAATCGATGTTTCCCTAATGTGATAATGATATAAAATATATATATATATATATATATATATATATATATATATATATATATATATATATATATATATATATATATATATATATAGTAGAGCTGTGCTTGTAAAAGCAGAGCTCTTTAATTTATTTTGATCGCTTTTCGCATCCGCGCAAGAAACAAAAGACAAGGCTAATAAAGTTTCTTGTGCGGATCTCGAAACGAGCCGATTCAAGAATAATAAAGTTCAAAGACAAGAGCTCTTGTGCTTTTACAAGCATAGGAGCTCTACTCTATATATATATATATATATATATATATATATATATATATATATATTATTATGGTTGTTGAGATAAAAATGCTTAGAGTCTAATTTTCTATTTTTTTGACTCACGTAATTCGATGGGTCCGATCTAGTTCTGAGTTTGGATCCGCCATTTATTTTAATTTTCAACAGGCTTGCTTAGAATTTTTCAAATAATTTACGGGACGATATTCTTTCTAAAGTAAGCAGATCAAGTTAAATAAATAAAGTAAAATCAAATAAATTGAAAGATTGATTTAGTATTCAAATTCGAGCTTTAAAAAATCACACAGTCGGATCAAAATTAATAAATCAATTTCAGATAATTTTCATACATGGTAATCAAAAACTGTCTAGGATATATATAGAATTGTTGGAATACTATTAATAGTAAAAGCGTTCTTTTTAGTTTTTACTATCAAGTTTTAATAATGAATGAAAAATTGTAGGGTTAAGATGATATTAGTCGGTTAGAGTTGAGTAGTCCCCTAGGATTGAGTGGTCCCTATTGGGTTATAATATTTAATCCAATGGTTAGAAATGATGAAAGGAGTTGATTCAAAGGCTAAAAAATTAATAAAGAATAATAAAATTTTGCTACTAATAGTCGAGTCCACTCGATATATATTTAGCTAAGTCAGTGATTGAAGTTCGATCCCAATTACAATTTTATCCTTGAAGTTTCAATTTCTATCTAGCCGTGAAGTAATTAATTTGTCCTCGAATTTTATTTATTTAATTAATCGAAGAATCCAAATTCTTTGCTAATTTTCTACATTTGCAAGCAAAAGTCTAATGACAACGTTAGCTAGAGTGATGCTTTCGCACAAATTTAACTCTAGGATCTATTTTTATCACAATTTAAACAATAAGGACAACATCAAATTCGGATCAAATCTTAAGCAAACAAAGAAAAGAATGGGGATAAATGATTTTCCTCTGATATAATTTTGTCCACATATATATATGTATCTAGAAACTAATCGGCGAGGGTGCATCGTCGGTGACTAGAAAAATATTTAATGATGCATAAAAGCGTCTCAATATGTTCGCATCATATTTGACTGCGTCGAAAAATGAAAAGTCACTTCGTATATACCAACACTTACGCCAAGTGTCAGTAAAATATATTTTAGCGCTTTAAATTAAGTGTCAGAATTTTTTGAAATCCTGACATTTTAAAGTTTGAAAAAATTAAAAATAGAAAGTATTGCCTATATACTCCTCAAAACTTTGAAAATATCTCATTTATCTCTACTTTTTTTTCCTTTCTAATATATCCCTCATATGTTCCTCCGTTATTCTAAAATACTGATACAGTTACCACCCATTAAATTAACTTAGATTATACATGAGTTAAATATCTACTAGAGTTTAAAAAAATTAATTTTGCCCTTAACTTAAGGACAAATAAAAAATATTGGTGACGATAGAAGGGCATATTTGAAAAGATCCAAAATCAAAATACTTTTTATGCCCCTAACTTAAGGGCAAATAAAAAAAGTCAGTGATGGTGAAAAGGTATAATTGAAAGGGCAAAATAGTAATTTTCTACAGATAATAGCTATTGCTAACTGTTTATTAAAAAAATTTAACTCTAAAGATATATTTGAAATATGTTAGAACATAAAAAAGATTTTTCAATAATAATTTTAAAAATAATAAATTAGAAAGTCGGAAACTTTTCTAGAATATATAAGCAATTGTCCCTTAAGAATAATAGTAAAGCTTATTATTTAACAAAGGGGCAATTGCTTATATATTCCTGGAAAGTTTCCGACTTTTCGATTTATTTCTTTTAGAAGACTAATATTAAAAAATACCTTTTCTACAATCCAATATATTTCTAATATATTCCTAGAGTTAAATACCCTTCCATCATCACTGACTTTCTTTATTTACCCTTAAAGTCAGGAGCACAAAAAGTATTTTGATTTTTAGTCTTTTCCAATATATCTCTCTACCGTCACCAACATTTTTTATTATTGCCCTTAAATTAAGAATAAAATTGACATTCTAAATATTTTTAACTGTGGTAGATATTTAATTCATATTTAACCCAAGTTAACTTAACGGGAGATAACTGCGAAAATATTTTGAAATAACGGTGGAACATATAAGGGGTGTTTTAGAAAGAAAAAAAAAATAGAAATAAATCGGATATTTTCAAAAGCATGAGGAGTATATAGGCAATTATATATCTCTTTAATAAATTGGTTTCATATAATAGAAAGCTGGTAAGATGGCGCTTTTTGAAGTGTTGATATTTGCTATATTGTAGATACGCTTAGGCACGCTTTCTCTCAGCGCCGTCTAAAAAGTATTTTTATATTAAAATTTTCTTGTAGTGAACAGGCTGCATACCTGCAATCCTGACACTGTTCGTGAGCCCAAACAAGAGGGACTGCGTCCGGGCAAACGGGCTGCCTTAGGAAAGCACCACAACATGCTACTGCTGAAAGCAGTGGAGCAGCTTCGAAACAAGAAAGCATACGCACGGATTATTGAATTTGCCCACCAAGCCTGCGCAACTCGATGAGAAAATTTTTCATTTTTGTAACATAACGCTTGAAGCAATCCAATGCTTCTGACTTGTGAGCAATCAGATAGATATAACCAAAATGAGTGAAGTCATCTATAAAAATAATGAATATGATACACCATGTCTTGCCCTAACATTCATTGGACCACATATATCAGAATGAATTAATTGCAATGGATATTCGGCTATTGTTCCTTTACCAAATGGTTTTCTAGTTATTTTTCCAGCTGGCAGTGTTCACATCTAGACAAATCAATTACAGTGAGTGAACCTAACAGACTACATTTATCAAATCTATTCATCATTTCTTGACCAACATGTCCTAGTCAAGCATGCCAAACATTTGTATTCACATTTGTATTGCTATAAGAAGCAATTAAAGAAAAACAACTACCTACATAATTTATACATATTATGTTCACAATTCAATACTTGCTAGTTTTAATGGCCTATATATATAGTGTTTATTCAAACACAAAACAACAACAACATAAAATAAAATAAAAAAAATCCTCCATGGATACAAATAAAATTCAAACTAACTTAATTTTCACCGTTAAACACTCTACATCATGATTCTGTAACAATATCATATGATACTCGTTCCACAATGTCAAGTGCCGCCTTCTCTAAGAATAGGCCTCCATCAGATCTGCTAAGAGCAGTGCGTCTACCATTTCGAAGATTAGTAGATAGGGCCAAAATATTTATCCTTCTTATAGCACTTGTAATGTAATGACAATTATATGCATTTCTAAATTTCGATACCATATCACCATAAGATAGTATAAAATCATACTTATTTTTAAATATAGTCCACCAAGTTTTAGCCCAATAATCTGGTATTGAATTTCTCACTGCAAGTGCTCCCTGAAAATCTTTAATGATAAAATCGTTATTTTCAAGCACATTGAACAAGTCGTCTAAAAACGATATATGTTGTTATGGATTCATCTTATAAGTCATGATGGGGCGCAATAGTCTATTACCACATCTTTCTCTCAAGACTCTCTTAGTCCGAATAGTACGTGCCATATCTAGCAAAAAAAATTTAATATTCCTGAACATGTCATATCTTACAAAATTTAACAATGTAAATATTTTTATCTACAATATTATGATATCAATCAATACATTATGATGTTAATTAAATAAAATAAATTAATTCATAATTTTTAAAAACTATACATTAGTTTAAAATAATTGAACCATTATAAAATACTCTAACAGATTGCTCAATTCAGGAATTGAACCCTGAACCTCATCAATTATCAATAATCATCAATAATATGTATTGGATTTTTTGATTTAAAACTTGTTAAGACTTCTTGGGTAGCCCAATAATTATTAATGAGGCTTGCTTGGGAGCCCAACTAAAATTTTTATGTGTGAGATTTAGTCGGCCTACATTAGAAACTAAAAGTGTGTTGATGGTGTTAATTTATATATTCCTTTATTCTCAAGCTAGTTGCTTGGAAAAAAATGAGAGTTATTCTCTCGTTTAAACACACGCACGGCACAAGCCGGGCTGCCGGGGTAAGATTCTTGTCGTGATTATAAATATTGGACATTGATTATAAATATTGGACGAGATAGCACAAGTTCAAGAATAACTTAAGCATACCTAAACCCTATCTCGTATTTTCCTGCTTTCTCGTCATTAATTTTTTGTATCGATTTTCGCCAAGTTTTCTTTGCTGGATTTGAATCTTATTAGGTTCGTCTTGCGCTACCTTGTAAGCGTGCCGACGGGATGGAACGTGGTCGTTATATCGCTGTAAATAATTGCCGGGTAGCCTCGCATGTGGAAGGGCAATTTCGACTTTAGGACAGTACTCTACACGTCTCGATCCACAGACCTTTTCTAAATCTTTTCTTTATAATACTTATTATTTATTTTTTTTCTCAAAATTTTTTTAAACTGAAATTAAACTTTCGGTTTTAAAAAAATATTGTAATAAAAAATTAGAAATATTTTTCAACGATATGTACTACTAAAATCAATGTGTAGCATACAATACTTTACTCATGCATTAATTAGTACACGATGTCATGAATTTGATCCAATAGTCTACCCTATCTAGCTAGGAAGAGAGATATATAATAGGGAATACAATTTTTTGAATCACGTGATGATCACAAAGAGAAAATGAACTAAACCGCAGGGACAGTATAATTAAGTTTACCTTAATTTATTCATATTTGACCTAAAGGATCTATTATCATGATCAGATAGAATAGCCAAAAAATACTTTCTACAAACCATAAAGCGATACAGTATAACATGCATTTTTAATATTTTATAATAAACACTCTACCATACCGTAGCTAACAGAAGTATTTGATCTTATTCAACTATAAATTTTTACAGTAAAATAAAAATAGAATGATAAGATAATTAAATATAAAGTATTTAACTGGGCAGTCGCAAAACGAAAATGCTCTAAACCAGGAGAGCAGAAAATTGTAAATACGGCGTACAATTTTTTTTTTTTTTTTTTGAGAGCGATAGGTAGCACGCTATCCGGTTCGCTTATTTTATTTAAATGTTTTTTAAATTTTAAACGTAAATCAACTAGGATTTAAACTCGGTCTAATACCAACCATCGTAGAATCATGGTAGAGCGTACCAATTGTTATTAGGTAAAAAAAAGGAGTGTGCTGTGCTTTGGCATCGAATTCCAGACTTTATTAAAGTGGTTGGTGACACCTTGGACTTTGCCTTGACATTTATTCACTATTGTTGACATCATGGATACATGAGTAGCACCTTGTCGTCCAATGAGAAACCGGCCTCAAAAATTTGCGTGTGAAGGACTAGTAGTTTGATTAATGAGAACTCGATCGATCGGTCTCTAAAATTTATTATAATATATTTTGCGATGTACGTTCTTCGAATATCACGCCACTTTTAAGTCTGAGGGCTTATGACATGTACTTGCATAACGTGTCCCGGCGTACATAAACTTCCCCGATCGGTCCAAGTCGTGAAGTATTGGGTTATTAATTATTGCAATTTAACTGCGAATTTTTTAATCGAAACTTCCTAATTTGGTCCAACGTCTCTCAATTCGAATCCTATAAATTGAAGGACCATTGTAATGACTCTCGATCGATCCTCTACCTGCAGGCTCATCATCTAGATCTCACGTATATGCAACCATGGCCTTCTCTCCCTTCCCCCTATTCTACTTCCTCTTCCGCCTCTCGACCATCATTCTTGCTGCGCTCACCGGCAAGCCAAAGTACACTTCGGTATTCCTCTTCGGTGACTCCTATGCCGACACCGGAAATTACGTCATACTCGAATCCTCCGTGTTATCCGTCATTACTATAGATCAACCACCCTACGGCATGACCTTTTTCCACCATCCCACGGGCCGCTGCTCTGACGGCCGTCTCGTCATAGATTTTATATGTACGCACAAATAATCTGCCGTTTTTTTCAGAATCGAACTAGAATACTTTCAAAAATACCAAGAGGTTTGTGCTTTTGAGTTTTTGACATTTGGATGGAGAGATGTAAGATTGAGATGATTGTGATAGATGGTGGTAAGTGGAATAGTATTTGATCTAAGCTACCGTTTGGTTCGGGGTTAAAGAAAAACTAGTTATTCCAGGATTAGTGTTAAGTTCAGGGTTAAGGTGGGGTTAGAATATTTTTGTGTTTAGCTGGGGATTGGAGTTAGTCGAGGATAGTGAAAAATAGTGTTTGGTTGGAATAGGTGGGATAAGAAGGATAGTGGGTTATTATAAATAGAAAATAGTGTTTGGTTGGGGTTTGGTGGGGTTAGTTAAGCCGGGATAATCTATTTGAGGTGGGGTTAGTTAACCTCATCTATTTTTGAGAATGTTTGAAAATAAAATGGGGGTTAAGGGGTTATTCCACCCCCACCCCTTAATCCCCAACAAAACAGAGGCTAAGAGTATTAGCTAGTAATTAAAGAGTAGATTCAAGGGCTAAATTTTTTTTTTTTTTTTTTTTGAGAGATAGGTAGCACGCTACCCGCTTCGTTTTATTTCATTTAGAAATAAACTTAGCTATAAATGTGAATCAACTAGGATTCGAACCTGGGTCTCAAGTACCAACCACCAAGCGCTTTGCCAGTTGCTCTAGAGACGGTCGGTCTAAAAATTTAAAAGCACAAAGAAATTGGTACTTCTAAAAGTATTCTAGCTCATAACAATTAATACACATGGCATCTTTTCAAATTTTTATCTTTGTGTCCATACATATATATATATATATATATGTGTATAGGTGAGGCTTTGGGTCTCCCATTTCTTCCCCCATCCTTAGCGGACAACGTGAGCTTCAGCAAGGGGGCGAACTTCGCGGTGACGGGGGCAACCGCACTCGACCTCGCCTTCTACCAAGCAAACAACATCACCAGCGTCCCTTCAGTCAATAGCTCATTGAGTGTCCAACTTGGATGGTTTGATGCGCTGAAGCCTTCGCTCTGTACCACTGCTCGACGTCTCTAACTTACTTATAATACACCTAATCTTTCTCTTTACGTATACATATATATAAATCTCACCTTTTAGATGAGTGAGATATATAATATTATATAGGGGCAATTGCTTATATACGCCTAAAAAGTTTTCGATTTTTCGATTTATCCCTCTTAGAAGGCTAATATTGAAAATGCCCCTTCTACGTTCCAACCTATTTCTAATATACCCTTAGAGTTAAAATCTGTTAAGTAAGTTATCTCTGTAAAATTACTATTTTGCCCTTTTCAAAATAGTATTTCGATTTTTGATCTTTTCCAATATACCCCTCTACCGTCACCAACCTTTCTTATTTGCCCTTAAGTTAAGGGCAAAATTGGTATTTTAATTTTTTTTAATTGTGGTAGATATTTAACTCACGTTTAACCGAGATTAACATAACAGGAGATAACTGCGGGGGTATTTTGCAATAACGGTGGAACGTATGAGGGGCATTTTAGAAAGAAAAAAAAAGTAGAGGTAAATCGAATATTTTCATACGCATGAGGAATATATAGGCAATTATCCCTATTATATACATATACACTCCTTTTCGGATGTATGAATAGAATTGCTTTTTACCAATTAAGTAGGTAAAAATGCATTAATTGAGAACTCCCCACTACATAGATTATTTTGGAATTGGCCCCTTATTTCTCTCTTTTTATCGGTGCATTTTCAACTTCTATTTGTTTTTATTTGAATATTTCAAGGAAAAACGTACAATTCTCTATTTTCATCCAATTTTATGACTCTATCTACTTTTCAGCCGAAGAAAGTGTGGATTTTGTTAATAAATTCCACGAACTATATGGCTAATGAAGCTGTTATTTTTTATGAAAAAAATTAAAGAATATATATATAGGATGGTCTATCATTTTCAATAAAAAAAAGATAATGTTTAATTAAGGACTTAATTCAAAATTATCTATTGTTGAAGGGTTCTCCATACATTTTGTACCCACAAATTAAGGAAAATGCTAGATGTACACCCCAAAGGGGTGCCCAAAGGGGTGTACATCTCACAACCCATCCATCCTTGGATGAAAATTGACTCACCAGTCACATGATGTGACTGGTGAATTACACTCCACCCAAGGATAAATAGAGTACCCACAAATTAATGTACTCTAAATAATCTGAAAAGTTTTCATTATGATAATTTATTTATTGATAATTATAATATAAAAACATGCAGAGTGTAAGGAGTTATTTAAAAATGCACTTTTCATCGTGGGGGAGATTGAAGAAGACGATATTATTTATTTAGCGGCAGCTGGTGTAAGCTTGGAGCAAATCAAGGAGACATACGTGCCCAAAATTGTGAAAAACATTTCAATGGCGGTTGAGGTAATCCGTTTTTATTTACACCTTTTTTAAAGGCTAAAATGCAATGCGTAAAACCTTTTTGTATATAATTCCAGTTGTAGTATTCTTTCCTAATCATTTTGCTCAATGCTACGCTTACAATCCAATTTGGTTTGTAATCTTACAACTTTGACAATTTAAAGGCTAAGGTTAATCCACTAATCTTATCACTCTTTTTCTTTTCTTGACAAAAAATCGAAAAAAGGTTGCTTAAATCCTAGCAATCATTGAATTATGGGTTATAATCTTCACCATCTGTTTTGATCGTAAACTTAGCATTTCTCCGACAACACATAGAAACTCTTTGCGGAAACTTTCTATCTTTTTCTTCCAGATAATTTTTCCATGCAAGCTTAACAGTTTGTTGATAATTAAAAAAAAAAAAAAAAAAAAAAAAAAAAAAAAAAAAAAATCTGTTGGGACATGTTAGCCCTTAGCCCTGTTTGGTTGGGGGTTAAGGGGTAGAATAATCCCTTAATCCCCATTTTATCCCCAAACATCACCAAAAAGAGATGGGATTAGCAAATCCCACCTCAAAAAGTTATTCCAGCTTAGCTAATCCCACCTAACCCCACCAAACCCCAACCAAACACTATTTTTCTATTCATAATAACCCACTATCCTTCTTATCCCACCTACTTCAATTAACCAAACACTATTTTTCACTATTCTCGACTAACTTCAACTCCCAACCAAACACAAAAATACTTTAACCCCACCTTAACCCCAAACTTAATACTATTCCTGGAATAACTAGTTTTTTCTTAACCCCGAACCAAACGTGCTTTGCAAGTAGATTTTCACTAGAAGCAGAAGAACTTAAGAGTTAAAATAAAATTTTAAAAAAAATTTTTAAAAACCTATTTCCAGATTATTATTTATATATAACTTAGAGGATGCGTTCTTCAACATATTCTAGCCCTAAATTTATAAGCAACATATATAGAAAAAATTAATAAATTTTGTTCTCATATATATAGAAACTGATCAACGAGGGAGTTAGAACAGTGGTAGTGCCCGGAGACATACCTACTGGATGCACGCCATCGAAGCTGACTCTATACCCGGGCACGAACAAGACGGATTATGATCCGCGAACGGGATGCCTCGAGAATTTTAACCATCTGAGCAAGTACCGCAACACGAAGCTTCGCGAAGAGGTAGAGGGCCTCCGACGAAAGTACTCGCATGCACGGATCATCTACGCCGACTACTACACCCCAGTCGATCAGTTTGCAACAGATCCTGCGCATTTCGGTGAGCTTTCAATTCGGGACAAGTATATATATACTCACGCTTTCTAATTGCCAAGATTTTACAGTTGTTTAATTAGTCTTGCTTATTTCACTCCAGTCCTTTAGAAAAAAATAAATAAATAATTATCATCAATTTTGTACTTTTAATATATAAATTGATCCAGTTTCTTAATATTGAAAAAAATTACAGTTTAACAGCAAAAAAACTTACAAGCAAGCACCAATGTTTAGTGCTTTTAAAAACACCAAAGTCGGGCTCTATATATATATATATATATATATATATATATATATATATATATATATATATATATATATATATATATATATATATGAGTCTATTGTAGTATATTTCTCATGGCGACAACAGTCTAGTGCTGCGCCATGTGCAGATTAGATGTCAGCTGTCTGATCATTTTTCACTCGCTTAGGTTATACTATTCAACCAATGCCCCACTCAATAGGCCCACATCATTCTAATCCTAGCTAAAATCCGTGTCAGACTAGTGGCACCTTCCCATTGGCCGATGACTTGGTACTGCTTTTAAGCATAGGAGCTCTATATTATTGAACTCCCAGATGCTTTTAAAAGATACCGTTTATCAGCGCTTTGTAAGTTGCTCTTGATGAAGCCCTAGAATTGATAGTTCTCCCGGTCTTGAATATATGATCGTGAATTTATCTCAAAAATGCTTGTATTTATTAATAAGATAATCTAATCAGTTGAAAACACTAAAGGCTGACTAACCAGAAAAATTCACAAGACCATGTTTGTGACTATAAAGATGCACTACAATCGTAATAGGACTCTATATATATATATATATATATATATATATAGAGAGAGAGAGAGAGAGAAAGAGAGAGAGAGTTGAGTTTGAATGCTATTATTAGCAAAAGGGTTCCGTTACCACCTATTTGTTTTCGATGATGAAGTATCCAAATAACCGATCGGCACCGTTGAGCATAATCCATACCACTTAAAGTATCTAGAAATCAAATTTTAAATCTTTTTAACATCGTTGACCTATTAATCAAACGGTTTCAAAATTTATAATTTTAACAGCAGATATGAGGCGTTTTCTCGTTTAACGGTGTAAATCTATTCAAATCAATTGAACTTTGATTAGAAAATTTTTAAAACTATTTAGAACAAGATCTATACTCTCGATCTTGATTACAAAATTCCTATCAACATGTTTTAGATAATATTTGTTTTTAGCCGTTCATTTTTATGCCCACTTGATGAACAAGCTAACAATATCGGAAAAGCACGGAATTTGATTTCTTCAAACTTCACGTGGTATAGATCATTTTCAACATTGTCGATCGTCGATTTTGAGGCTAAATCATCGAAAACAAATGGTTGGCAACGAAACTGTTTGCTATCAATAGTATTACAGTCAAACTCTCTCTCTCTCTCTCTCTCTCTCTCTCTCTCTATATATATATATAGAGTTTGACAGGGCTACAATCGGTAGTAAACTGCTCAATTTACAACCGATTTGTTTTTTATGATAGAGCTTTCAAATCGACGATCGGCACCATTGAACATGATATAGACCATTTAAATTATCTAGAAATCAAATTTCATGATTTTTTAGCATCACTAACTGAACGATCAAATGGTCACAAAATCAATAATTTTAATGGCCGATATGGTGTGTTTGCTCGTTTAACGGTATAGAAGAGTTCAAATCAACTAAATTTTTGTTAGAAAAATTTTAAACTATTTAAATAAGATCTAGTCTCTAGATCACAAATATAAAAATTGTATCATTACTTTTTAAAGGATATTCATTTTTAGCCGTTCATTTTTCTGTTCACTTGATGGACAAGAGAACAATATCGAAAATGTGTGAAATTTGATTTCCAGATAGTTTAAATAGTTTAGATCATGTTTAATGCATCATCAATTTGGAAGCTCTATCATCGAAAACAAATCGGTAGTAAACTGCTCTGCTCGGTTTACTACCGATAGTATTCTAGCAAAACTCTCTCTCTCTCTCTCTCTCTCACTCTCATTATATTTATATATATATATATATATATATATATATATATATATATATATATATATATATATATATATATATATATAGTATAGTATTATGCTATCAATAGCACGAAGACTCGGTGCTACTAAATTTTCTACCGTTAGATCCACCCGTTGATGATTTTCACCCGTTAGATTATACTATTCAACCAACCACCCACTTAACCCTAGGGGGCCCACATCATCCTAACCGCACATCTCTCAATCCAACGACCAGAAACTTTGTAGCACCCATGACTTGGTGCTATTAATAGCATAGTAGCCTAGTTCTCTCTCTCTCTCTCTCTCTCTCTCTCTCTATCTTTATATATATATATATATATATATATAGTCCGGCTACTATACTATTATGAGTATGATCGCCCTCGTACTCATAATTAAGTTGTTTTCAATAATAGAGCTTGCAAATCGACGATCCACACCGTTAAACGTTATCTAGAGCATTTAAAACGTCTAGAAATCAAATTTTATAATTTTTCGACATCATTTACCTTACGATCAAAATGTCACAAAATTGATAATTTTTAACAGCCGGTATGGGATACTTGCTAATTTATCGGTGTAAAAGAATCAGAATTTGTTGAATTTTTGAGAGAAAATTCTATTCACTTCCTGGATAAAGATCAATAACTCATAGAGAGAGAGAGAGAGAGAGAGAGAGAGAGAGAGAGAGCTAATTAGCTGGTATACTATCGGTAGCATGGAAGCCTCCATAAGTTGTTTTCATTGATGCGGCTTCCAAATCGACGATCGGCTCCGTTAAAGTTGATCTACACTATGAAAATTATTTGAAAACTATATTTCATAATTTTTCGGCATCATTTACCTATTAAACGAGTACTCTAAAAATA
>CM045926.1:3273947-3333947 GCA_025177825.1 Aechmea fasciata
AATGTTTTAAATTTTGTAATTTTAATGGTCGATATAAGACGTTTTCTCGTTTAACGGCGTAAAGATATGTAAATCAATTGAATTTTTGTTCGAAATTTCTTCAAACTATTTAAAATAGGATTTATACTCTTGATCTTTATTACAAGACTTATATCATCATTTTTTAAAGAATATTCATTTACGTTTATTTTTGTGTCTACTTGATAAAAGAACAATATCGAAAATGTATAAAACTTGATTTCTAAACACTTCAAATGATATAGATCACGTTTAACAGTGCGATCGATCGTCGATTTGGAAGCTCCATATCATCGAAAATAAATGGGTTACAACGGAGTCCGTTTACTATCGATAGTATTCTAAATATATATATATATATATATATATATATATATATATATATATATATATATATATATATATATATATATATATATATATATATATATATATATATATACACAGGTGTGTGTGTGTGTGTAATATGTGATTATTTACTCATCAATTTGGTTTAGCTTGTTGGTATGTAATAATAATATTGATGGAATTTGTGAACAACATTGTTTGAATGGTTATATCTGGGTGCATTTATAATTAATCGAGAGTGCTGGGAATCACTATCTCAAAGATTTTGAGTGGTTATTAGAATGAGATGATTGGGAAAGTGTATTATTCCTATATTTCGTTCCCACAATTATCTCGTTAATAATTAGTAGAATTATAAAATTTTTACGTTTCGTTTAATTAACAGTAAAGCTCTAGTAATGTAGAAAGTAATATAGCATTGAGGTCCTATCATTTTAAGAGCACCAAGCATTGATACTTGTAAATTTTTAGCCCTTTGATTAATAGATGTGCGGTTAGAATGATGTAGGCCCCCTTAGGTTGAGTGGGTAGTTGGTTGAATAGTATAATCTAACGAGTGAAAATGATCGAAAGCGTAGATATCTAATGGTAAAAAAATCACAAGCACCGTATCCGACTCAATATATATATATATATATATATATATATATAGAGAGAGAGAGAGAGAGAGAGAGAGAGAGAGAGAGAGAGAAATTAAAATTTCTTTGTACTTTTATGAGTATAGAGTCTCTTATACTCATAAGTTTTTTGCCATTAGATCTACCCTTTAATTAATTTCACCCGTTAGATTATACTATTCAACCGACCACCCACTCAACCCTAGAGGGCCCACTATCAACCTAACCGTAACCACTCTCATCCTAATCACTCATTTTTTATCTGAATGGCTAAAAACTTATGAGTAGTAGGTATCCAATACTCATAATAGTATAGTAGCCTCAGCCTATATATATATATATATATATATATATATATATATATATATATAATTATTACTATGCTTTATTATGAGTACGATCGCCTCGTGCTCATAAGTTGTTTTCGATGATAGAGCTTCCGAATCGACGATTCATACCGTTAAACGTTATTTACAATATTTAAAACTTTTAGAAAATAAAATTTTATAATTTTTCGACATCATTTACCTTACGATCAAGAGGTCATAAATTTGACAATTTTTAACTACGTAGGTATAGGATACTTGCTAGTTTAACGATGTAAAAGAATCGAAATTTGCTAAATTTTTGATAGAAAAATCTATTCACTACATATGTAAAGATCAATAACTCCGATCTTGAATTGAAGGATACGATCATTTTTTTAGGACGTCGTTCGATTTTGACCGTTCATTTTATGCCCACTTGATGGACTTTATTATGATTTCGAAAATTTATAAAATTTATTTTCTAGAAGTTTCAAAAACTCTAGATCATATTAAACGAGTGGATCGTCGATTCGAAGCCCCATCATTGAAAACAACTTATGAGTACGAGGGCTCCAATACTCATAATAGTATAGTAGCCACCCCCTCTCTCTCTCTCTCTCTCTCTCTCTCTCTCTCTCTCTCTCTCTCTATATATATATATATATATATATATATATATATATATATATATATAGAACTAGGCTACTATCCTATTAATAACACTAAGTCATTAGTGCTATCAAATTTTTAGTCATTGGATTAAGAGATGTGCGGTTAGGATGATGTGGGCCTCTAGGATTAAGTGGGTGGTTGATTGAATAGTACGATCTAACGGGTGAAAATGATCAAAAGGGTAAATCTAACGACAGAAAACTTGGTAGAATCAAATGTTTCGTGCTATTAATAGCATAGTAATAGGACTATATATAAAATTGAGCTAGAATACTTTTAGAATTATCACCCCATTGGTGCTTTTAGGTTTCTAGCCTTTAGATCTACTCCTTGATTACTAATAGCCCTTGTATCAAACACTATTCCACCTACCACCACCTACCACCATCATCCCAAACTCATATTTTTTCATCCAATTGTTAAAAACTCAAAAGCACCAACATCATAATACTTTTAGAAGTATTCTAGCTCAACTCCTATATATATATATATATAGAGAGAGAGAGAGAGAGAGAGAGCTACGGTCTATTAGACAGCGCAGCGCACAAGTTCTTCTGTTTTAACTATCTATCAATTTTGATGGATGGTTAAGGTGAGAGAGAGAGAAGAGAAATTGGAGAGAAATTAAGGTTCTCAATTTCTCATCTTTTTTGAATATCTCCTCAATTTCTCTTCTCTCTCTCACCTTAACCACCCATCAAAATCGATGGATGGTTAGAAACTTAGGAGCACGTGGACCGGTGCTATTAATAGCACAAAGCCCTACTCTCTCTCTCTCTCTCTCTCTCTATATATATATATATATATATATAGAGTAGGGCTACTATACTATTATGAGTAGTAGAACCCTACTACTCATAAGTTGTTTTCGATGATAGAGTTTTCGAATCGACGATCCACTCGTTGAATATGATCTAGAGTATTTAAAACTTCTAGAAAATAAATTTCGTAATTTTTCGAAATCATTTACCTTACGATCAAAAGCTCACAAAATTGACAATTTTTAAGATATAGGATACTTGGTAGTTTAACGGTGTAAAAGAATTGAAATAGGTTGAATTTTTGATAGAAAATTCTGTTCACTACCTAGATAAAGATCAATAAAACCGATCTTAAATTGAAGGATCCGATCATCTATTTTTAGGACATCGTTCAATTTCGGCCGTTCATTTTATGCCCACTTGATGGACTTTATTATGATTTTGAAAAATTACGAAATTTATTTTCTAGAAGTTTTAAATACTCTAGATCATATTTAACGGAGTGGATCGTCGCTTCGAAAGTTCTATCATCGAAAACAACTTATGAGTAGTAGGGCTCTACTACTCATAATAATATATAGTAGCCCTACTCTATATATATATATATATATATACACACGCTTTTCCACAATCTACTTAAAATTTTTTATTTACTCACATATTTATCATTTGGATTTAAAATTAAATTTCAAATCTAAATTTTATTTTGAAATTTGAACTCCAATCTTGAATTTCGAATTTAAAATTTAAAATTTAAAATTCAAATCTGAATTTAAATTTTAAAATTTAAATTCAAATCTCAATTAAATTTAAAATTTAGATTAAATTTTAAATTTTGAATTCAAATTTAAGATTGAAATTTGTAGTGTTATAAATGTCTCTGTGTCCCCTGCGACATAGAACTAAAGAGACAGCTCTACATCTTTTTTATTCTTGTGACTTTGCAAGGGCAATTAGGAGTTGGTCTAGAATACTATCGATAGCAAATGGGTTTCATTGCCACCTATTTGTTTTCGATGATGGAATCTCTAAATCGACGATCGGTACCGTTAAATATGATTTATATCACTTGAAGTGTTTAGAAATCAAATTTCATACATTTTCAATATTATTCTCTTATCCATCGAGTGGATACAAAAATAAACGACTGAAAATGAATATTCTTTAAAAAATAATTATAGGAGTCTAGTAATCAAGATAAAGAGTATAGATCTTGTTTTAAATAGTTCAAAGAATTTTCTAACAAAATTTCAATTGATTTGGATATCTTTATGCCTTTAAACCAGAAAACGCCTCATATCGTCCATTAAACTTGCAAATTTTGAAACCCTTTGCTCATTAGGCAAATGATGTCGAAAAAATTTGAAATTTGATTTCTAATCACTTTAAGTGGTATAAATCATGTTCAACGGTGCCGATCGTCGATTTAGAGGCTCTATCATCGAAAATAAATAAGTGGCAATATAGCCCGTTTGCTGTTAATAGTATTCTAGCTCAACTCGGGCTATTAGTCTAAGTAGTGCGAAATATTTTTTGAATTCTCTGATTTTCTGATTTTTTGTTAATTTGTAATTTATAAATATATATAGCATTGTTGGATATCTCAGCATTCAAATTTTAAATTAACTTAAAGTTCTAAACTTAAATTTGAAATCAAATTTAAATTTGAATTCAAAATTAAAATTCGAAATCAAATTAAAAATTAATTTATGAATTCAAACTTCAATACTTTAATTAAATGAGGGGAAAAAATTAAAATTTCTTTTAGATTTTGAGGCAATTGGGGTGGGTAGGGGCAATTTTCTAATGTTTTAAGAAGTTGCAGGATCATTGATAGTCAGTAATAACATACTCACCCTCTCACTGGCAATAGTTTTGGAATTTTCTTGAGCTATTAGTAATAACGCAATAATAATCAAATTACATACCGGATGAATTAGAAAAGATTCATACATGATTTTCTGCAATCCTGGCAGAATAACACAAATCAAACAAATCTTAAATGTATATATGATCACTACAAAAAATCTTGCATTTAAGGATACTTTAAATGATATTTAGCGACGCTTTAAAGCGTCGGCAAAAATAATCCCGACGCTTGTAAAAGCGTCGTGTAAAGAATTGTTAAATAAACATGTCGGGATAAATATACCGATATTTTAATATAGCGTCGGAAAATTTATATAAATATTTGATAAAAATATGTTTATTAGCAACGCTTAATCATAGTGTCGGCAAATACTAAATATTAAAGACGCTAGAAGAAAGCGTCGTTTAAAAAGCGACGTCTAAAATATATTTTGTTGTAGTGGATGCCCCGCTTCCTAAGGGTTAATGTTCACTCATCCTAGAACTACTATGGCCCGAGCCCGTCCAAAATGATATATTCGTGTTAAGAGGATAGTCTTATTATATCTTATATATAATACTATTCCAAATCCTGGGAACTTGCATTCCCTCTTAAGCCCTCACAACTTATCATGATCAGACACACTCACAAATATCAAGCGATGTAAAACTCATCTTGCTAGCTTTAACCGACTTTATGCTCACTATATAACTCTAGCTCAGTTGAGACTCATCTCATATTTTCGATTAGTTTTTATCTCTGATAACAATTCACTACAGGAAAATAGGGTTTCAAAGATCCTTTTAAAATGAGGCTTTTAACAAAGCGTCGGCATCTTTAATCATCCGTCCAAAAATTGTGACGCAACACTGGAGCGACGGCTTAAGAAACCCCAAATCCATCTAATTAATTTTTTTTTTATCCCGCCCTCACCACAGCACATCTCCCACCATATGGCTTATTTCACCTTACCCCAGTCCGCAGTTACCTTACATCTACCCCACCCATGGCTTTTCTCTATCCCACCTTCCTCCTCTACCCTGGGCCCATAGTTGCTGCTAACTAAATTGTTCCTCGGCCCCACCGACTAATTGTGGGCGGGAGCTTTGGTGCACTGTTAAGAGCAAGATCGCGCACGAGTAGAAGAGAACAAAAGCCATCACCCAAGTAAGCATGTGCTTGCTTTTTATTGTTTCAGTTTTAGCTAATTCTTTCTATTTAGATTAAATTTTGTTAGTTGATTTGCAATAATTTTATGTTTCTTTGATTTTTCAATTGGTGGGATTTTTTGAGTAAGAAATGGATTTTGGGGTTTCTGTTTGGGCTTTTGAGAAAGTGTGGATTTGGGGTTTGCCTATTTAGGCCATTGAGAGAGACAGTGATTTTTCTTTATATATATATATATATATATATATATATATATATATATATATATATATATATATATATGCAGTATTAAAAAAATAAGGCTTTGTTCTTTAAGATTCTTCCGGCATCAGTTGGGAACTGAGTGTCCTCCCCACAATACAATCAATTTATCTCTTTTGTACAGCGACGATCATGTCGACCTACTAGAACTCCAGCTGCCTTTCACGGAACTAGAGGTTAAGAACGCGTCTTCTCTTGCGCAGCGGAATAGGCACCGGGGCCGGATGGTTTTCCAATGTTGTTCTACCAAAGGTACTAGAATCACCTTAAATCTGACTTATTGGAGTTCTTCGACGATTTCTATAGGGGGGCTGCGGACTTGTCAGACCTCAACTCAAGTTGGGTCTGCCTGGTACCTAAGAAGTCGAATGTAGAAACTGCCAAGTGGGTCCAGCTTCTACGGTTTAAACACCACAAGCGTTTTCCGCTCTCGCCTAACAGCAAAATCCCCTCTGGTTGCTCTCCTTTTTGGAAGACCCTTATCAAGTTGGCATCGCCTTTTTTCACATCCACATCTTTCTTTCAAGCTAAGGGGAATTCTATCTCCTTCTGGCATTCCCGTTGGCGCGACAAAACCACCCTACAAGCCAAATTCCCTCACCTGTACGCGGTGGCGCGCCTAAAACAAGCATCGGTCAACGATTGGATCTCAAGGTATGCCCAGCGACTTAACCGAGCCTTCACGTCTCAGCTGAATGAGGTTGGTTAGGTAGAGCTTAACTGCTTTTCTAATATCGTTGCTAATACTTCCCTGTCAAGCCTTGATGATTCAATTGTTTGGAGATGGAGAGGGGATGGGAATTTCACTGTCTGCAGTGCTTACAACTTTTTCATTTTTGGGGGAGTCGTTGATCAGACACTCTCTTTTCTCTAGAAACTAAAAGTACCCCTCAGGATCAAGCTTTTCTCTGGCTGGCCTCAAAGAATAGGGTCCTAACTGCGGAGTTTCTGTCCAAGAGAGGCTGGCAGGGCCCGTCGATTTGCGCTCTATGTAGTAGGAGTGATGAAAAGCTAGAACATTTACTGTTTGAATGCTCGTTCGCTGTGAGCCTTTGGTCCGTTCTACTACACGGCATATCGATCACGAGGCAAACACTGCTAATTCATCCTAGAGATCTGTCGGCAAGATGGAATCGGGCCAGGAGATCACTATCGGGGCAAGCTAAAATTATCTTCGATCTCTATTTCGCGACGACTTGTTGGGAAATTTGGAAACTCTAGAATTTTTGATAATTGTGAAATGGGATGTGGGGGTGTAGGTAACAAAGTGGTCTCAGAGGTAGTTCTTTGGAATTCTAATATGTAAGGATTGTGTGCCACAAAGGGGGGCGTACTCCTTGTGCTCTACTATCCGTTTAGTATTCTCTCAAATAGGGTCCTCCCACTACAAAAAAAGCGGCCTTTACCGACGCTTTTTAAATCACTTACCGATCCTATAAAGCGTCGGCAAATTACCCGCCGACGCTTTGTAAAGCGTCGGCATATGCATCGGCAAATGCAGTGACGAGAAAAATATACCGACGCATATCAACAGCTTCGGTAAATATCGCCGACGCTCCAAAGCGTCGTCGATTGGGTCGTTAGTTTGACGCTGGCCGCATGTGAATTAAATTGTTTGCCGACGCTTTATAGCGTCAGCGAATTGTTTAGTAGTAAAAAAATTTATTTTACGATGCTTTAAAGCGTCGCCATATTATCTTGTTTGCGACGCGCAAAAGCGTCGGCAACTTATATTCTCTTAGCCTAGTTTCAATTTTTGCGACGCTCCGAAGCGTCGGCAAAGTACTATGATTCTGTATGATTATTACTAGCTAGTGACGCCTATGTGCGTCAGCAATTCATCTTAATATATATATATATATTTATTTTTTATAATTTTTTATAAAAATAAAATTTACTGTTCAGTTTTTGAACAAAAGTTAAAATCTACTATATTACATAAACAATTATATCAAAAAATTAATAAGAAATACAAAATTAATATATAACAAACACAACATACAAACTGATATAAGGAAGCCAAACACAAAATTAATAACAAACCCAACATACAAACTTATATAAGGAAGCAAACACAACATACAACTTATATAAGGAAGTAGTTAAAAATATAAACTTCATCTCAATGTATTTTGTTACTAAGTCAAAACAGTAACAAACTATGAGCATGTAAGTGTAATTCTGGAGTTATGTTACTTTTAATTTTACAAAAATAAAGCTCAAAATAAATCACAATCACCTAAAGTGATGGTGAATCCCTTGTCTCACCGCCCAAGTTCACGGATTGGCCGACAAGCCTATGCAATAAAGTTTTTATCTCACTCATTTCCGCTTCATGTTTCTTTTGCATATCTTGTATTTGAGATCGCAATCTGTGAACTTCTTCTTTCATTGGGTCATGGTTTTCATTCTCTATATTTCTTAGTTGAGCTTGAATTCCAAACAGTTGTGTTGGTGTAGGACCAATCCCATAACCCCTTACTCGACCATATCGGTCTTTTCCCTTTTTTTCCTTGTAAATAGTATCTTCAATCTGTGTGGTCGCAGTTGAGAACTCGGTCGTAGTCGCTTTTTTTGCCAATTCTCCTAATAAGTCCTCCTATATTAAAGCAAGAAATATGAACATATCAATTCCATATGAAATGACTTTATTGGTGCCAATAATCAAAAAGAAGATAAAACAAAGTACACATTAGATACCGCAAAATCGGTTGTCGCTTGATTAATATATTCTCCATCTTTAGTCTTATGAGTTACTACAAAGAACTCGATACGCCCAGGCTCTCTATTATTTTGTTCCTCCTGACATTAATCATAGTAAAAAGTTTGGTATAAAATATAATTCAACAATCAACTTGAAACTAGAAATATATAAGACACATAAGTAATTAACTTCGTAAAATAAATTGAAGTTTTCATACAAATTCATTTCTCTTTCGTGCAAAACTCTTAGAACCGATCGTGTGAGGAGTTGTGTGATTTGCACGAGAAGCCTTTCCAATTTGTGAGAGATTCTACAAAAATGAAATATATAAATTCAAAAATGTAGCAACAAAATATGAGTAACCTATATCATAATATTTTATTATTAACTGCTTATAATATACTATATACCTCACTTCTCTCCGAAAACCAATTGCGGACAAGATCTATCCATTGTTGTGGCACGATTTCTGGAGGAACATCACTAGCAATCTCTTCTTGTGTACGTTTAGCCGTTTTATATTTTGACTTAAGCTCATGCTTGTAGTCTTTCCATTTTTGACTAATCGATTTCAACACCCATGCTTCAATCTTATCATCGCGTGGAAGAAAAAACTTACTCTACAAGTAAAAAAAATAATACATGAATATAAATTTGGAGTTGAAGAAATTATAATATACCACAAAACATGAAACAACAACAAAAAGAAAACGATTCACTCCGCGAGTCGGCAAATATTCAAACAAGTTGATATAGGCTACCGAGATACACAATTCAACTTAGACTTTCAACATTTTCCTTTCGAATCATTTAAACAGAGATATGAAAACATTATAGAGAGCACAAATAGGAATCTTATCATAAAATGAGCGCAACATCATAGCTAGTTTGGCACACTATTATTTGCGATTACGGGGAATAAACATCATGATATAAAAGCACAAATATAATCTGTAACAAGATTTGATGCTCCACATAAGTAAAACTATCAAATAAGTATTGCAAGCTTAGTTATCAACTTTGCTCATCTATTGCCATGACTGAGGTTTTACATCGTCGGAGTATCGATGAATACAATGAAACCAAGAAGCTCGTTTGCGTATTAAAAAAAGAATCTTGTTTGCAAAAAGTTCTTACCCTCTGCCTAACATACCTAAAACTTTCACATTAAAATATCTATTCTACAGTCAAAAATCTAGTTCCCAAATAAATAAAGCTTCATTGTTCATGAGACATCAAAATGAAAATGGAATAGCACTATAGTACTCTATTGCGACCATGGCACGGTTGTATAAATTATTTCTGTAGGAAAATTTTTTGCCACCTCAAAAAATTTAGAGCACAACACAATCTATTTACTAAAGTGTTCTACAACCATAGAAAAATGATCAATTAGTGAGAAAAATAACTTGCTTTATATACATGAAATAGATTGTTGATCATAATCAAATATCAAAAAAATCGCCAAGTGTGAAATCAAATACCTCGAAAATACTTACCCGAGTCATTTTGATGATGTCTAGTTTAAATGGCACTGTAGGCATAACCTTCCAACTT
This sequence comes from Aechmea fasciata, assembly GCA_025177825.1. NCBI lineage: Eukaryota > Viridiplantae > Streptophyta > Magnoliopsida > Poales > Bromeliaceae > Aechmea > Aechmea fasciata. The sequence goes on from CM045926.1 coordinate 3,284,210, forward strand.
ATATAGTGGATAGGACACATATTCCCACGTCGTACAACCGTTCCTAACCAACCACCTAAAATTCCTCCACCTTTCTTTATAGGTTGTCCAAATTTATTCCAATCAACTTTAATTCTTTGTCCAAATTGGCAAATTCCAAACATCTTTTTGCGCGTGTCACTCCTCTTTTCTTTTTTACATTATCTTGCTCATCTAAAGAAAATAGTTGCAAATAAGTTTAAAGATAAATAGCAAAGTCTAGCATATACGAGATTAAATAAAAATTGTAGAAGATTACCGATTATCTCCAATGTATCATCATCTTCAATATTTGTTGATTCTTCCACTTGCGAATTAGGTGATAAGTCATCACCTAATTCTTGAAAAGTAGGATCTAAGGTAGGTGATAAGTCATCACGATCGATTGAGGCTCATTATCTTGAAGTGTTGTAATTGTACAACCTCTCAATCTTTTTGATCTCACCATTACTAGTTATAAACCTGCATAAAAAACTTATTTAAATGTCAAATTGTACTAGGCACAAGCTGTTTCATCAAAGAGAAAAGTAAAAGTAATATGCATAATTAATGAATGAGTATAGAATTCCAACTACAATTGATTTATTCATAAAAATAAAAAGTTAAGAAGGAACATAAGTATATGAAAAGCAAAAGAATAAAGTAATGGTAAAAAGAATAGCCACAACTTGCTAAATTAACTACCTTTTCAATATCAAATTGTATGATATGGGCTAATTCATCAAATAAAATAAAAACAATGAACACAACATGCATCTTGTATCATGTATTAGTCCTAAGAGTTTGCAAGCAGATAACAAAGAAGAGCAAACAATATTTATGACTAAGAGTTTGCAAGACCACCTATATCATGTATTATTCCTCCATCAATAGTTGGCCGGACCCAACTGGATGGAATATTTAATTCGTTAGTGGTTGGAATATTTGAAGGAATGCATTGGGTGTATGTCTCATCATCGTCTTCGTCTTGTAATCTTGCTCCCATATCATATAAATCTCTTGGCTTTATCATAATGATATGAGACCATTCCTCATTCTTTGGATCTTGAACATAAAACACTTGCTTCGCTTGAGATGAAAATATAAATGGATCATCCTTCAACAATTGACCCGTATGAATCAACTTAGAAAAATTTACAAAAATAAAGCCATTTGTGTCTTTCTTCAATCCCCTAGGTGATTTAATGTCTACCCAATCACAACGGAACAAAACAACCGTAAAACTTCCATAGTAATCAATTTCAAAAATGTCGGTAAGTTGGCCATAATAAGTTTCGCCATCTGCTTCAACCATTACTCCAGAATTTTGTGTTTTTCTGAACTTCTCACGATTCTTCGTGTGGAATCTAAATCCATTGATGATGAAACCATTACATCGCTTGGCAACATTGTTTGGACCCCGAGCAATTGCTAAAATTTCATCACTACAGTTTCTCTCGGCCATTTGTGGAACCTAAAATTTGTTGACAATACAATATTAAAGAAATTTCTTTAATGAATAAGAAATTATATTTTCTCAATTTAACATAAAAAGTTCTTACCTGTGCAAGAAGCCATTCAGAAATTTTTCAACTAACCATTTATACTCAATACTTGGGTTAGCTCGAATGTTCGGATTTGCTCTTTGTTGAGCAGCCAAAAAATCGCTATATACAAGTGTAAAAAATTACACCTTAGAATGCACTTATATCATAATTAAAATTAATTGTATGAATGAAAAATTATAATGATATTTACCCACGATATGATGCTACTTTATCACAATGGAGTAAAACATATCGATGTGCTTGTGCAATCGACATGCTATCAAGAATGACACTCTCAATCTTGCCTAGAACAAGACCCCCAGATAAGAACATGTAATTATCTGTATTCTCCATACTATCAAAGTTTCGTTGTGGTCGATTAAAAACTGACTCCACACCTTCAAGATATCTTGAGCAAAATGTTAGACACTCTTCTGCAATATATCCTTCCGCAATTGAGGCCTCGGGTTGAGCTCTATTGCGTACATAAGACTTTAAGCGCACCAAATACCTTTCAAAAAAATAAAAATTACATTACAACATAAGATTGAAAAATAACGTATCTAATTAACATATGATTAAAAACACTACCTTTCAATAGGGTACATCCATCTTTAATGTACAGGTCCACCTAATTTTGCCTCCGCCACTAAATGAATATTTAGATGAATCATAATGGTAAAAAAACTAGGCGGAAAGATCTTCTCCAGGTGACAAAGTGTCAACACAATACGAGATTGTATTTGATCAAGTTCCTCAATGTTAAGAGCCTTTGAGCATAATGATTTAAAAAATGATGACAATCCAGAAATAACTGTTACAACTTGTCTAGGCAAAGCTGCTCTCAAAGCTATTGGCAAAATATCTTGCATCAGAATGTGACCATCATGTGACTTAAGATTTGAAAGTGTTCGCTCTTTTAAATTCACCCCTCTTGAAATATTAGATGCATAACCATCTGGAACTTTGATATTCTTCAAAACAGTTAAAAAGTTAACTTTTTCTTGCGCTGACATAGTATAGTACGCAGGTGGTATATGGACTTTATTGTTAGGCATAACCTTTGGATGAAGGTCATGCCTTATACCCATATCTTTTAGATCAAGACGTGCTTTCAAATTATCCTTAGTTCTTCCAGAAACATTCAACACAGTACCAATAAGATTATCACTAACATTTTTCTCGATATGCATTACATCTAGATTATGTCGAAGAAGATTATCTTTCCAATAGGGTAGATCAAAGAAAATACTCCTTTTTTTCCATAGTTGTTCTTCTGCACGCATTCCATCCTCATCATAATTACGAGAATCAATAATATAATCATCAACATCGTCAAAAATTGTAGCTTGCATTGTATCATGGACTTCTTCGAGTTGTTGTTGATTCATAAGGTTGCCAACTTGCTCTCTTCCTCGCTTTCTACTAGACTTGGAGCCTTTTCCGTACTTGCAATTGATTCCTTCTAGTTGCCGAAGTATATCAATTCCAGATGGAGAGTTTGGAGCAGTTCGCAATTCTGTCGAACCATCAAAGTCATCTTTTTGAAATCTAAAAGGATGGTTTTGTTTTAACCATCTACGACGTACAATGTAAAAGAATTATCCTCAATACTATAACCAACGTGAATCAGTTGAATTGGCACAACAAGGACAAGCGGTTCGCCCTTTTGTACTCCAACCAGATAAGTTGGCATAAGCAGAAAAATCATTAATAGTCCAAAGTAAAGCTCCTCGCATATTAAAGTTTTGCTTCGTAAAAGCATCAAATGCATCAACACCTTCCCATAATTTTTTCAGTTCATGAATTAGAGGCTGTAAAAAGACATCGATATCATTTCCTGGACCCTTCTCACCAGGGATAACCATCGATAATATCAACGATGACTGCTTCATGCACAACCATGGCGGCAAGTTATAAGGAATTAAGACAACCGGCCATGTGCTATAAGTAGAGCTCATTGTCCTAAAAGGATTGAACCCGTCACTAGCTAATCCAAGTCTAATACTCCGAGGATCTGAAGCAAAATCCGGATGACAAGAATCAAATGATTTCCATGCCAAAGCATCAGCTGGATGCCTTAAGATTCCATCCTTTGTTCGGCCTTCTTCATGCCATCTCATGGAGGCAGCCATTTTTGATGACTTATAAATTCTTTTTAATCTCGGTATTAGAGGAAAATAACGTAATACTTTTGCCGGTTTTTTCTTCTTTGTCGTATTGTCATCTTCTCGTAAAGAATCATCATCATCATCTTTATTTCTTAACCACCTTGAGGCTCCACATATATGACAATTTTCTTCATTAGCTTTTTCATTCCAATACAATATGCAATCATTAGGACAAGCATGAATTTTCTCGTATCCGAGCCCTAATTGTTTTATTACTTTTTTAGCTTCATATGAAGATGATGGAAGTGAAACGCCCTTCGGAAAAGCATCCTTTAGTAGTTGGAGTAACATGGTGAAAGATTTTCCAGACCACCCGTTCAAACATTTAAGATGAAAAAGGCGTAGTATAAAAGATAATTTTGAAAAATTTGTACAACCGGGGTAAAGTTCTTGATCACAATCTTCCATCAAACTTGCATATAAAATTGTATCAACATTTGGCACATTTTGTTGTCCACTTGTTTCACTTGGATTTCCAATATTATCCCCATCGCCTATTGGTTCACTATTTAAAATTGTATTGGAAAATCCAAAGGCATCTTGGAGTAATCCCCTTATATCTTCCTGTCCTATGAGATCTTGTTGCACATCATTGCATTCTATAACGTCTGGAGTATGTTGAGCAACTTCACTAGCAGAATAAATTAGTGGTTCTCCATGAAATACCCAATCAGTATAACCTAATGAGAATCCCTTCCATACCAAATGTTCTTCCACAACTTCTGGAATATGTGAGGAACAATTGGAACATTTCCGACAAGGACATACAATTTTTCCTCTATTAGATGATTTTTCGGTAGCAAATCTTATAAAATTAGCAACACCATCTAAATAAGCCTTACTATTCCTCGGCTTATTAATCCAACTTTTGTGCATTGCTTAGGCTATGATTGCCTTGCTTATAGCCTAAAGACGAAAAATGATATTTAATGTAAACTAAAGTAAAAAATGTAACATACAACAAAGCACATTTTCAAAATAAAAGTTAAAACAAATACATAAATATTAAGAACTAGCAAAAAAGGACAACATGGTTTATATCATCAATACAAATTTCATACAAAAACGAGTAGAAAGAATATGTAGTATAATTACCATCTATGCAATTATTAACAACTTTGGAGAACATAAAACTTTAGAAGGGCATATATATGTAATATCACATTGCTTAATAAATGAAACCTGGAACCAGCCAAAATGAAGCAACAAAAAGAAAAAGAAAAAGAAAAATGTGCCATAATATTATATAAACCGTCGAAATCAAGTGACATATATGTACTTAACTAAATTGAACCAAGGATTCTTATAGTTTCAGCATAGCTCTAAACCTTTTAAGATCTACAGTTAATCCTTAACACTTTCCCATCCTTAACACTTTCCTATTCATTGCAATCGTATTCCTTCAAATTACTACACATGACTATATATCAGATAAGCAATATAAACCATACCAAATACAACTACGACTCTAGAAAATAGCTTATATGATGATTATACTTGGGCAGTTCGGTCAATTTTAACACATGATGCAATTCCAATAATTAAAAAACTTGAAAGTTTAGGGATGAACTAAACAAATACCAAAAGTAAAGAATTATAAGTGAAACTTAAGAAGATATATATATCTTTATTGATTTGATTGATTTTCCTTTTTTGGGGAATTTAGTTCAGTTGTTTTAGCAATTGTGTGCTGAATGTGGGAGATTTCAGTGTAATTATCAAGTTTTTGGTGTGTCTCCTCTGTTTGTTAGGCTATTGGACTAGGATGATCGTAAATTGGGCTGATCTTAATAGTTGTTGAAGATATTATTGTATATTGTGTTTGTTCATCACTTCTATTTACTTTGAATCGGATATGCTCAGCAAAATCACAATTTTTTCTTTTTGTTAATTATATTCCTTAATATAGTGCCTTCGCTAATTTTGGTAAACTATATACCAATTGAAATCGAGTCCAAGCTTGATTATTTCATACTCTGAGGGATTGTTTTGATATTCTTTTGCATGAGTTTGAGGGTTTACTAAGCTTGTTCTTCGGTTTTTTCTTTAATCTTTCTACTGACGAAGCTACCGATTTACTGCAAGACCTGGCATTGGATTCCAAGGTTAAAGCTCAGATATTTTGGTTAGCTAATCAAGGAAAAACCCTAACCCACCACGTTACAAGAAATAGATCAATAAATTTGGGACCAAATCGTTGATACTCGCAAAATTCGTGGGATTTGCTCTTGGATCTCTTTCTTTGCATTATAAATTTCATAATGCTATTCAAAAAAAAAATCCATAAGAGTATAAAAAGGGGAAATTACTAGAGAAATCGGCGTCGAAATCCTCCTCTCCCTGTCGTGTCTTCCTTCTCTGCTGCTGCGACCACCAACGGAGAGGACTCGCGTCGCCGGGGAGCCACCAGCGGAGAGGGCTGGCGTCTCGTGTCTTCCTTCTCTGCTGCTGCGACCACCAACGAGAGGGCTCGCGTCGGCGAGCCACCGGCGAGAGGGCTTGCGTCTTGTGTCTTCCTTCTCTCGCCGCCGCGACCACCAACGAGAGGGCTCGCGTCGCCGGCGAGCCACCGGAAAAGGGCTCGGTCTCCCGTCTTCCTTCTCTCCGCCGCGACCACCAACGGAAAGGGCTCGGGTCGCCAGGGAGCCACCAGCTGAGAGGGCTCGCGTCTCGTGTCTTCCTTCTCTGCTGCTGCGAACACCAACAGAGAGGGCTCGCGTCGTCAGGGAGCCACCAGCAGAGAGGGCTTGCGTCTCGTGTCTTCCTTCTCTCGCCGCGACCACCAACGGAGAGGGCTCGCGTCGCCGGGGAGCCACCAGCGGAGAGGGCTCGCGTCGCCGGGGAGAGGAAAGCCCGCGTCGACGGGGTGAGGAAAGCCCGCGTCGCCTTGGAGCAGAGACTTTTCAGCGCGGAGAGGTGCGCGTGGTTAGCGGCGCGTCGACCTTGAGGGATGCGGTGGCGAGGACCTTGAGAGAGGCATGGCTATCATGGAGGAGAAGCATTAACTCTGTGAGGATGAGGAGTGAGGGGTGAGAGAGAAGTAAAAGTCGCAGTGCCGAACCCTAGACTACTAAGTAGAAAAATAAATTAGAAGGCGCGCACCGAAAAAAAATTAGAAGGCGCGATCGTTTCCCGCGAAGTATAATTAACGACGCATGAACCTAGCGTCGATAATATCCTGACGGTAGAGGAATTTACCGACGCTCTTTAAGTGCGTCGGCATAAAAGCGTCGGCATAGGTCTATTTTGTTGTAGTGTCCCTGTTTAATCAAAAAAAAAAAAAAGATTTATGCGTTTGGTAAAAGAAATTAAAAATATTTTTAAGTCTTTTTCATAAGTGAGAAAAATTTAACTAAACCTTTAAACTTTTATGAAACAAAAATTAAAGTTTTATACTTCGATTGAAAGAAATAAAAATTCAATATCCTAAAAATAAATTTAGTTTAAGTTAAATGTGTAGAAAAGTGCAAATCCTACAATCCAAAGTGGTTGTTGTAACATACCACATTCTCGTAAATTGTGTCGAGTTCCGTCAAAAAATGAGCGGAACCCGGAGTGGAATAAGTATCACAAGGTTCTAAATGCATTAGAGCCTATGTGTGGTGAGAAAAGGATCCGAGAGAGTAAAACTGCAAATCTGATGAAGTTCCAGATTTTTAGCTACCGGTCCCCTTACGCGCAGCAGACGAGATGGCCGAAAAATCGGCTAAGTCCTGAAAAATAGACCTACGGGAACCGGTCCCTGAGGGAAAGACCGGTCTCCAGGGTCCGGTCCCTGAAGTAGAGACCGGTCCCTTGTTGCGCGATCGTAGAAATTGGCTAAGTCTTGAAAATCAGGTTTACGGGAACCGGTCCTTAACAGGGAGACCGGTCTCCCAGGGTCCGATCCCTGAAGAAGAGACCGGTCCCCGCCTGCGTAACAGCCAAAACACATTGAAAAAATTGGCTAAGTCCCTGGAGGGTAGCCTACGGGGACCGGTTCCCTCGGGGAGAGACCGGTCCCCGCACCCGAAAATTGCCCAGTCTGGGCTGTTTTGCAAAATGGCAAAGTTGAGGGGTTTAGTGCATTTGTGCAACATGAAGGATGTATATGTGTATGTGTATGTGTGTTAGGGTTTATTTCTCACCCTCACACAAAACACTCACCCTCTCTCTCTCTAAACTCTTCTCTCCCTCTCCCTCTCTCTCCCTAGGGTTTGGTCAAAAGAGCATTTTGGAGCAGTAAGGCTTGGAGAAGAAGCTCTCCAAGGTGAAGAGAAAGCTCAAGCAAGGCTTTTAGAGGAAAGCTTGGAACTCTAAGGTGAGATTCCACGGTTTTGAGCTAGGTTTTGGCATTTTCCTTCTAGTGTGAGTCTCTAGAAGATATATAGAGGATTTTCCCTATAGTTCTTCATGCTAGGGACCAACATTGGGAAAGATGACATTGTTGAGGGGTTGAAATTAGGGTTTTACAATTTGATGGTTCAAACTTGGGTTTGATCCCTTCCTAATCTAATTGGTAGGTGTTTCGACGCGTTGGCGCGGTCGGTTCATTGATCTGATGAACGGGTTGGTACTGATCGTCGCAACTTCCAGCGAAAAGCTCTAAAATTCACGAAATCGGATCCACGGCCTCCTAGCATCCTAGAAAGGTGGGGGGTGCTGTCCGGAAATACCGGATCTCTTTCTATATCAATGTCACTTTATTTGAGCATTTTGATGTTGTAGCGTTCTTGCGTGTAGGGTAACATGATGTATGTATATGGTTGAAGTGGTATTCAGATGCTTAAAGAACTTGAGAATTAACAAAGAACCATAAGAACAATGAATGAGACAAACCCTATATGCATGAGAATATATACAAAGACTATAACTATAGTAAACAAAGGTGACATTAACTATCGAGACTTGATTGGCATTGAAAAGTGATTAGTTAAACAAAGTTTAACCATAGTGGCATTAGTGACTAAATTGGCACCAAGAATAAGAATGACTGAACAAAACTTTACCTTTTGAGACATTGAGACAGGTTTGGCTACCTCCTCTAAATTGAGGATGGGATCATACTCACATGTATCGATTCCGGCTTGTGCGAGGTCGCTCCTTCACAAGCGGTGTACTCCGGAGTGTAGACACCACGGGGAAGTACCCCGGCGAAGAGCCCTCGAGTGGTTGTGCCTTGTGCCTTCCCGTGAGACGGGATGTATGATCGTGAGTTTTGGGGTAAATTAGTTGAACCCCGAGATGATTGGGTAAAGACCGAGTGAAAAGAAAACAAGAACAAAAATATGCATGCTTAATTTATCATGTATTTGGATTATTTATCTATCAATTGACATTTGTTTAGTAGGCATTATAATAGTTTGCATTAGTTGGTTTGCAATTTCTATTTCTTTGAATTACATATGCGTGAAATAGACCTAGTGGACGAATCGGCGCGGTCGGCGGTCGAACCCACTGGGAACTTCGTTGTAGTTCTCACACCACGAACCCTGCAGATCCGTGCGCGGGGCGGCGGAGGATCGAGGGAAAGGGTTAGCGTCGTAGATAGCGGCCTCGGAGTATTATTGGCATTGCCTATAGGTTATTTCAACTTTTGTATGTTGAACTTAGAATTGTATAAATGATGTAAGCTTTATATTTTGGGTTAAAGAGACATGTGATGTAAATGAATGGAAAAAAATAAATGTAATAGAATAGTTATTGTATTTGGTTTAAAGCTAATCAAATATGATGTGATGGTTGTATGCTTTAGTATAGTAGTTAGAACATTCACTAGTTGTTGCTTGCCCTCGTGCAAGCTGTGTACAATTTATATATTCCGCCGCGTTGTAATGTTTGATTGTACATGTTGATTAGAGCCTAGGGCGGACAGGGGAGATGATGTCCGTCCGGCGCCTATTCTTGTGGATCGAAACCGACCAAATAGGCGGGTTCAAGGCGTGACAGGTATTGTGGTATCAGAGCGGTGAAAGTACAAGGTCTAGTGTCAAGGGCGTCGAATCCTCGACTGGCCGGACCGCGGCTACGTAGCTCGTAGCCGCCGGCCGTCTTCTTCGGTGAGGTTATTCCCCTCAACCGCAGGCTTAACAGAGAGAGAGAGATTACGGATATAATTCTTCTTGTTTTTATTGTCCCGCGCTTACAAGCATATATGGTGCCCAACCTAAATGGAGAAGGCTCTCCTTGATTCTAGGGATTTCCAAAACAACCTACCTAAATGGAGAAGGCTCTCCTTGATTCCAGGAATTTCCAAAACAACTTACCTAATCTAAGTTTCTATCTTTAGCCACTAGAGGCTAACCTATATCAGTGAGATGCCCCACGTGCTCAGCGCGCTCAGCCGGTCCGCGCCTGGCATATGTGCGTCCGCACATGACATCTCTCCCCGCCTCGAAGGCCAGCTCGTCCTCGAGCTGAAAGGAAGGGAACCGAGCATGGATGTCGTCCATATCCTCCCATGTAGCCGACGCAGGCGGTTGTCCTTGCCATTCAACGAGCACACGGCGCACTCCCGGGCCGGCGCGCTTGAGTCACCCGGGCGGTGCGGACACACGGCACCGTGCGAGCGGGGCGACGGCGGTGGAACGGCGGCGGGTCACGACGACAAACTTGAGGACGACATGGAACACATCATGAAGGCGAGCGTCGGGAGGAAGGCGAGCCGCACGGCCACCTCGTTGATGAGCTCCGTCACGGTGCGGCCCGATGTATCGCGGTTTGAGCTTCCCTGTTGCCGTGCGTGGGAGGGATGCTGCTGCCCGCTGCCGGAGGCGAAGAAGAGCCCAATCGCCGACCTGGAAGGACACCGGCCTGTGGTGCTGGTCGTAGACGCGCCTCTGGACCGCCTGTGCCTGTTCAAGGCGATAGCGGATGTCGGCGAGGAAGGCAGCGCGCTCCTCCATCTCCTGGGCGACCGCTGCGACTCGGGTCTCGCCGGGCTCATAGGAGCGGATGGTCGGGGGTTCCCGGCCATAGACCACACGAAACGGAGTGTCGCGGAGCGATGACTGATAGGCGGTGTTGTAGATGTACTACGCCCATGGCGTGCCACCGGAGCCACTGCGGGAACGGTCGCCGGTGAAGCGGCGCAAGTACATGACGATGACCGGTTGGCGGCCTCGATGCGGCCGTCCGTCTGCGGGTGAAAGGCGGACGACATGTAGAGCTTTGTCCCGTGAGCCGCATGAGCTCCTGCCAGAACGTCGAAGTGAACACAGGGTCGCGGTCCGAGACGATGGACTGCGGAACGCCGTGGAGGCGAACGATGTCGGCGAAGAAGGCGTGAGCGACGGACTCGGCGGTGTAGGGGTGCGCTAGGGGGATGAAATGGCGATTTGCGAAGCGATCCACGACGGATAGAATGACCGTCTTGCCTTGCACCTTGCGGCGCCTCGATGAAGTCGATGCGATGTCGGCCACACGCGGTCGGAACCGCGATGGGCTGCGACGACCGGCCGCTTGAGGTGGTCGGACTTATGCGATGACGGTGACGCGAGCCGTCACGAAATCCCGCACCAAGCGACGCATGTTGGGAAAATGAAAATCCCGCCGGAGCTGTGGAGGGTGCGGTGGATGCCCTCATGGCCGTCGTTGTGGGTGCGGCCGGGATCTCTGCGACGGCGGCGACGCGGGGATGTATAGGCGGCCGGCGAAGGTGACCATGCCGTCCACGAGCGCCCACGGAGCGGTGCGGGTGGCGGCCGGATCTCATCGTGGACGGTGACCGGGCGGATCGGTGGCTTTGGCGTGGCGGAGCGCTCGATGAAGTCAAAGCGGGGGTGCCGAAATAGCCATCACCTCCCCGCCGTCCTTGTCGCGACGGGAGAGGCGTCGGCGGCAACGTTTGTGGCGCCGGCCGTACTCCAGAAATCGAATCCCGAGAGCTTGCCGACCCGGTGGTCTTTGGGGATCGTGGCGAGGCGGCGATCGAGGAGGTACTTGAGTGTAGTGGTCGGTCTTGACGATGAAGCGCCGCCCCCGAGAGATACGGCGCCAATGCGTACCGCACAGACGAGGCCGATGAGCTCGCGCTCGTAGGCGGCAAGCGAGCGGTGGCGGCGCCACGAACTGCGAAAGCGGCCAGGATGGCCTCTGCGGATTAGGACCGCGCCGAAGCCGAGCGTGGACGCGTCGCACTCGACGGTGAACGGCTTGGCGAAGTCGGGCATGGCGAGGACGGGGGCGGACGTGACGGCGGCCGAGTCTTTGTGAATGCGCGGCCGCCGCGTCGTCCCGGGAGAAGCCCTCGCTTCTTGGTAGGGCGTCGGTGGTGCGGCGATCGCCCGTAGTTATGGACGAACTTGCGGTAGTACCGGCGAGGCCGAGGAAACCGCGCACGGTCCGGGCGAACGTGGAGCCGACCAATCATGGATCGCTGCACTTTGGCGGGTCCCATGGCCACACCTGCTGCGGATATGACATGGCCGAGGTAGGCGACGGAGGAAGCACCAAACGAGCACTTAGAGCGCTTGATGAAGAGTTGGTGGCGGCGTAGTTCGTCGAGGACGGCCCGGAGGTGGCGAAGATGATCGGCCACGTCTTCTTTGTAAATTAGAATATCATCAAAAAATACCGACGAAGCGGCGCGAGAACGGGCGTAGCACGTCGTTCATCAAGGCACGAAATGTCGCCGGGCGTTGCACGGCCGAACGCCATCACCAAGAACTCGTACGGGCCGTCGTGGGTGCGGAACGCCGTCTTGTGCACGTCCTCCGGGCGCATGCGCACTGGTGGTACCGGACCAGGAGGTCCGGCAGTGAAGAACTTGGCGCCATGGAGCTCGTCGAGGAGCTCGTCGACCACCGGATCGGGAAGGCATCCTTGACGGTGGCGCATTCGAGCGCCACGTGGTCGACGCGAAGCGCCACGAACCATCGGCCTTCTTGACGAGGAGCACGGGCGACGAGAACGGTGAGTCGTTGCGGCGGGCGATCCCCTTGAGCAATCATTGCGGCACACCGGCGCTCCAACTCGTCCTTGTGCGCCGCGGGGGTGCCGTAAGGGCGGACGGCGACCGGTTGGGCGTCGGGCTTGAGAACAATGCGGTGGTCGTGCGCACGCTTGGGGGGCAGACCGACGGGGTCCGCGAAGAGCCCCCCAAACGAGAGCAGCAGCGCCTCCAGGAGGGAACCGGCCTCTGTTGTTGCGCCCAGGGCCGCACGGCGGGGCGCGCCATGCCGGTCCGGAGACGGAGCGCCCCGGCGGAAGGACATGCGCCGGCGGCCGAGGTCCCAAACAATGGGCCCCAACTCGCCGAGCCACCGGGTGCAGGACGACGTCGTGCCGGCCGGTGGCATGACGTAGAGGTCGGCGGGAGCAGTGCCGTCGATGAGCGAGCGCGTCGCGGATGACGCGGCGCGGGTGACCGCTCGCCATTGGCGACCAAGGCGTGAGGCGGGGGTGTTGGCGGAGGGGCGACCGGACGCCTCCTCCGAGATGAAGTTGTGCGTCTTTGCGGAGTCGAGGAGGGCGACGAGGACGCGGAGCGAGTGCCACGGCGATACTGCATGGTGCCCGCCATGGGAACCCCGGCCACGGCTGCGAGGGAAAACAGGCGCCCGGCGTCGTGCTCGCGTCGCCGCGGCGTCCGTGGCGTCCTCGATCTCCACGCCTTCAAGGAAGAAGATGCGCCGGCAAAATACGGTATGGCCACGGGTATATTTTTCATTGCAATTAAAACGAGAGACCATTCCGCCATCTCGTCCGGGGTGAGGCGCCTCGGTTGCCCTCGTCGCGACCCTGCGGGCGGCCACCGAGGAGCGGATGAGCGCCGGCCGCCGTGGCACCGGAAGCGCCGGCCGTGGCGCGGGCGGAAAGGAGGCGCGCGGGCGCCCAGGGGGAAGCCGCACCGGCGGTCGATCGCCATCAACTCTACTTGTCGCGCCGGGCTCATGGCGGCTGCGAGCGTCTCGGGTTGTGGATGCGGACGGCGTGGTGAGCGGCGGCAGAGTCCGCCGGTGAAGAGGCGGACGCGCGAGCCTCGTCAAGGCGGCCGCGCGAGGCGAGGAGGGCACAGGCGATTGGAATACTCCTCCACGGTCCCCTGTACGCCGGCACTTGGCGAGCTCGAACGGCGGAGCCGAGCGGAGGGGAGGCCCAAACCGCAAGGTCAGGAGCTCCTTGAACCGCCCCCACGACGGCGTGCCCTCGTCCTCCTGGAGTTGGATGTACCAGAGTTGCGCGACGTCCTCCAAATTGTACGAGGCCATCCACACGCGCTCCTCCGCCATGGTGCGCTGTTGGCGAAAATAGGATGCGCACTTGTTGATGAAGAGCATCGGATCGGTCTTGCCGTCGTAGCGGGGAAATTCCAATTTGTGGAATTTTGGGGGGCGATCAAGATCGCGCGGCCCCTCCTGGCGGCCGCCGGCGCCGCTGTCCGACGACGAGGCCGACGTCTCCTTCATAGCCGCCATGTCGGCCTTCATGGTTGTCATCTCCGTGGTGATGGATTTCAACAGCTCTATCACATCGGCGATGGTGGGATCGCTCATGGCTGCTGGCTGCGGGGCGGGAGTGGTGGAGGACTGCGGCGATGGTGGAGGGCTAGGGTGGTGGGTGGCGGCTTGGGTGGAGCGGGTGGTAGAGGACCGACCGCTCGATACCGGTCAAGGCGTCGAATCCTCGGCGGCGGGACCGCGGCCTACGTAGCTCGTAGCCGCCGGCCGTCTTCTTCGGTGAGGTTATTCCCCTCAACCGCAGGCTTAACAGAGAGAGAGATTACGGATATAATTCTTCTTGTTTTTATTGTCCCGCGATTACAAGCATATATGGCCACTGGCCCAACCTAAATGGAGAAGGCTCTCCTTGATTCTAGGGATTTCCAAAACAACCTACCTAAATGGAGAAGGCTCTCCTTGATTCCAGGAATTTCCAAAACAACTTACCTAATCTAAGTTTCTATCTTTAGCCACTAGAGGCTAACCTATATCAGTGAGATGCCCCACGTGCTCAGCGCGCTCAGCCGGTCCGCGCCTGGCATATGTGCGTCCGCACATGACATCTAGGATGGACTTGGAGACCCTAGAATTGGAAACCATAGGAATTAGGAGACGTTTAACGTGAACTTGGGTATCGCGGAAGCTAGATGATTGGGTTATGACTAGAACTTCTCTAGATAGAGTTAGAGATGAATTCAAGGGTATGTTTTCTTTTTCTTAAAGGATTATGTAAGGCGTACGACTACATAATGCCGAGAGTAGGAAATAAGCATACTTGATTGCTTTCGCATAATTGGGTAGTTATTTGAAAAGTGTAAGAGTCTCGTGGGTTATAATAATTAACCTATTTGTTGCGTTTTAGGAGCTATGGTACCAAGGGGACGCCATAGGACGCGATCCACTCCGGCACCACCTCCTGAGGTGCCCGAGCAGTCTGGGTCGGACGATGTGCGGGAGTTGCGAGCCCAAGTTGCAGCGTTGGCCGGGGCTATGCGACAGCAAGGGGAGCAGATAGGACAGTTCCGGAAGTTGGTGGTTCAACAAGTGGCGGCGGCTACACCTGCACCCCAGGACCCGCCTGCGCCTGTAGCACTTCCTCCAGCGGCGCCGGCAGTATCGGTGACAGTTGTTCCTCCGCCAGCTTCGAGTTCATCAGCTTCTATCCCCGATGCGCTTGAAGCTGAGCAGGAACGGTCGTTGGCAGTGTTGACGGCCTTCAAACGATTCAAGCCTCCGACCTTCAACGGTGACGACAAAGATCCGTGGATGATGGAGTCATGGTTGGCGGCGATGGAGTCATTGTTCCAGGACGTCTACACCCTCGAGCGAGATAAGGTTCACCTGGCGGCCCATTGCTTTGAAGGGTCGGCGAGGTTATGGTGGACTCAGATGAAGAAGAGTTGCTCACTGGATGTTGCTTCCTTGGCGTGAGAGGCATTTCGGGAGATGTTACTTATGGAATACTTTCCGGAAAACGATAAATGGAAGATCAAGGAAGACTTCCTTAAGCTAAGGCAAGGAGGCCGAACGGTGCGGGAATACGAGAAGGAGTTCACGCACCTAATCGGCCGCGTCCCGAGCTTGGTTCATGGCGACCGGGACCGAGCAGAGGCCTTCGAGCGCGGATTGCAGCCGGATATCTTCAAGACTATTCACGCACTCCAGTTGAAGACCCATGAAGAAGTTCTCGACCGCGCACTATGGATGGAGCGCGGTAATGCCATTACCCAAGAGGAGCGCGAGGCATACGAGAAGGACAAGGACAAGGACAAGGAGAAGTCCAAGAAGCGAGTGATGATTGGTGGGTCTGCGGGGTAGTCGAGTTCTAAGCGACCCCCTCGGAACCCAAAGTCACAGTGGCGAGAAGGCAGAGGCCAATCAAGGAGTCAAGCGACGTCCTTTCAGTGCGTCATTTGCGGCGGGAATCACAAACAGAGCGAGTGTTCCCAGCACGACGGGAGGTGTTTCCATTGCGGCCAGGCGGGACACATGAGTTGGGATTGTACGGACGGCGCATCACCGGCACCGTCAGCTGCTTCAGCACAGTATGCCCCGAGACAGCTTGCAGCTGCGTCAGCCAGAAGGATCCAGAGCATTGTTTTTGGGGGTACAGGTTCACACGCGAGCGGCGCAACGGCGCGAGGAGAGGGCGTAGCTCCGTAGGTAGCGCCCTACCCCCGAGACCAGAGATTGCAGCACCCTAAGTCGGCTACTTAGGGATGTAAAGAAAGAAACGAATCAAGTTGTAATAATTTGTAAAAATCGAATTGTATTTGGAAGTTAAAAGAAGTTGAAATTGTAATATATAAAATGTAATGTGAGTTGAATGCTTGTAATAGCATGGTTGTATTTATGTTTTCGATACCTTCCTTATACAATCTATGTTGTATGTTGTTCCTGGTTGGAACCTCGCGCATTGTTTAGATTGTGACGCCTTGGACGTACAGGGGAGATTTTGTCCACGGTACAGGAGAAATCCTATCCATTTGGCGGTCTGTTGGTGTGCTCGAAATTGACCAAAGAGGCAGGCTCAGGGCGTGACTGTAGAGATGATCATAATGACATTGGAAAAGATAGTGGCACAATAGATGCATCAACGCAATGTGTGCCAAAACATTTATAGAAAAAAGAAGTATCTTTTTTCAACTACCTTATTGGGAGCACAATCTTCTTCAGCACAATCTAGATGGAATGCATATAGAAAAAAATGTTTGTGATAATTTTATTGGAACCTTGTTGAACATTAATGGGAGGACTAAGGACAACTTGAAATCACGTTTAGACCTAAAGGAAATGGGTATAAGGCATGATCTTCACCCTAAGTTGCATCCTAACAAGAGAACTCATTTACCTCCAGTAATTTACACGATGACTACACAAGAAAAATTAGATTTTCTAACAATCTTGCGAAATATTAAAGTTCCCGATGGTTATGTATCAAACATACCAAGATGTGTGAACCTAAGAGAGCGGACACTTTCAAACCTTAAGAGTTATGATGGTCATATCTTGATGCAAGATATCCTCCCGGTAGCTCTAAGAGCATCAAAGTCAAGGGAACTTGTAGCAGTTGTTTCTGAACTGTCATTCTTCTTGAAAGCTATATGTTCTAAAACTCTCGACCCTAATAAGTTGGATCAATTGGAGTGCAACTATTGCATTTACTCTATGTCGTATGGAAAAATTCTTTTCTCCTAGTTTTTCACTATTATGGTTCATCTTCTCATTCACTTAGTTTCAGAGGCAAAGTTAGGCGGTCCCATACACTATAGATGGATGTATCCTATTGAAATGTGAGAAATTATAATCTGCCGTGTCTTTTATTTTTGAAATTAATTTATTACCAACTTAAACAAACTTATATTGGCCTTTTTTTGTAAAGTTTTGTTATGTTAGGTACTTGGTGCGGTTAAAATCTTATGTCCGTAATAGACCACAACCGGAGGGGTCAATTGCAGAGGGGTATATTGCCGAAGAATGTTTGACATTCTGTTCTAAATATTTAGAAGGTGTAGAGATGACATTCAACCGATTACAAAGGAACTACGATAATGTTGATAATACAGAATTTTACAAGTTCTCATCTAGAGGACGAATAATTGGAAAGGTTGAAAGTGTAGTACTTGACGAAATTTCATTAGCTCAAGCACATAGATATGTGCTTTTTCATTGTGACAACGTCACATGTTATTGTAGGTGATTATCACTATGTGATTTTTTATAAATAATTTGATTTGCCTTGGTTAACTTTACTTTTTCTAAAGGCTAAATTACTATAATAACCCGCTTTTTCACTTTCCCCCCTGACATTTAAAAACCTACACTTTGCCCCCTTATAAAATGAAAAATCTGCACTTCACCTCCTACCGTTAAGGTTCCGTTATAAAATATTTTTTTATGCCGAAAATACCCCTCTGCCATCTTCTTTGTTGCTTCGCCTCCCTCCGGCTTGCCGCCGCGCCGCCTCGCCACTGCCTCGCCGTCCTCCACTGCCTCACCCTCGTCCACATCCCATTCGCCCTCCTCCGCCGCCTCGCTTTCACCCTCGTTGCTTTGCCTACCTCGTCATCAACACCCACCTCGATTTCCTCTTTACCGTCGCCGAAATCGTGGGACGGCGATGGTGCAGGAAGAGAAGGGGAGCAGGTGGAGAAGGAAATGGAGAGAAATCGTGGCCGATCGAAGGGCCGACTGAGGAAGAAGACAAAAACGGCGAGGGGCAAAATGGTCATTTTACACACCGTAACCCCCCTGTGAATATTTTTCAATATTTTTCATTTTATACGGGGGCAAAGTGTAGGTTTTTAAATGTCAGCGAGGGAAAGTGAAAAAGCGCGGGTTATTACAGGAGGGTTTTCTGTAATTTAGCCTTTTCTAAATAAATAACAAATTTAACTTAATGCAGTGCATTTTTGGCGGCTCAACGAAGAGCTAATCGAGATTGTCGAGCTAACAAGAATATTGAACAAAAGTGGCTAGTTGAAAATTTTCCTGAATGGTTTTTAGGACAGGTAAATATATAATTCGCAAAATAAAAAGTTTGTAAGTATTGTGATTTTTATGTGTATTGAACAAGTAAAGTTGGCTAAACTAACTCTTTTAGGTACCGAATCTAATTGAAAGAAACTGCTCGGAAGAAATTATAGCAATTGCTAGAGGTCCAAATAACATTGCTAGACGATTTAGTGGCTTTATCATTAAAGGATTTCGATTCCATACAAAATCTCATGAAAAGTATAGAAAGACTCAAAATTGTGGGGTTATGGTGGAATCAGAAGAAAAAGATTATTATGGCATACTTACAGATATTCTAGAAATAGTCTATTTTGGAAGCTTTAAGGTTGCTTTATTTCGTTGTGATTGGGCGGATATTAAATCGCAACAGGGATTGAAGCAAGATGTGCATGGATCTACCCTTGTGAACTTTTCCAAGTTGATACACACTGGACAACTCTTGAAGGATGATCCTTTCATATTCTCGTCTCAAGCAAAATAAGTATTTTATGTGCAAGATCCAAAAAATATTGAGTGGTCTTACATCATTATGGTAAAACCAAGGGACTTATATGATATGGGGTCAGGTTGGAAATCGAGGATGATGATGATACTTATACTCAGTGCATGCCTTGTAATATAATTGTTGCTAACGAACTCAACAATTATACAAATTGGGTTAGAATAGATATTGAAGAGAAGAACAGTGTTTAATATATTCTTTTCTTTAGCGAATGATATGTACGTGTTACATCTCTTTATGCATTTAAGTTTGGATGCTATAATCATGTTTCCTCTACTTTCTTTCTCTATTTTCTGGCATTATTTCTCGATCTTTTGACATTGTAGAACTTTTAGTTTATAGAAACTAGCATGACATCCTTTTAGAAAAAAAAATTCTTTTTCCTAGATTCTTATTTAATCCGTAGTAATTGCTAATTTTTCAATCTTTTTGGTATGATTATTTTGAATAAATTAAGTTGTTTTTTTTTTTTATTACACTGAGCCTTGTAAAGCATGTGGCACATAGAGCAGTAGTGCATCAAATTTATGTATATGTCAAATTTAAGTAATTAATTTTATATCTTACTTTTATTTTTCTTTGATACATTCAATTAGAAGGCATGAAATAATAAAACTTGTGTTTTTAGAGCTATATAGCTACTATGGCATACTAACATTATTAGTAACAGAGCAAAAGTGTGAACAAGAGCATTTCATATAGAATACTTAACCAATAGGATGATTTGTTTATATCTTGTTTTATGTGTTTAAGCATTTGTTATTTGTGTAGGCTTTAATATCATGGCTAGGCCAAAAAGACTACGAGAGTGTGAAATCACTTCACTTCGACAAGATCCTCGATCAAATAGTACTGAATCAGAATTTGATACAGAATCAGACTCAGAACCCAAATCAGAACCTGATTCACAAAGCCAATCTCAAATCCAAGAGCAAGTTAATGTTGGATATGATGAAATAGTAGAGATAGTAGGTAATTTGTACATTACATTTTTATTTAATGTTATATATAATGAATTGTTAATTTTATTTCTTTACCATCTTTGTATATACTTTTTTTATACAGATGAGCAAGGTAATGTGAGGACAAAATGAGGGGTAACTCGTGCTAAAGATGTTTGGAGCTTGACTGGTGGGGAAAAACTTGTTGTCTCTTGCAATAAATTTGGGCAACCAGTGAAAAAATCCAGTGGTATCTTAGCGGGTTGGTTAGGGACAGTTGCACGGAAGGCGAATTTGTGCCCTATCCACTATCCAACTTGGAAGAAAATGCCAAACTCATTCAAAATTAGTATCATTAATTTGACTCGAACAAGCAATCATTCTCTATTTCGAATATGTCATACTGTGATATTTCTTTATATAAATTCATTACAACAGGTTTTCATATAGGCTGTGTAGTAGAAGTTTCATTGATGAATTACTTTGCTAACATATCAAAACATATTAGCATTGTTAACTGATATTTAATAGTAGGTATGAGTTGGATGGATTAGTTATAACTTGATTTACTTCTTTTTAACTGATTGAATACCTCTTTTTTTAATATCAAATAACAGAACTTTGCATTATTTTCTTCTAATTATTGGTTGTACAATTGAATTAGACCTAAATTTTTAGTTTGCTTTTTTCTGTCAAAGCAAAGTAAATTCTCTCTTCCTTCTAAAGAGTGTGTCAATGCATGGATATTAAAATCAGTTAGTCAAAAATGGAAGGGTTATAAGTATGAACTTAAAGCAAAATATAAGGTAAATGATCAAACAGAGCAACAGATTGCAAATATTGTACAAAATGAAATTATGCCACAATAATGGATTGATCTTGTTCGCATATGGTTCCCAGAGAAAAGTGAGATGACATAATAGCATTATCAATGGCTTTAATAATGTTACTAAGATTTTTATTTTCTTCTTGTTAGTTGAATTTCTAAATTTTCACAAAATATTTATATAATAAATTTGTTACTTCTACAGTTGTACTCTCGGATAGGAAAGATGGCACGTGCAAATGTTAAAACTCCTCATACAAATGGATCAATGAGCTTTGCTAGAAAAAGACATGAATTTGTATGTTCTTTCTTTTATTGTTCTATTGTTTTTGTTGAAATTGTCATATAAAATGTTATGATAAGATGTATTTATAATGTATAGTTCTTTATTTTACTTTATATTATACTATAAATTTCTATGCTCATTAAATTTATTTTTGTGATGATGGTAGGAGGATGAGAACCATAGAGAACCGTCTCATATTCAGTTTTTTGCATTGACTCATAAACAAAAGGATGGAAATTATATTAATGATACATCAAAGAGACTTGTGGTGTGTATATGTGTACATTAGTAACTTAGTATGTATTAGTAGTCCTAATTAAGTTGTTGACATATTACTGTTTTTTTTTTCTATATGTAGGAGAATTGCATGACTGAAGTTGCTAAACGTTCGGCATCCTCTGAATTGCCTGCTGTAATTTTTCAATTGGAAAATGAAGTTTTCAGTGAAATAATAGGAAAAGAGCAATACGGACCAGTTAGAGGCTATGGACTTGGACCTTCGCCGACACAGGTGTTTGGGCCACAAGCGCAATTTAGGTTTATGGACAATGCAGAACAAAGTAGTGTGGAATTGCGATCACAAATGAAAACTATGCAAAACAAGTATGAGTCCAAGTTGGCTGAAATGCAACAGAACTATGATACCAAATTCGCCGAGATAATACAAGATTTTCAATCTCAATTAATTGAACCAAGTCGCATCGATCTATGCTCCAGATCTTTGCAAGATCATCAAGTGATTTGGGTGGTGTAGCTTCTAGGTTTCCTAATTTCACTAGATCCTCTGACTCGGGAAATGCGGGTGAAAATCCTACTCCAGATATTTGGTTTAATTAATTTTTGAGTTCTGCTACAATTAAGATCCATTTTGAGACAAATCTGTCATATTTTGGTAATATTTTGCTTGTGATGTATGACCATGACTTGTTAGCTTTATAGTATTATTAGTGAATATGTTTCTTTCTATTATAAATGATGTAGTTTCTTTTGAGTTTTATTTGCTTCTAAATGTTTTCTGTCATCTCAAAAAGTTGTAAGTTTATGCTTCAAGTTATGTAGTATTGTGTATGAGTTTTATATCCAATGCAAAAAAAAAACCTAAATATAATATCAATTAAACCATATTTTAATAATTAAAATATTGACGCTTTAAAGCAACAGCAGATTAAATGGTTTAATTATACTAGTGTAGTAACCCGCGCGTTGCGGCGGGTAGATATTACTGAAATAAATTTAATATTTAATTAATATATCAAAAATTTGCTATTATTTAAAAAATTAAAATAGTCCAAACGTATTGACTTCTTGCAAAAGTATATTAATTTGCTGTAAATATTCTTATATTAATTAATAAAAAGAGTCATGAAAGTAGAAAAAAAATATGCATATAAAAAGTTATATAATAAATATTTAAGAGATAAAAATATATATAACATAATACAACCTAATACATGCAATAAATATAATACAAAATTTTACTGTCGAAAAAAATATAAAAAACAAATGATAGAAAAAGAAAAAGTAATAAACCTTCAACACAACAAACACATCAGTTCGAATATCATGCAAATAAAAATAATTTGAAAAAACTGAATAAAGGTACCTAAGAAATTTCGATACTACAACATAAAGAATACATAATTCTTTTAAAAGAACTCCTAAAATTTGGAGAAATGCTCGATTTGATGAAGATGACAGCGCCAAGCTCGACGATGCAGCATGCAAACTCATACTCCGTCCACAAAACGTGCTCGATTTTGGCCTCGGAGCTCATGGAGGAAAAGAAAGTAGAGAAATAGAGAAGTAGAGAAGGGGGCTTTTCATAGTTTTTACGATTTACGGTTTAGATTAGGGTTAAGATGGGTGAACCATTAATTAGACGTTATGTGCGGAGGGAAGGCAAAGGATTGGGTTAAGGTTAGTGGACCATTAATTAGACGTTATGGGTGGAGGGAAGGCGAAGGGTTAACTTAAGGTGGGTGAACCGTTATGGGTGGAGGGAAGGCGAAGGGTTGGTTTTACGAAACACAGTCACGTGGCATTTTTGTTTGGGGATTAATTAATTAGACGTTATGGGTGGAGGGAAGGCGAAGGGTTAGTTTTACGAAACACAGCCACGTGGCATTTTCGTTTGGGGATTAATGTATAGGTATAGATAATTTAAAATCTTGTCACTTTTAAGAGTCAACAAATCAATAAATTAACTACGTTTAAAAGCATCCAAAATATTATGACGTTTTGTGTTGTCGTTATCTAAGAGGGTAAAGTAGTTGGGTAGTCTAAAATAAAGACGCTTGTTAGCGTCCTCATTTTACCGTCGAAGCTGTGACCTTGTGTCGGCTTATTTCTCTTGACTTTCAACATACTGACGAATCTGACGATGCTTTTAAAAGCGTCGGAGGTTAATTTAGCAACGCTTTTTAGCATCAACAACTGTGAAAATAAGCGTCCTCCAAAATACTATTTATTGTAGTGACTGTGTGGCATACCGAACTTCTAAGGTCTTGAAGTTACGGGGTATGTAGACTCGGAAGGCCTTTGGAATGGTTAGGTGAAGTCCGGAAGCTTTTGGGTGTTTCGGTACATGTGGGTGCGGAAACGGGACCCGAAAGACACTATCACGGATGGGTGCTAAATCCGGCACTATCACGGATGGGATGATGATGCGAACATGCTCAAAATCATGTGTGGGGAGTCTCGGTGCGATTTCAAGTGAATCGGAGACCCACGGAGCCGAAAGTGAGTTAAAACAGAGAAGAAAGGGACCAACGCTGAAAAATGGCTAAGTCCTTAAATGTTGGTTGGGAGGACCTACGGGGTTCTGTCCTTCAACAAGGACCGGTCCTCTCGGTCCGGTCTCTCAGATGGAGACCGATCCCCGTACAGGTAGGAAAATGGTGGAGATGTCTTGCGAGAGATTTGCTCTCGGGGACTAGTCCCTCGGGGGGGAGAGGCCGGTCCCCGTATGCGTGATGGTGGAGCAAGCTCTCGGGGACCGATTCCTCAAGGGAGAGACCGGTCCTCGTGCGCGCAAGATTGAGGACAAAGCTCTCGGGGACCGGTCCCTAGTTGGAGAGACCGGTCCCCGAGCACGAAATCTGCCCAGTCTGGGTAGTGCACAGGGTGCAATGTTGAGGGGCCTAAATGCAAAATAGCCATAGGTTAAGTGAATAGAGAGGGTGAGCTCTCTTTCTCCCTCACTCCCTCACTCTAATCTCTCTCTCCCGCTCTCTCGAAGGAAAGAAGGAGAAGGAAAAGAAAAAAAAGAAGGAGAAGAAAAGGAAGAAAAAAAAAAAAAGGAGAAGAAGAGAAGGATGAGAAGGAGATCACCATCGTCATCTTCTTCTTCTTCCTTGAGCTTGGAGCTTGTTGAAGAGGTAAGCCTTGATGCTCTCTCATGGTATATAGACTCTAGGGTTTTGATGGTTAAACTCTAGAAATGGTATTAAATGGAACCCTAGCATGCTTAGAGGTTAGATTATGCAAGAATCTAGGAGTAGAATATAGATTCTTGCATAGTTGTGCTCTAGAGCATCCAAAATAGGATTTTTGTAAATAGATGAGATTAATCTCATTTGACCCCATATAAATCTAATTTGGGATATAACGAACGCATTGGTGCGCTCGGTTCGGCGATCCGACAAGCGTACGCAAAGTTATTAACGGTTTAGCGTTTTTTGTACGAATAGCCGCAGCACGCAAAATAGGTGCCCATAAATCGTGAGATCGAATCCAGAGTATCGTGACATCGTGGAATAATGCCAGAGTTGCCGGATCGGGGAATTAGTGGTCGTTCGGTTGGTCGCGCGAGAGTTCAGGCCGAACCGGGTCACGAGTGCCGTGGGCGGCCGATTGCAAGTGACTACAAACAATCGGACATTAAGTTAAAGTGGGTTGTGTTTACCGAAGCGACTAGGTCGCCTGTATGTCTAAGAATGATGTAAATTCATGTTGATGCATGTAATAAAAATGCTAGAATACATGATAAGCATGTTATATAAATGCTAGATAGTTGCATAAATGCATAATTAGCATGGTGAGGATATGCAAGTGAAAGGCTCGATTGGACAACTAGGATGTCGAGTAGATCGAGTGGCATCTAACCTAGTGTTAAAGAACTTAGGTTGTAGTAAACCTAGAGTCAAATGGACCTTAGTGAGTGGCATTTAACCTAATGTTAAAGAACTTAGGTTGTAGTAAATCTAGAGTCAAATGGACCTAGGTGAGTGACATCCAACCTAGTGTTACTAAACATAGGTCGGATCAGAGTGGCATTGAACCTAATGTTAGAGAACATAGGTTGAATTGGAACCTAGAGTTAAAGTAACTTAGGTTATGTAGCAAAAGTAATGAACCTAGAGTCAAGTGGACCTATGATGGAAAGGATAATGGACGTAAGTGGGTCGACTCTCGAGGGTTAAGACCAACCCGCGAGTTATGTGGAGCAGTTAGGAATCCGAGACTTGGAACACCGAGACGGGTGTTGGGCGTGTGCGACGATTTCGCCGTCCAGAGCTAACCATCGTCGTGGCGTGTGCGACAATTTTGCCGCCGGATGGTTGAGCCGTTTGTGGTCTATACCGGTTGAGCCGGTCTATGGATTATATCGCCAGGTGACTTGAGCCCGTTCAGCGTGTGCGACAATTTCGCCGCTATAGGGCTAAGTTACGGAGGGCGATGGGCTGTTGAGCAGCCAGTGCGCGGGTTATCCGCAATAGATTGACTCATGACCGAGTCGAGTGGCATACTGAGTTAAGGTAAAGGTAACCTTAGAAGTGAATTGCTAATGAGCATAGAGCGCCGAAGAATTAAGAATAATGAGTAAAGAATATGAACGACTAATGCTATGAAACAGTTAATGATGGCAAGAAGTGAGTAATGTAAAGGATAGCTAAAATGTAAAGTAAAGTTAAGAACTATTCGATAGTTACATATTGCATATTGTGAGGCATGTTTTCTGTTAGTTGCATAACAACATCATGATATATATGTATTTGTGGATATTTTTGGACTAACATGATTGCAGTGCCTCCTTGGGTCTATTGGTTGAGCTTTTTCCTTGGGTGGCCGTACCCACTGGGAATCATGGAGTTGGTTCTCACCCCACGTTGTTTTGAGGTGTTATAGGTTCGCACGTGAGCGGCGTGGCGGCGCGAGGTAAGGGCGTAGCACCACAGATAGCGCCCTACCCCGGAGTCCAGAGATAGTTATACCCCGAGTCGGCATAGCCTAGGGGTAGAGCAAAATGAGAGGAACAAGTTGTATTAAAACTTGTAATAACTTAATTGCATTTGGAAGTTAAATGTACATGTAAAATAAAACTGAGATGAATGCTTGTAATAGCAGTAGATGTATTTATGTTTTGATACTTCACATAGGATCACTGATCCTAAGATTGCTTTAGTCTTAACACGTACGCTTAATCCCCTTAACTCGCACTTACTTTAGTCTTAACACGCTTAATCCCCTTAACTCGCACCATCAAAAATGCTGTAGCCGAATTAAGATATTTAGTACTATTATAATTTATATATATAGATCATAACTAGTTTTTTTTTTTTTTAGGAAAGGGTAGCATGTTCTCCGCTTCATTCAATGCAAAAGTGAATTAAACTACATCGGTGAGGCAGCTTGGCCTCAGGGAGACTGATGGGAAAAAAAAAAAAAAAAAAAAAAACCGTTGAAATCTTGGGATCGCACAAAACTTGGGATCGCATAGTACATTTTCTATAAAAAAAGATTTTTTATGTGCATATTTCTGTCTGACATAGCCCAAAGCCAATTTGCAGGATATGACTAAAGAACGACGACTATGGAACCAATTGAATGATGGTCAACGCATAATAAGCAAGGAAAAGTACCGTAAAAAAAATAAAATTAAACTTATTGCCATTCCTCTGAGAGGAGAATGGAAAAACAGCAAGACTCCAGCTAGCTAGCGAAGAGTACACTCATCCTATAGAAATTGAATGCTATCGTGATTTAAAAAATTTTAATCCAATTGAGATCTAAAACTATCTTCAAACAGTAAAAGTCAACTTAATTATTCTATGTTTTATAAAAGGTCGGTCTAATTATTCCATTCAAACATTGGAATTAATTAATATATAGGAAAAACACATGCATTTTTGGTTCATGAATATAAGAGCCACGAAGCATATACATATAATTGCATAGATCGATCGACTGAAGAGAACTTAATTAATTACAAGGTTTTCTTCTTCTACATGAAGAATGGGTCTCTCAATACTATTTTCCTCTCTACTTCTCTCTTGTGTCCTGTTTGCTAGCTCTACCAACGCAAAGTACAAGGCGGTATTTAGCTTCGGCGACTCATTCGCAGACACAGGAAACTTCGTCATCCTTGAAAGTCCGTTGTTACCGGTTATTCCTATCGACCTACCTCCATATGGAATGACTTTCTTTGGCCACCCTACCGGTCGATTCTCTAATGGCCGTCTAGTCATAGATTTCATATGTATGATCCATCTCCATCCACTCATTCTCTCTCTCTGATATTGAGCTGGAATGCTTTCAGATCGATGCTTTCAAACCACTGAAACTACTAGTACTTCTGCATTTTTATGTGTCAAATAGCATTTGAGATTCATGTGCAAGATGCGTAGTAAACCAGTATGCCGGATTAATCTTTTATCAATCTACTGTGCACTCGTACGGAGATCAAAGTTACGCTAAGCTTACAACAAAGAAAGGGTTATAATTTTACAGCCTCCCATCCTATGCTCTCGATCTGTACATAATTTTGTGAAGCTTTTCTTGGTTTTTATATAATATATAAAAAGTAGAGGGACTCATAAGACTAGTGGAAAAGAAAGTTGCCCTAATTGGATGATGTAGTTGTAAGATTAAAAACTTTTTTTTTGGGATGCTGGCGTAGCACAAGAAAACCCATATTTTTAAAAAGATTACGACCCCTTTTAAGATACACGTGAGCTAGCTCTTGACGGAGAGATAGATTTCTTGTTTAATTTGTTTTTATGTTGTTAATTTTCTTGTACATATTTCATATGCAGGTGACTCTTTGGGGCTTCCTTTTCTTCCACCATCCTTATCACATAGCAAAAGCTTCAGTAAAGGCGCCAAACTTTGCCGTCGGCGGTGCAACGGCACTCGACCTCGCCTTTTTCCAGGCGAACAACATCACCAGCGTTCCTCCGATCAACAGCTCCTTGAGCGTCCAGCTCGGGTGGTTCGATGCATTGAAGCCGTCGCTCTGCAACACGACCCAAAGTACGTATCGATTTCGTCCGGTCCATGCATGCATGATCTTAAACTACACTAGCTTTCTTATGGTTTCTAAAGTTCAACACTTACTGCTTTATTATGGTTTACAAATTATATTATTATGCTATCTTATTTACTTAAAAATTAGTCACATGATAATAATATTGAAACTTTTCAAATCGACCGAATTGTGAGCTGCGAACACACTGAACTATATACGTACGAGAGTACTAATTTTAGTTTACCCTAGCTATTTATATTTTGTATTTGTGACTAAGTAAATGATAGTGGTAATTAATTTCATATATATGCTTGTAGAGTGCAAGAACTACATGAAGAAGTCTCTCTTCTTTGTGGGGGAGTTTGGAGGAAATGATTACAACTTTTTACTAGCGTCAGGGAAAACATTAGACCAAGTAATTACCTACGTCCCCAAAGTCATTGCTGTCATTCACAAAGCTGTTGAGGTAATTGATTCTTTTTCTCATTTACAATTCGAGTTGAATTAAATAAAAAAAATTAGATAAAAAATGCATGGAACTTATTTAAATCATAGCCCGTTTTTGCTTTGAAGTTCAAACCTGCTATGAAATTCTTACTAATTGCATGTGTAAAGTCTAATCTTCATTTTTTTTTTTTTAACTCAAGTAATTTGGTGGTTCTTATATATCCACTTCTAAGTTTGGATCCGTCATTTCTTTTAATTTTCAGAGGACCCGACTAGAGTTCCCATATCAAAATAAATCAATTAAAATCAAATAAAATGGGGTTGACTAATTGGTATTCAAATCCAAGCTTTAAAAAAACAGACAGTACGGATCAAAATGAATCAATTTCAGATGACTTTCGTACATGTTAACCAATCAAAATTAATCAATTTCTGATGACTTTCGTACATGTTAACCAAATATTAATTGTCCACGATAGCACCAATTGGGTAGCGTTTGGATTGGGTACAAGAGGGGGGATAAGGAGGTTATCCTCCCTCTTGTACCCAAATAAAAATTTGGGAGGGTGAAACTACTCGTTCCACCCAATCTGGTACAAGCCCCCCTTGTACCAGGTTCAGGTGGATCAAGTTGTTCCACCCCTGGAACAACTTGCTCCACCGCTCCCGGGGGAGAGAGAGAGAGACCCCCTTGTACCCGGTTCAGGTGGAACAACCGTTTGGGTGGGGGGAGTTGAGAGATTAATTTTTAATTTAAATTTAAAATTTTAAAATTTATAATTTAGTATTTTAAAATTTAAATTTATAATTTTAAATTATAAATTTTGATGTTTAAATTAAAAATTTGATATTTTAAATTTTTAGATTTTAAATTTAAAATTTGATATTTAAAATTTATATTTTGAAAATTAAAAGTTTTAATTTTAATTTTAATTTCAAATTTTAAATTTTAAAAGTTAAAATTTTTAATTTAAATTTATAAGTTTAAAATTTTAAATTAATTATAGAGGTAAAATCATTATTTTTATTTATAACTACCAACTATTACCTTATACTTACATTTTCATCCAAACATAATTTTTTTAGTTAAAACATACGCATTTTCATCCAAACAAAAAAATACTCTTGTTCCTACGAAACCCCATACTTATATCAATCCTCGGTATAACTAGTTCTTGCTTATACCCGAACCAAACGAAGCCCAATTGCTATCGAGTTTTTCACCGTTAGATTTAACCATTTAATTACTTTTATTCGTTAGATTAAATTATTCAATCAATAGCAACCACCCACTCAACCCTAGCACATCATACTAATCGCACATTTACTGAATCAAAGAACTAAAAAATTAATAGTTTGGTGCTATTTATAACATTACAGTCTAATTATATATATATATATATATATATATATATATATATATATATATATATATATATATATATATATATATATATATATATATGTGTGTGTGTGTGTGTGTGTGTGTGTGTGTGTGTGTGTGTGTTTTATATTGGATTTTCAATTTTCAGTGTTATCTTTAATGAGAGTTTTAGTTATAATAATTATTGAAGTTCGATCCCAACTACAATTTTATCGTTGAAGTTTCAATTTCTAGCCTTGAAGTTAATTTGTCCTCGAATATTCTATTTCATTCCAACAATCCAACTACGTACGTTGCTAATTTTCTACCTTTGCTTTCGCACAAATCTAACTGCAGGATCTAATATTAATTTATCACAATTTAAACAATAAGGACAACATCAAATACGCATCACAATTTGAATCTTAATCCAACAGGAAAAGAATTAATGGGGATAAATGATTTTGTTCTGATACAATTTCGTTCACGCGCGTATATATGTATGCAGAAACTGATCGGTGAGGGTGCGATGATGGTGGTGGTGCCGGGGAACATGCCAACGGGGTGCATACCAATAATCCTGACATTATTCGCGAGCCCGAACAAGACGGACTACGACCCGCAAACGGGCTGCCTCAAGAAGTTTAACGACTTAGGAAAGCACCACAACATGCTACTGCTGAAGGCAGTGAAGCAGCTCCGAAACAAGTACCCGTACGCGCGGATTATTTACGCAGATTACTACGCCCCGGTCATTGAATTTGCCTCCAAGCCCACACAATTCGGTGAGAAAATTTTCTGCTTTTCTAAATCTTGAAAATCGTATTATAGTTAAAATTAAGTTGAGAAACATTTGTTGATCATTGTTTTGAAACTTACTTTAAGGAAAGAGACTTCACATATTTCTACTTTTATATCAGCATATATATAATTAGCATATATTAATGTTCTTTGAATTTGAAGGTACCTGTTGCAATATTCCTTAGTTTAAAGTTTCGAAGAGTTGACTTTATTCTTTAATTCCATTTGCCATAACCCACTAACAATTAAGTATACCTTAGTTTAAATTAAGTTTGTGAAGAGTTGACTTTGTTCTTTAATTCCATTGGACATGAACCATTACCAGGAAAGAGGAAATTAAGTTGGTCCGTAGACGGTGGTATTGTAAATTTATAACTGCATGGCTTTTAATTGTAGTACGTATCTCACTTTTCCTTTTGCTTGTCTAATCACAAATAACTAGTGATTAGTATATATTTCTAATAATAATTGCCTCTCTAAACATTAGATTTCATAAGTATTTGACAAAATTTACCTAATGTTTGTTTGGTCTTAAAATCTCACATGTTAACGGTCAGTATAGGCTATTCATTTGTTTAACATTCCAAACAATCCAAATTTATTAAACTATTAATAGAAAATTCTATTGATTATCCAAATCAAGATTAACAATTTTAATCTTGAGTTTAAGAGTCCTATCGTCTATGTTCAAAAGGTTGCTCGATTTGGACCATTCATTTCAGAGGTAAACTGCACAAAAATTTCAAAAAAAATATTAAAATTTGGCTTTTAGGTAGTTCATATACTCTAAATTAATTTAACGGCATCGACCGTCAATTTGGATGTCCTAGCATAAAAACAAAGAATAAACACTACAACAAAATATGTTTTACACGATGCTTTTTAGGCACGCGTTTTCTTATAAGCGTCTTTAATATTTAGCATTTGACACTATAATTAAGCGTCGTCAATAAACATATTTCTATCAAATATTTATATAAATTTTTCGACGCTATATTAAAACGTCGGTATATATTTATCCCAACATGTTCATTTAACGACTCTTTACTCGACACTTTTACAAGCGTCGGGATTATTTTTTCCGACGCTTTAAAGCGTCGCTAATTATTATTTAAAATGTCCTTAAATACCAGATTTTTTGTGGTGAAATGTATATATAGTATTTCCAAAAGTCACCGTAGCCTTATTCCAGTTCTATTTTGAATTTTTTTTCCCCCTTAAAAACCGTAATATTTCTATTTCCTTTTCTCTTGTAGGATTTAGCAATGGGGCAATTAAAGCTTGTTGTGGAGGAGGTGGACCTTATAATTACAACGTAAGTGCAGTATGTGGCTTACCTGGCGTACATGCTTGTAAAGATCCATCAACTTATGCAAACTGGGACGGAATCCACTTAACCGAAGCTTCATACAACCGCATTGCTACTGGTTGGCTCAAGGGACCCTATGCCCATCCACCTATACTAAATTTGGGTTACTAATTAAAAGCCTATTTTGATGTCGGAATAAGTTAATAACAAGTATATTTTGAGAATGTCTTCTTGTGAACTTCGTCTATGAGTGTGCATTTTATTTATTTTTATTTTTTTTTACAAGGCCATTCTTGGCATTATAGCAATCCATTTTACCATCAAGGTAATTTATATTGTTAGAAAATAATAATAATAACTCGGAGTTAATGTCTGCCGCGAACGAAACCGGCCCCGCCGTGGGCGAGTGGTCATTCATGGTAGAGTTTAATTTTATTTTGAAATCAGGATGTTAGGTTCATGACTTCCAACAGACTCAAGAATCTGCTGTTAATTACCCCACACTTTCAGTGTTAAGGAACCCTCGATTAAGAGACCAAATATAAATGCTGATAATAAAAGAGACAAATCGAGCAAATAAAATTTTATTGATATGATTTGCCGTTTACATGGCTTAAGCAGGGGCATACCCCCACTGTACATGAATTTTATAGGACTGGATACCCAATTTAACGACTGGGTGGTCGATTGAAGTTTGGGTTTAGTTTAAAGACGTTACGGTCATTGAATTTGGGTTTAGTTTAAAGACGTTACGGTCATTGAATTTGGGTTTAGTTTAAAGACGTTACGGTCATTGAATTTGGGTTTGGGTTTAGTTTAACGACTTTTCGGTCGGAGGTTCTGGACTTGGGTTTAGTTTAACGACGTTTCGGTCATTGAATTTGGGTTTAGTTTAAAGACGTTACGGTCATTGAATTTGGGTTTAGTTTAAAGACGTTTCGGTCATTGAATTTGGGTTTTGAGTTGGTTTATTTGTGGACTTTAGGTTTCGGGTCTTGGGTATTTGTTTGTGGATTTTGTGTTTGGGTTGAATCGTTATGCTTTTGTTCGGGCACATCAAGATCTAATCGAGTTGGCGACCATCATGATTTGATTGGGATCGGACCTCTTCGATCCGAGTCGGATCCTTCAACCCATTTGGTTTGATGCGGATTGGATCCGCTTTGATTTGAGTCCAATGCTTCTTAATTTGTTTCGAATCAGCTCCACTTCGGTTCGGGTTGAATGCCTTTTGATTCGGTTTGGGTTGGACCCACTTCGGTTCGAGTCAGATGCTTCTTGATTCGGTTTGGGTCGGACCCACTTTGGTTTGACCTTATTTCAGTTCAAGCCGGATCCTTCATGGCTTGGATCGGATTGGACCAACTCCGGTTCAAGTAGGATCTTATATGATTTGGTTCGGATCGGGCCTACTTCGGTTCGATCGGATCCTTTATGGTTCGAATGGGATTTGATTTGGTTCGAATCGATTCGATTGGATCGGATTCACTCGGTTCAAATCGAATCTGTTTGGTTGATTCGAATGAGATCGGTTTGGTGCGGATCCGGTTCAGTTCGGATCGGATATGTTTCGGTTCAAGTTGACTCCTTCGGTTCGGTTTAATCGAATCCACTTCGGTTCGATCGAATCCTTCTGGTTCGGTTCGAGTTGGATTCACGGATCAAATGGCTTAGCTCGATGGAATCCGGTTCATTCGATTCGGATCGGATCCGCTTCGGTTCAAGTCGAATCCCTTTAGTTTGGCTCAGAGGGATCCGGTTCGGTTCAGTTCGGATCGGATTCGCTTCGATTCGAGTCCTTTGATTTGGTTCAGAAGGATCCGGTTCAGTTCAGTTTGGATTGGATCCGCTTTGGTTCAAGTCGAGTCCCTTATGGTTCGGTTTAGGCTGAACCGACTTGTAATTGGTTCGACTTGGCTTGGCTCGAACCTCTTATGCTTTTGTTTGAGTTGAACCGGCATATGTTTTGGTTCGCGGTTGGATCTCCTTCGCTCGAGTCGAATCCTTTGTGGTTCGGTTCGATCGAATCCCATATGATTTGGATCGGATTGGAACTGGTTCGGTTCAAACAAGATCCGGTTCGATTCGATCCGGTTCGATTGGTTGAATCGGATTTACTTTGGTTCAAGTAGAATCCTTTATGGTTCGGTTCAGACCAAATCGATTCGGTTCGAATCTGATTCGATTCGAATCGATCCATGCGGTTTAAGTCGAATCTGTTTGGTTCGGTTCAAACGAGATCCGGTTCGGTTCGGATTCGGTTTGGTTTAGTTCGAATCGGATTCACTTTGGTTCAAGTTGAATCCATTAGAATACGGTTCAAGTCGAACTAGATTGTAGTTCGGTTTGGTTTAATTAATATCTTTCATGGTTCGATTAAACTCATTAATTAGACTAGATCGACTTATCATCCGTTTTGATTTGTCATCCGGGTCAAGCCTATCACGAAGACGGCGACCCGGTTTAATTAACCGAACCTGAGTCAAGCCTATCACTAAGACGGCGACTCGGTTTAATTAGCCGAACCCGGGTCAAGCCTATCACGAAGACGGCGACCCGGTTTAATTAGCCGAACCCGAGTCAAGCCTATCACGAAGACGGCGACTCGGTTTAATTAGCCGAACCCGGGTCAAGCCTATCACGAAGACGGCGACCCGGTTTAATTAGCCGAACCCGAGTCAAGCCTATCACGAAGACGGCGACTCGGTTTAATTAACCGAACCCGAGTCAAGCCTATCACGAAGACGGCGACCCGGTTTAATTAGCGACCGGTTTAAGCCTATCACGAAGACGGCGACCCGGTTTAATTAACCGACCCGAGTCAAGCCTATCACGAAGACGGCGACCCGGTTTAATTAACCGAACCCGAGTCAAGCCTATCACGAAGACAGCGACTCGGTTTGTGTCAAATTGGATCTAGCCTATCACGAAGACGGCGATCCAAATATTTGTTTTATTATTCTTATTTTATTTTTTATTTTTTTATAGAGATTTGAGCGTGTCGAGCCTATCACGAAGACGGCCGCACAATCAAATCGGTTGGAGGTTCGTCGTCGCGTCATTCGCACGCTCTTGTGGATCTTTCATCGATGTTGGAGAGACGGAAGTTTAGTGAATACGTACGCACGATATAGTAACGATCTCTTGTCGGATTTGATCGGGTCAACCTATCACGAAGACGGTCGTGTTGATCAAAACAACAAATAAATCGCGACTATACGTTTGCACGTATACACCGATCGGCCATCGTCGGAGAAGAGGAAAGAGACCATGAAGCCTCCTCATGCGCCATTGTCGACGTTGAAGTCGTCACAACGTCACCGCCGCCGCCGTTGTCGAAATCATCGCCATCACCGCCGCCGTTGCCGTCATCGGAGAAGAGGAAAGAGGAGGTCATGAGGCCTCCTCGCGCGCCGTCGCCGTCGTCCTCGTACCTTCAACTCCTCTTCTTTTTTGCTTTCTTTTTCTTTCTTTCTTTTTTTTTTTTTTTTTTGGCTGTGGGAGGAGGGGATGAATAGGAGATTTTTTTTTATTTCTTTTTTCTTTTTTTTTTTTTTCTCTCCTCCAAGAGATCTATTTTTTGAATCCCATTGTCCTTTTTTTAGTGATTTTGGTACCACTTCAATCTTGGACATAATTCAAAATATTTTGAAAATAAGGAAGTGATATTTTCATTATTTCTTTCCTTGTTGACACCTAATCCTCTAAGGAAAGTGATAATTAAATCACAATTTAACTTCTTTCCTTCTATATCCTTAGTTTGAATTCGAATTCGAATTCGAATTTTTTTATCTCAAACAGTTAATTAGTGTAATATGTCTTTTTTTGGAAACTACTGGTACTTCATGATCCATATATATCTTTTTTTTGGGATAATTGCCTATATACCCCTCATGCGTCTGAAAATATCCGATCTACTCCTACTTTTTTTTTCTTTCTAAAATGCCCCTCATACGTTCTACCGTTATTGCAAAATACCCCCGCAGTTATCTCCTGTTAAGTTAATATCTGAGTTAAACGTGAGTTAAATATCTACCTTAAAAAAATTAAAATATCAATTTTGCCCTTAACTTAAGGGCAAATAAGAAAGGTTGGTAACGGTAGAGGGGTATATTGGAAAAAACCAAAAGTCGAAATACTTTTGTGCCCTTGACTTTAAGGGCAAATAAGAAAGACAGTGATGGTAGAAGGGTATATTTGAAAAGCGCAAAATAGTAATTTTACAGAGATAACAGAGTTACTTAACAGATTTTAACTCTAAGGGTATATTAGAAATAGGTTGGAACGTAGGAGGGGTATTTTCAATATTAGAAGAGGGGTAAATCGAAAAATCGGGAACTTTTCAAGGGTATATAAGCAATTGCCCCTACCTTTTTTTTAGTCAATGAAAGAGATGTAACGTATGAACAAGATATTTATGCATCAAAACAGATTCTTTGAGACATTTTATTTTTGCGATTGTCCTTCAACATTTTCACATTTAGTTCCTTTGCAAAGAGTACTTGGCAAACATGATTCATTGGACCTGAACATGTCACCTATGAGATGATTTTCTTATCCTAGGAAAATGATTGGAATGCTGAATATGTTATATTGTTAATGGGCATCTAATCATACTTCTCGTTTACTATGTTTTATATATATATATATATATATGTCCTGTTAGGATATCGGAACAAATTATCCAGTAATAATGTCATGCCTTGGACCCACAGCAGAAGTTCCCGGGTACACGAACAAATCCGCTGCATGCATAGGGACGCACCCCAAACACGCGAAGCATCACAAACAACCTGTATTATGGAAATAGGGAACAAACCCCCTTAATCAACTAAAATAGCAAACAAGCAATCCTAGGAGTTTACAACCAATATTTCTTACTAGAGTCCACAACTAAACGTGTGTTAAAGTAATAGATAACTAACTAAATCGATAAGAAGTAAGTACATACGTCCACGAAACTCGAACAGCCATACATCGGCCAAATATAACCAAAAGTACAAACTGCTATACTCCAAAACTAGCCGCGGTCCTCCTATATCGTTCAAGAACTTGAGTAGGAGTTGCTATCTACTGTGTGATTCCCTTACTTCGGTCAGTCGCCGATGCTAAAGGCTCTGGAAAAAAAAAAAAACACAAGAGGGCATGAGAACTATAAGTAATAGTCCCCCAATGGGTAAGGTTGACGATAACAACGGCCTACCCACTAGGTCTACTAGATGCAAAATTAGAGAATAGCTGAATAACAATATAAAGTAACTGAACTAAAAAATAACTAATGTAAGGAAGTGAATTCTCGAAATTTGAGAGTTGTACTTCGTCTAAAATCGACTAATTGTTGAGTGGGTGTGCTTCGGGAAAGCCGAAGACGACTAAAATTCAAAAAGTGCATTAGAGTTGGAGTCCACGAGAGTAAAGTGCAAAAATCTGCACTTCTGCAGATTCAGCTCTCGGGAACCGGTCCCTGGTGGGAGGGACCGGTTCTCGTAGCTTG
Organism: Aechmea fasciata; assembly: GCA_025177825.1. NCBI lineage: Eukaryota > Viridiplantae > Streptophyta > Magnoliopsida > Poales > Bromeliaceae > Aechmea > Aechmea fasciata. The sequence continues at coordinate 3,322,076 of CM045926.1, forward strand.
GCTTGCGGTAGGAAATCCTGCACGCAATGAAATTGCTCTCGGGAACCGGTCCCTGGCGGGAGGGACCGGTCCCCGTAGCATTGGAGGTCCCTGTCGGGACCGGTCTCCAAATGGGAGACCGGTTCCCGTACGCATCCCACGAGAGCAAGCTCTCGGGGACCGGTCTGGTCCGATGGACCGAAAGCCCTTTTAATTCATATTAAATAAATAATAATAATAATTATAAATTTGTTAATTTTTTAAAAAAATTTATAAATTTACAAATTTTCACCAAAAATATAAACTTCAATAAAAATACTTTATCGATTATAGATTCAAATTTTACATTTTTAAAAAAAATTAAAAATAAAATTTTAAAAGGCCGACTCGAAGCCCGGCACGGCCCAGCCCAGCCCAGACCTTCCTGGCCTAGGCCTTGCTGGGCTGGATGGTGCCGTACTGGGCCGGAGGTTGATAGCATCCGGCCTGAAACAGCTCGGGCCAATCTGGCCCGTTTCGGCCCAGGTAATGTGGGGCACGACCTACATTACACCCCTGGATAAAACACCGTGCAGGAAGTCCCTCTGGCCCGTTTCGCGCGCCATGGATCTCCTCTGCACCGCCTACGGCGGCGGTGCCGCCTCCGACGACGACGATGACGATTGCCGCTCTAGCGCCGGCAGCGATCGGAAACAGCTCGGAGCTCCGCCTTCGAAAAGGCGTCGATCGGAGTCGGCGGTGGCGGCGCCGCCACTCGTCGCCGGGAGATACGTCTCGAAGAGGGAGAGGGCGATCCTCGCGGCGGCGGGGTCTTCTAGGGTTTCTCATCCGGCGCCTTCTCCTATTCCTACTGTTCCTTCCGCGGCGATCCCCTCTCCTGGTATTCGAGCATGAAAGCATAGGGATATAATATATAATAAATAATGATTAAGAATAAGAATGAAATTTCAGAGAAAGAGAGGAGAAGGGAGATACTGAGAAGGGGGGGTGTGGAAATTATGTATGATTTAGTTCAAAACAGTAGTTTGTAGCTGATATGAACTTCTCATGTATCCCCCCCACTTGGTAGTTAGTTCTACATGCTTGGCTTCAACATGTAAAATACTCTTCAGAATATGTCTCTTTCCATGCCACCTGCACAGTAGAGCTCTGATCATTTGACTTTTTCTCAAAGATTACTGGATTTCTTTCCTTCCAAATATTCCAGTGCATAGAAAGGAAGGACATGTCGAACAACTTCTTACTTTCTTGATTTCTTCCATCTTGTAAGCCACATGAATCTTAAACTGATATAGGTTAATATGGCTTTCTTAATTGTCAATGATATTATAGGTTAATGATATCCACAATTACATAAGTTGGAAAGGTGTTTAATAATTAAATTTACTAGAATCGCCATCAAATCTAACAAATTCCTCAAGTAAATTGATGAAATCACTCAAATCAAAAGAATCAAAAGTTGAGTGGTGTCAATCAAAATATAGAGAGTTAGGCTTTTCGGTCTATTTGAAAGGGGCATATAGTTGAGGGAGCCATTTTTACCTTTAACTAATCAAAATCTAGGTTACGAGCTTATTGAATAGAAATTCTGATTAGATGTACTTATATGATCTCCGCTTTGTTTCAGTTGTCGGAACCATTTCTGATTCGGATCTTCCGGCTGATGTTCTCACACCTTCGCGGTATCCAGCAAAGAGTGCCTCAAGCAATAAATCGCCTACAAAGCTATCTGTTTCCTTAGTCGGTCACACTAAGGCTGTCAATTCTGTACAGTGGTCGCAGAGTCATGGTTAGTTATTCTCACAGGGTATTATTCTTCCCAAGTTGATACTAATGTAACTCCTGCTGCCTCTCTTTTTTTATAATTTGTGCTTTTAACTAATTTGGCAGATTACATTTTCTTTGTGGGCTTCATGTTCCCCACATTTAAGTAAATGATCTCATATAAATTTATGTTGAAGATATTGCTTATACAAGAATGTTGCAATGGTGCTGGATTGTGTGTTGGTTCAATTCCTATATCAAAATTAATTAGTTCCTTTAAAAGCATTTCTGGATGCATTAACATCTTGTTCAGCATATACCTTTTCTTTACTCAAGGGCCGTGAAATAATTAGTTGATGAGGAGTACGAAGTAATGTCTATAACCACATATTAGACAAAGTCTCGAACTCATACTTATCGGTATAAAATAATCACCTCATCATAGGTAGGATTCATTGTTACACAAAACCATAACTAGGACCTTGAGAAGAACTAAATGTATATTTCTTGGATGTCATTAGGAGAGAAAATCTTCATATTACACTTGTCACTGGATGCGTCCGATCTTTTGGATGCTAGGATAACTTACCTGGCATTTTTTTTATATTAAGGGGCTATTTATTAGTTATTTATATTAAGAGGCATGAACTTTTAAGTGAGAAGTAATCTTGATGCGTAAGGATATGAACATGATAGATGACCTTGGCAGATGGAATATATATTAGCTTGAAGTTGATGATTAATGGGTCTTACGTTAAACTAACTCAAACTACCGTGCCATAATAATCAAGGAAAATCCCCATGCAACACTATTTATCCCTCTGTAACTTATTCCGACATCAACACTGACTCTTTGTCAGCATTTAATTGTGGCCTTTAAAATGTTTTGTAGTAATTCAATTATGAATATACACCAAACTTTTCAATTGTTTTCCTATCTTTATAGATTGTTAACATTTATAGTTACATAAAGGGACTGATTTTGTAATTTGACCTTTTGGATACCCACTTACCATGATTGTTAGAAGCCAAACTCTAGAAATTGCAAACTCAAGCTACATATTCTTAAGCTGAAGAAACATGTAACGAGGGTATATTAAAATATGTATATCATTCCTTGTTTACTGGAACTTTAGATTGTGTCATATTAGTTTTTTAAGTTTTTACTTTTAAGAGAGAAATTGTGCACAGATTTTTACTTAATGAGAAAAAAAAATATGTTTAACATTTATGTCGGACAGGAACAGTTATCTTCTCTGTTTCTTGTTATTAGCTACGGGGATATAGTGCTGCCATCTTATTTTTCTGCTGTCCTTTCATGAACACCCTTTTTTGGTTACATTCATTACTTCTTATACTTTATTACAATTATGGGAATTTCAATTTTGTGTTGGTGAATTTACATTTTGGTGGACTCTGGATTTAGAACTTTTTAAGGCTCTATTTGGATTCATTAATATCTTCAGTATATTTCCATGATTTATTTGAGAAGTTTGTACGTTTGGTTGATGAGGAGTGTGATCAAATGTTTAAAATTGGATACTATATTCTGCCTTCAAGTCATTTTTTTGGATAAGATAAATCACCTCGTAGGTAAAATATACTATCCTACCAAATCATGAATATCTAGACCTTTCAAGAAGTAAATATGAAACTCCTTTCTTACAATCACAGTAGAAATCTTTATACCAAATAAGTTATCTTTGGATAACTTATTCCAACTTCCAAATAGGACCAAAATATCTACATGGTTGGATATTTGGTGTTCCATTTCTTATATGTTAACTACAGTATTATTTGTACCATTGATTGTGCTCATTTATAGTCCACATCTGCTGCTGCATGTACCTTGTTCTGGTTGTTCAGTCCTCCTTAAGCTATCATGTTTGTTATATTGAATTTCATACAGTGTGCAATCAACTCACTAGTGTATCAGCTGGTTCTAGGTTCAAAACATTATTAGTATCAAATGAAGAAAAGCCAACTGCATAGATTCAAATTTAGGATGGTTTTGCTTGGCTTTATATAGCTATATATTTACTTGCTAAAATTTGGCAGGCCATCTTCTTGCTTCTGCTGGAATGGATCAGACCATCTACGTATGGAATGTATGGAATAGAAAACAACCGAAAGCACGCATTTTCAGTTATCACCAGGCAGCGGTGAAAGATGTTAGATGGGCCCCAAACGGGCTTTCATTGCTCTCTTGTGGATTCGATTGTTCATCACGGGTTGTTGATGTTGAGAAGGGGGAAGAAACAAATATCTTTAAAGAGGATCAAGTTGTGGAGGTGATTAAGTTTCATCCTAATGACCCTAATTTATTCTTGTCTGGTGGGTCAAAAGGGTTTCTTAGACTCTGGGATATAAGGATGGGAAAGATGGTAAAAGAATATCAGAGAGCTCTTGGAGCGATACTTGATATTGAATTTAGTGCTGATGGGAGACATTTCATCTCTTCAAGTGACACATCGAAAAGCAACATCAGCGAAAATTGCATCATTATTTGGGATGTACTACGGCAAGTTCCTTTATCGAACCAGGTAAATTTCAAATGCTCTCTTATCCGATTGTTCAGATTTTGCTTTAAGTTTTTGGTGATTGAAGCAGCATCATCCATGAAACTTCAAAATATAAATGTACATTATATATATGTCGGTAAGATTTATCTTAGAAGCCTCGGTCAAAATACAGCTCTCTCAATAAACAACAGAAAAACATGTAAGAATGGTTCTAATGCATGGTCTAATGCATATCTCTCTCGCCACATACCCCTATGTCAGTGGTAAACACCTTTCCTTTCCTTTTCATTCTCTTTCTTTCCATTTGTCATGAACCCTATGATTAGTTTCCTTTATATTTCACCCTTCTTTGTTCCAACTCCTAATCATTCATTAGAAACAACGCATGGAAATTATCGTGCATGCTTATACGCTTCTAAAACTCTTCACAAGGCTCCCTAATTGCACAAGACACAAGATTGTCGAGCAACTTTAAATATTTGGCTGGATAACTACTACTATAGTAGGACTTGTGTTGGGATGTAGTTATCCGGTGATAAATACTATGGCATGGGGATTTTGTGATTACATTATTTTGAATTTTCTAGTTATTACAAAATCTTTATAAATTTAATTGTTTGGGATAATACGTCCCGCCAAGTAGGTGATTTATCATATTCCAAGAAAAAAATGACATAAGAAGCCAGGCCGTATATACAATGTGATTATATTTCTCCTTTTGAGTAAACAAAGGAGATATAGACAAAAAAATTAAGCATGTGAGCAGGGCCATTGAGAATAGAGAAAGGAAGGTAGATGAATATTTTGGAAATCACGATTTTATTAGTTTGTTGGGCATTATCGAGGAATCGAAATTCAACGCCATTTAAACTATATAATTTTCTTCTCTGTGTTGTCGCAGGTATACACAGAGGCGTACACATGTCCTTGTATAAGATACCACCCAACCGACGCTTCCTTTGTCGCACAATCAAATGGTAATTACATCGCAATTTTCTCAGCAAGGCCGCCCTTCAAGTTGGACAGGTACAAGAGGTACGAAGGGCATGGAGTATGGGGCTTCCCTATAAAGTGTAATTTCTCGTTGGATGGAAGAGAACTCACTTCTGGTTCCTCCGACGGCTCTATATACTTATACGACTATAAAACGGCCAGGCTCTTGAGGAAACTAAAGGCCTTCAATGAAGCTTGCATCGATGTGGCGTATCATCCTGTGAAGCCCAATGTGGTTGCCTCATGCAGCTGGAATGGTGAAGTATCCGTATTTGAATGAGATTTTTCTTGCATCTTCCTTCTTTGAAGAATCCCATGCATTATTTGTAGAAAATGGCTTGCCAACTGGGATTAGCTGAACCATTTTCTGTAAAAATCTCATGGACTTCACAGGCGATGATCGGTTATTTATCATACTCTTGTTGAGAGGAGAAATAACGACGATTGTTACTTTGCGAAAGGGCAATTCTGGTGGGGACTGTATGAAGTTATCTCTGTGCTTTGATCTATGATGATTCAATGAAGATGTATATATTTCTCTTTAGCTTAAATTTGTTGTTTATTTCATACACTTTGTTCTCATTTCCAGATGATCTTTGAGGAAAAAAAAGTAGTAACAAGCGGTCGCCCTGTGGAAATATTTGTGATTTATCTCAATTGAATTATTTTACAGGCGCCGAGGAAAGCAGCAAAGGGCTGCATCGCCTAAGGGAAGCAACACGTTTACAGGAGGTCCAAAGGATCTTTTTGCAGCATAATAAAGACCCTGTTTGGTCTGGCTATTTACTGTGGCGTGGCTAACCAATTTATCTATGGATCATTTTCATATTGTAGTGCAATGTTTTGAGACGTCAGAATTCGCTGTCGCTGTTATATAGAACGCTTCCTCTTCAGAATGCCTGTGCACATCCTGTGCCTTGCGTCCCTTTTTGTCATTCATCTCATTACATATTTCAATCTGAACGGCTCATTAATTACCTCTTTTCTGGTAATCCCTCGTTCTGACACTTCCTTCGCCGCTAAGACGAAACATCAAAAAAGGTTTAAAAAGAAAAAAAAAACAACAACAACAAAGGAAAAAGTGTAAGAACTTAGAAACTTGATTGAAAGAGCAGCGCTTAAGGAAATTCTTAATTAGGGCACGTTGGGTGGCACCCAAACTGTCAGGCCAAACAGGCCTAAAGATGGTTGCAGGAAAGAGAATTTTTCCAAAAATTAGCAAAAACAATAACACTAGAATGTAAATATATTATCTAAACGTAACAAATTGAAATTACTAGTAATAGATAATTTTTTTTTTTTTTTTGAGAGAGAAAGGTAGCATACTACCCGCTTTGTTTATTTCATTTAGAAATAAACTTAGCTGGAAATGTGAATCAAATAGGATTCGAGTAATAGATAAATTTATTAAATCTAATAATCAGATGAATAGGTGCAAGCCACAAATTTAATTCTAAAGTACTAAAATGAAGCATTTATTAATAATTTAAAAGAGATTTTTTTTTTTTTTTGAGAAAGAACTTAAAAGGGATTAAAATGAAATATTATTGAACTTTAAGGCCTTCAATGTCAAAATCAAAAGTCTGAGGTCCTAAATTTAACTTGACAAAAAAAAAATTCAGGGACTAGTAGTGAACTTCACCCCAAAAAGGGTTTCATGCCTATCTTCAGGTTTTTTTTCTTTTCTTACTCTTGTACAAGCATATACAGCAGCCATACATTTGAAATAGTACATTGATAACTTAAAAGAGTTACAACAAAATGGAGACCTACCTGTACACTCAAAAACAACCAAGAAATAGTAACAAAACAAGGGCGAACATACCTTGGCAGATACATTCAGGATACTGAAAAAGAGATGGACCTATTTAAAGTTTGTCACACACATTTTACTTTTGGATCCCCTCCTTGATCTTAATGTTTCTCCATTTATCTTTAAGATCACCAGGCAGACGAGTTTTGTGAAATACATGGCTACTAAAATCGAGAATTTTTCTCCATGGAATGTTTCCGCTGTCATTTGCAGCAAATATCTCCATTCCCTCCTGCCATAACAAGATAACTCTAAAAATGTGACTCCAGACACTAAATTGTAGACACTAAACCGTATATCTTTCATTAAACAGTGTCCCCAATAATTACAAGCAAAGGCGTTGTTTGATGCGTTTGTTATTCTTTTGTTTTCTTAATCACAAATTCTATGCAATTAGATTGTGACTCAGCATGCTCCATTACATAGAATTCGTGTTTGAAAAACAAAAAAAAAATGACAACATGTACCAAATAAGGCCTGTTCCTGATCCTAGAGAGAGAGAGAGAGAGAGAGAGAGAGAGGGAAAGGAAGAGAGAATATAAAAGAGCTGTACTACAAGCAACACAAGAAAGCATGGGCTTCAAACATAAACAAACAATCAGTAACTCTTAAGTACCCTTTGGTAAAATGCCAATCTTTAAAGTTAAAGCTAATCCAGGATAGAACAACCTAGATCTATTAGCAAGAAAAAATGAGATAGGCAAGGATGCATACTTTTAAAACTAGATCTATCAGTAGGAAAAAATGAGATGAAAAAGACTGCATACTTTAGAGTTGCTTCTTCCTCCGGGGTCCAAGGTAGTTTGGTACGCCTCCCGGGAGGCATTAGTGGATTTGAACTGCAAAAATACATATACAATACTAAGTCCACACACAATTGCAAGAAGGCTGAAAACAAGAAAAGGATGACTTGATACTCACTAGTTACTATTATTATATATATCCAATTTAAAGATTGCAGGAAGTTTACAAGATGAAGTATAAGAAATATGAAATGCCTAATAGGAAGAAGAATGTATAACACTATGGAGAAACGGGACAAAGGTTACTACATTATTCTTCAATTATTGGACATGAAAAGTTCAAGTATCAGATTTTCTTCGGCTTGCGTTTGGTTCGGGTATAAGTACGAACCGCTTATTCCAGGGATAGGTTCAAGTTCAGGTATTTTGCAGCTTCCTCAAGTGCTTTAAAATTTTGAAAGTAGAAAGGAATAGAAAAATGCCCTTTGCCAGATCTGATGCTTGTACAATTACTTCCAAAAGAGAAAGCAAGAGATCTATGAGGAATTTTGAGATTTGTACCACATAAAAAAAGATGGCCAATCTCCTTGTCATGTGACTGCCAGCATATAGCACATGCCAATTCTTGTTTATATGAGTCTATTAGATTGAGAATTTTTTCCTTCATAGGCTCCACATATATGATAAAAGAACAAGAATATTTTCTCTGGATTCGTTTAATAGGGGAAATTGTAACCCGGAAGATAAAGATTGCCACCAAGGCTGCAAACCCGTTGGGAGAGGGGGGAAAAAACTGTTTCCATGCAATTCATTAAAACCAGGGATAATGAGAATGCACTTGGTGATAATTTTAGAAATGGTACCTATCTAATAATGCAGTAAAAATAAAGCCATGTTTATTACAATAGAGGACAAGCCACATAATTGTACACTCTGGTCCATTCCCGAAGACAAACCGGCTCGTAGAGACTATAAATAATACTTCCAATAAGCCAGTTATCTTGTTAAATCATTCACTGTAAACTATTTTTCAAAACTAGGTATGGTCTTGGCTCTACAGCTAATGATGTTAAAAAGAATCGTGTTAGCAGCAATCTATAAAATGCATGGCAAATAAAAAGCAAACAGCGCTAAGCCAAACTCTTCCAAATATATAGGGTCACGGCTACTATACTATTATGAGTATTGGAGACCTACTACTCATAAGTTGTTTTCGATGATGGACCTTCTGAATCGATGATCCACTCCGTTAAATATGATCTAGAGTATTTGAAACTTCTAGAAAATAAATTTCGTAAATTTTCGAAATCATAATAAAGTCCATCAAGCGAGCATAAAATGAACAGTCAAAATCGAACGACGTCCTAAAAAAGGATGATCGGATCCTTCAATTCAAGATCGGAGTTATTGATCTTTATCTATGTACTGAATAGAATTTTCTATCAAAAATTCAACAAATTCTGATTCTTTTACACCGTTAAACTAGCAAGTATCCCTTACCGGCCGTTAAAAATTGTCAAATTTGTGACCTCTTGATCGTAAGGCAAATGATGTCGAAAAATTATAAAATTTTATTTCTAGAAGTTTTAAATGTTGTAAATAATATCTAACGGTGTGGATTGTGATAATTTTAGAACTTACTAACGCTTGGCTCGATATGCATGTCTTCTTTTTCGTGGCGATGACTTGAACCTCTTTTGGTTTTCGACAGTTTCTGGGTCAGCCTCTTGCGCTTTTTTTATGATGCCTCCCACTGTTTTGTGATGGCGAAACTTGATTTCCCGTATCATCGTCAGAAGTATCTTTTACTTGCTCATCACTGCTGGGTTCTTGAATATTTTGATGATCGTTTACTGTACTGGTTTCACCTTTCCGCTGTAGCACGGCAGCATCATGTTCTCCACGAGATGTATTACCATTTTTGCAAGGTAAATTGCCATTGTCAACTGCTGTATGGGTTTCTGTGGATTGATGGTTCTTCACTTGTTCATTCAAAAATGCAGTATCAGTACCCTCAACAGTAGTTGCAGCTTCATCCACAATCTGTTCATCATTTATTTTCGCCACACTAGTAGAATCATCACATCTTACAACACTTACCTGCTTCTCTGCCTGTCTAGAAAAGTCAGTAACTTCCATTTTCTTGTGATGTTCTGCTCTTGAGGAATCCCCATTTAACTTGCCAGTTGGGTAATGACATGAGAGATCATCTACCAATCAGTCCTGTCACTATCAGAAAAATATTGATTGAGCAAGTGCTGTGCAGACCCAGAGGCGCTTTTTTGGGATATTTCCATTCCATTACCACAGGTGCTGAATCTAAGCCTCTTTACCCTTTCATTCTCGCCATCAATATCAGACTGTAAAAGATCTTCTTGATCATGTCTGATCAGGCCACTGCATTCCGACAGAGAAGGATACTTGCCCTCTAAGATAGATCCTTTGAGCTGAAAATTGAAAAGTAATCTGGGTAAGCAGAATAAATAGGTCCTTTACTTGAGAATAGAAAAAACCGAGAAATCTGCATACCAGATCAAGAGAGAGTTTTGGTACGGAAGCCCTTTTTTGAATAATAAACTCGTGGATACCACGAATGTATGTCTTGAATCTATCTTTTCCATATTGCTTAAATTTTCCATCTGAGCCAACAAAAAGATAAGGGGCGAAAAAATTTAAGCACTTGCAACTTAGCGAGAATAAAAGGGAAAAGGAAAAAAAAATAAAATATATATATATATATATATATATATATATATATATATATATATATATATATATAGAGAGAGAGAGAGAGAGAGAGTTGGTAGAATCTTTCTTAAAATCTGAAACATTTTCTTTCTCGAGTTGTTTTCGATGATAGAGCTTCCAAGTTGATGATCGCTCAGTTGAGCATGATCTATCCACTTAAAGTGTTTAGAAATCAAATTTCAAATATTTTACATCATTTGCCTAATGATCAAAGGGTTTCAAAATTTTTAATTTTAATGATCGATAAGAGACGTTTTCGTTTAACGGTGTAAAGATATCCAAATCAATTGAATTTTTGTTAGAAAATTCTTTAAACTATTTAAAACAAGATCTATACTCTTGATCTTGATTATGAGACTCATATCATTATTTTTTAAAGAATATTCATTTTCAACTTGATCATTTTTCTTCACTAGATGGATACAAGAACAATATCGAAAGCGTGAAATTTGATTTCTAGGTAGTTTAAATGGTTTAGATCATATTTAACGATGATCGTCAATTTGAAAGCTCTATCATCGAAAACAACTCGAGAGTATCGGTACTCTTAAGAGTATTCTAGCTCAACTCTATATATATATATATATATATATATATATATATATATATATATATATATATATATATATATATATATATATATATATATATAAAGAGAGAGAGAGAGAGAGAGAGAGAGAGCTTTTGGTATACTATCGGTAGTACGGAGGCCTCGGGCTACCAAGTTGTTTTCAATAATGTGGCTTCCAAATCGACGATCGGTTAGTTAGACTTGATCTACACAATTAAAAGTATTTGAAAACTAAATTTCATAATTTTTCGACATCATTCGACCGTGATCAAAAGGTCTCAAATTGACAATTTTAATAGTAGATGTGATGCGTTTGTGAATTTAACGGTGTAAAGCAATCCAAATCGATGAAATTTTTATAGAAAATTCTTTTCACTATTTAGAGTAAGATCAGTACCTCGATCTTAAACTCAAGTCTTTTATAATCATTTTTTAAGAGATGTTTATTTTCTAGTTCATTCTTTAGACTACTCGTTTGATAGGTAAATGATGCGAAAAATCATAAAATTTAGTTTCCAAAACTTTTAATAGTGTAGATCAAGTTTAACGGAGCCGATCGTCGACTTAGAAGCCACAACATTGAAAACAACTTGGTAGCATGGAGACCTCCGTACTACCGATAGTATACCAGCCTAGCCTCTCTCTCTCTCTCTCTCTCTCTCTCTCTCTCTCTATATATATATATATATATATATATATATATAGTCCATATGGTGCTTGTAAAAGCACCAAGCCTTTT